>OU015497.1:160094073-160361573 GCA_907164885.2 Dolomedes plantarius | reverse complement strand
TCTGACCACAGGCCCTTATATAACTTCTGGTCTTGTGACGTTTCATGTGACAATGCAAAGAATAATGATTCACTGTCTGGATCTCCGTGCTTGCAAATCTTATATAACTAAGGGGATTTTAAGGGACGATATGTCAATTTCCTACGTTGGATTTCAAGTTATTTACAATTCCTATGTTCCTTGAATCGAAAACGAAATTATCTCTACGCCGAAGGAAATTTTGGGGTTTTATATGTTATATATATATATATATATATATATATATATATATATATATATATATATAATGATGAAAACTATGCAGAGGAGATGATACGCGACAGTGTTGACGTAGCCAGTTGTGAGATACACACACATAAGGAACACAAACAGTCTTAATATCCATAGGACTGATTTATTCAAGGAGCACTAGGAAGACATTATTATGCTCATCACCATAGGGTAGCTTTGCAGACAACAACGAAGGTTTGGCGCAAAAGTTTGATATAATATTTGCTGGAGGAACGTTAAATGACAATAACAGCCACCGGGCCGACTGCCGGGGCAGTGAAAATACGTAACGTCACATCGGACTGCAGCGTAGCAGCGCGAAGATAGAGCAAGAGTAAACAGAGAGACGAAACAAGGGACGGCCGAAAATCGCTGCTCAATGATTTTTAACTTGGTGTTAAATGATTTTGCCGCTAGGCTAAGATATCTTTTAATTGGTTCAGACAAACCACGTGGGACATAGTGTCAAAGTTGTGTGGTAAGTCAAAAAGGAACACGCGTGTTGTATGACGAAATATAGGCTCGTGGTACTGAGTCATTGCGGTTAATGAGAAATGTTACTGCTCCCGCGTGCCTTAAGGGACAAACTAGTTAATTCGATTATTTCTAGGTTACAATTAGACTAGGTTACAATTTAGAAAAGGGGCTGTACTTTAGTGAAAGGAGTATTTAGAATACGCGTTAGCTTTTCAAAGGCAACTAATAATGGTGGAGGGAGACAATTAATGCTGGTGGGTCGCTATTATTACTTACACACACACACATTATATATATATATATATATATATATATATATATATATATATATATATATACACTCACCCACACACCCACAGACATACACACACACACACACACACACACACACACACACACACACTCACACAGACATATATATATATATATATATAAGAAAAATATTTTTTTTAATGTAACTTTAGATAACTTAAAGTACATTTTTATCTAAGTAATTCAATATGTTGTACATTTACTTCAAACTATCCGCGACACCTCCAATGTTTTGGCGACCCCTTTGTGGGTCGCGACACATCGTTTGCTCATCATTGTACTAAAATATAGGTAGATATGATTATGCCAATTGAAAAAAAATGTTAAAACGATTTTTTCCATATCAGTGGGAAAAGTAACAAACTTATTTATATAAAAGTGCGGTTAAAAATTTGTTGAAAAATATTATCGATTCTATTGGAACATCTTTCGTAACATTCGAAATGTCTCTTTAAAAATGTTGCTTCATTTCCGGGACTAAATAAATGGAAGTTCATTTAAAATAAATGAAAAACACTCTGACAAAACATTTAGTTAGTTAGAAAATTAGGAGTCTAGTTTAAATGTGGGAGTAAAGACAAGTGACTGTCAGTTTTAAAGACAAATTTAATATAATTTTGATATTAATTTTGATATGCATTATTTACGGACTTTTAAAATTGAAGACTGATATAAAATGGCATAAAATATCTGTTTCCGCAATATTTTACAGCTATTCTATATTGTTTTTTTCTAAAATACAAATCACCTGAAAGAAAATAAAAATGAAATTTTTAGAAGTCCCCGCCTGCCCTCTGCATCATAAAAATACACGTAACGGTATAAAAAGCATGACATTTTACGTAAACAACAGCTTTATGCCACTTCTAAGTATGAAAAATAGAGGCGTCAACAGAAAATAATGCTTTAACCCTGGCACATAATCGTTTTTCACGACGTATTTTCAGTAGCTGCGTGATTTGGTGACGTGATACGGAACTCTGTCGCTGCTCTACTCGAACACAGGGTCGCATACATATTTTTGCACAAGATGAGCCGAAAAATAAAGCGGCTTTACGTACACGACATGCAGTAGAAAGCTGTGCATTATTAAGTGCATCTAAAATAGTCAGTCATGTAAAAAGGAAAAATTGCTCAATAAATAAATAAATAGGAAGGATTTGCATGGTGGATGAGATTAAATATTCATCATTACGGTTGAGAAACGGTAGCTATATTTTTCATGGTAGGGAAAAATAATTTTAAAAAATAAGATGATATTATTTACCAGCTTTAAAATCTAGAGGAAATTTTTCTTTATTTTTTTCACGCTTCATAGATATTTAACTGCAGTTTTCGGAATCGTATTTACAAATATATACATTTTAAATTAAACTGCATTTTAAATATATATATATATATATATATATATATATATACATATTTATACATATATCTTTAAAATTTTTGAGTTTCGTAACTAAGTGAATCGTTTATCTTGTTAGGAGAACGAGAACTGGAGCCTACAAACAGATTATATGAATGTAAGATAATTTAAAACCCATTAGAAAAATATGTAGTTAAATAATTAGGAAAAATATTTCATCCTCATTACATTGAAAAGGCAATAGTCTCTACTCCTATTTTGCATGTTTGTCAGCAATTCAAATAACCCAGTGAATTAAATGAATCAATGTACAGTAAAATTGCTAATTTTTTTTGTATTCTGTCTACCATGATAGACGTAAAACTGGTGTCTGACTGGATGATAAACACCCACAGTCAAAATATAGATTGCTCCAATATGTCTTAAATTTTAATATACCTATATACACTCATGGACAAAAAAATTAGCGCACCAAGAAGAAGTCGTCAAAATGAAACGAAATTTTACATACGTAATGACTACTTTGATATAAGTAAATTATAAGAAAATCAAAGAAAAAGGATAATTTATTTCAGAGAAAAAGGCAAAAGAACGGAGGAGTTAATACTCCGTTGGACCCCCTCCAGCGCGAATGCACGATGCGATACGATCGGGCATTGAGTCATACAAGTTCTGTATGATGTTTTGAGACATTTCGTTCCATATTTGCTGTAACCTTGCCTCTAGTTCGTTCAAACTCGTGGGATGCCCAACTCGTCGTCCCAAATGATCCCAGATATGCTCGATTGGAGACAAATCTGGGGATCGGGCAGGCCAAGTTAGGGTAGTAACAGTGCGGAGACAGTCTTGTGACACCCTTGCCGTATGAGGCCGAGCATTATCATGTTGAAAAATGGCTCCTGGGAGCCGTTGCATGAGTGGCAACACATGTGGTTGCAGGATTTCATGAACATACCGCAGGGATGTCATGGTGCCACGGAACAATACTAGGGGTGACCGTGTATTGTAGGGAATGGCACCCCATACCATCACACCAGCTGTGGGAGCGATGTGTCGCTGTACAGCAAAGGCAGGATTGAAGCGTTCACCACGGGCTCTCCACACACGAACACGATTGTCATCACTGCCGAGATTGAATCTGGATTCGTCGCTAAAGACGACCTGGTTCCATTCCGCTGCAGTCCAGTTTCCTCGTGCGCGGCAAAACTCCAAACGGAGGCGTCGATGGGTGGGCGTCAAGGGCAGCACACGTAATGGGCGCCGCGATACCAACTGTCCTTCAGCCAGGCACCTACCTTCGTATGGTTCGAGAAGACACAGAGGCCCCTAGTGAAGGTGCTACCTGTGCCTGGATGGCGGCCGATGAAGCAGTTGGCTGTACGCGTGCATTTCTTACGATGTGGCTGTCTTCTCGACGACTGGTCTGTCGAGGGCGTCCTGAGCCTGGTCTTCGTGTACATGACATCTCTCGGGTCCACTGGTCCCAACACCTCCTCACAACACAATCAGAGCGGCCTAATTGATGAGCTACTCGCCTAGCTGACCACCCAGCTTCCATCATCCCGACGATTCTCCCCCTCTCAAACTGCGACAACTGCTTATATTGTCTTCGAACACGGCGTAATGGCATGTCTATCTCAGCTCTTTTTTTGTAAATGATTCAGCACACTCAAACAAGCTTTGGTTACCTGTTTTATACTCCACAGAGTACGATGTTCAACGCCCTCTACCGGCTATACGTAATGCGCAATCACGCTGCATTTCTAATCATTTGCATATCTCCCCGACATGTACCTTTATTGCAAGTTTCGTTACGATCCCGCAATTATTTCTTGGTGCGCTAATTTTTTTGTCCATGAGTGTACATGCACATATGAAATATAACAACAAAACTGATATAACAACAAAACACATAATGATGTGTTCCAGAAATGTCAGGTGTAGCAACAGATATCAATACAGTAAGCAACAAAGTTTGTTCTTTTGAATGAAATATTTTAATCATCTTCACCGCCTGAAAAATTATTCGTCAGATCGTGTATTTATTTATGCGAATTTATGCAATTCTTTTGTATGTTTTTGATAAAAAATTGAATTAACTAATTGTATAAGGTTCGTTATTTTACATACTCTTTCCTAGATACTTAGGTGTCTAAATCGGCCTATTAACTACCCATGGAACGCTGATGATCTTTTAATATATGAAGCTGAAATCATCTCGCCTGTTTTTAAAGATTTTTCCCTCTAAACAACTGTTTTCAGGGAAATTGCGAAATTCGCGTGTTGAATGACGTTTGAGATAAGTCAGAAGTAAAAAGTTTTCATAGAATTTCTCCTAGCAAAGAGACATGATTGCTTTTTTACGGAAAGTTATTATTTTTTACTTCAAATACCAGTCGCAATCTTGAGAACAGATTGCGACTGGTATTTTCAAGATTTGCGACTGGTATTTGCACAGATTGAAAGATTTTGTTTTGGGGGACAGACTGAAAAAAAAAGATAAAACATAAAAATTATTTCCTTTATCTTTGTGTTGTCGTTTCTAATGCCCCCTGGCCAAACCAGGGCCAAACCTATTCCAAACCAGGTCATTATAAACAAGTAGGCTGAGGACTGTGGCTGCGATTTAAAATAGAACCACAAACGTCGGCGTTCCGACTTAGCCATGTTTCACCTCAATATCGACCAAGCACCTCCAGCGGCGACATCTGGAGGGATCGTACCCTCTCTCAAACTTTCTGACCTCATAGAGGGACTTTCCGGTGTAACATGCCCATATCAGACCTAGACACGGAGGTATTTAGTGTTGCTTGTCGGGATTCGATTCAAGCACACTCGGCACCGAAAGCGAACGCGCTACCACATGGTTTCCCCGGGACCATGTATTTGCGTGGCACATTCTAGTATTAGGTTGGCCAAAATGTTGTTTCTCTTTTTAGTAAGATGGCTCTAGCAACGCTTAGTTGTCTTTAATGTCATTCGAAACAACTTTTGTTAGAGTGTTGTGTCATATCATCGAGTTTAAAAAACAAAAAACTTATCAAATTGAGGAAGTTTTATGTATCCATTTTGATAATGGATACGGAAGAAAATTAGAAACGTTTTCGGCATATTAGGTATTTATTACTTCAGGACAATTAAAAATATAACTGAAACGCAAAGACATTTGTGCAGTGTAAGTTTTGGGATGATGGCCGGAACTATGAAGTTGCCTGAAAAGTGGTAGAAGATAGTGGAACAAAATGGTGAATATATTGTTCGATAAAGTTATTGGGGAAAATCAAAAATGTGTCTTCTATTTTTACTTTCAGAAGGAACGAACCTCTTGGCCAACCTAATCTTCTTACTTTTTCACAAAAACACAAGAGTCTAGTTTCGGAATTGAACGCAGAATTTCTTGTTTTTAGAGACAAATGTAAAACTGAAACCAATCTAAAAAGTAAAGTGTTTTTTTATATCTCTGAAACATTGTAGTATTTATAACATTTTAACACTACTAGTTCGTGAATCTCATGCAGGATTTTTATTTTATAAAGGCAGATATAAAACAGAAAACAAACTATTGTTTTCCTCAATATGGTACGCACTCTGTCATAAGGATATTTACCCATTCGTGCAGTGATTTTCTTATGGGATACTTTATTATGGTAACAACATACAGGTGGACTAACAGTATTCATTATGAAGGGACTGACTGCACATGGACTTCTATGCGTAACCGGGGATCCGCGCCAACTTTGTGGAATCTTGTGACGTTAACCACTTTAAACACTTGGTAATAGCAAACTATGAGAGAAATAAAAATAAACATACCCAACATACAGATAACGTGGGTCTTCCTATACTTTCCATAGCATGGCATAACCGATGACTAAAGCTGGATTGAATGAAATTCTTAATGCAGAATTTCTCTCAGTTTTGACTGGTGACCTATAAAGTGCTTATAACTTCTGTTATCCGAGATAGATTTAAATCTGAAGGAAAAATTAAATTAAAAACAAATGTTTCCTCTATCTGTGACATTATGTTATTTTATCCTTCTGTTAAGAGTTATTTCTATCAACACACCAAATACCCCAATCGGAAAAAAAATGTCTTTTTCATGGAATTCACTTTTGAAAAAGTGTTTTCCTGGAGAACACTTTTTTAGTCTTTCTCATCATATGCCTTTTGTTCGAACTGTAGACAATATAACATCATTGAAAAAATCTTTAGTATATTTGGCAAGAGTAACAAAAACTTTTTGTAAAATGTATTATTTGTGTTGTACTTACTAATGCCCCCTGGCCGGATAAATTGTAACGAGGTCCATTGAAGGCCGAATGACGAAGAAATGCTGTTCTATGAAGCTATTAGACTCTGAAAGCCGACTTTCTGCTCAGTGCAAACCCCACGAGTTCCCCGCGCAACCCCAGGGGCAAAATCTGGTGGTCACGTGATCACCTCCCACCACTATAAACTGCACGGAGGGACTTTCTGGCCTAAATATTTAACGTGTCAATGTAACAATCAAGACTGCGTAACCTGTGTAACTTTCCAACAGAAGTTGTGGTTTTATTGGGTTCCCTTGGCCACGCCCTCTAACGCAGTTTTGTCTATATGTGTAGGCATGTAACCAACTGGCGAAAAGGAGGAAAGGGATTGGTTAGTAGAAAGTAGAAAGAAACAAGGTTCAGGATCCCCGAGTTCATGGGCTAAAGCTCTTATAAAACGTGTCATAGATGGACAAGTTAGTTTATGGACACATCCATTCACGTTAACACGTGAGTGAATTTGCGTGTCCATCTCGGAAACGTCATAATAATTAATCATATGTGGAGATAGATCTAACTGTGTAGTTCAAGAACTAGACACTGTACCCTCTGTTTCATCGAACAGAGTGTGAAACTTCATTATATTTTCTCCTCCAGACACACAAAAAAAGGTATTTGCAGAAAATATAAATCTTTCCCGCACGGCAAGAAAACACTTCGATGAGTTAAACATTTAAATATTTTAACACATATTCATGCTTATATTCTATCCGACACGGGGAAAAATTTTGTCTCTATGCCTGTCACATAATCGCTTTCACTTCATTTCCAGCAACATGACTGATTTACGCGACACGCCATCCGGATTCCACCCGGAATGAAGTCGCGAAACACATTTTTACGCAAGATAGGCTGCAATGTGACTGCTCCACTTAACGGGAACTGTGCATTATTAATTCATTTGAAAACTTCAGCCGCCATTCTGTCGCGGGGTAACACGGAAACGTAAATATTTAATAGTTAAAGAGGGCTTTTCTGCGACATAAACTTCAAAGTGGATAACGTTAAATATTCAGGCAGAGAAGCGGTACTCTTCAGTACTACAGATTTTTACGGTTTGCAGTCGTTTCAAAAATGCACATAGCCCAGTAGAAGTGAAATCAATGAAGTTTTTATCTACAGTATCACTAAATATATTTCACTTGCTATGCGAAATCTACCAGAGAATTACTACAAAGGCTTAAATGAACAACTTTTTTATTTACCTAAATGTGTTTTCATAGGCTCTTGAAACCAGCTTCAGGATATGATATTTTTATTTACCCCGTTTCTACGCGCATTATAAGTCATTTCCAATTGGCCCACGTGATCTTATTCTATTGTTCGAGGTTTGCTTTGTCTAATTATTTATACATTTATTTTGACATTTATTCCATCCTCAATTCTCTCTCTTCTGTTTGTTTCATTACTTTCATAACTGAAGTACTATGCTTGCACCGTACGAAATCTCTGCAATTGAGAGCGTGGCATCGCACCTTCCCCCTCCCTCTGACTACATTGAAGCAGTTTCCGGCTTACTAATTTACCGTTACTACGCAATTACCTAAATGATGCACTGCAGAGGTCGTCAACCTTTTAATACCTACCTCCCACATTTGTATGTTAGTTGATGATAAAACTTCTCTAGTTCCCACCGGTGCCGAAGTAACATCAAATGCTGATTTATGGAGGGCAGGGTTTGTAAAAATTATGTATTTAAATTTATTGTTTATTTATAATTTATGTATGTTTATAGTTGTTGTTCCTAATGCTCCCTAACGGATAAATAAATAAATAAATATATATATATATATATATATATATATATATTTTTTTTTCATTTTTCATTTTTCCTTATATAAGTCCGAACAATGGGAGAATGGCTAGAGCGCTCGCTTTTGGTACCTGTGGCGGTAATTCGAGTCTATGGGTTCGAATCCCACTCTTGGCATGGACGTCTGTAGCCGTTCGAAATCAACTTTATGCAGTAGGTCCCGGTCAAATTTGCCCTTGTGTAGCAAAAATTGACCTTAGCGCTACAAACCAAACCGAAAGAAACCAAACCTAATGCTCCCTGGTCGGAAGTGTTCCAGACCAGGTCCATAAGGGTTTTGCAGGCTGAGGAATGTGGTTCCGGTTTACAATAGCCCAGCAAGTGTCGGAGTATGCCTTAGCTATGTGCCATGTCAATTTTGACCGAACCTCCAGGGAGCGACATCTGGGAGAATCGTATTCTCCCCTACCGTCCCTGACATCATAGACGGACTTTCCATTCTAAGGATTTAAGGTGCCCACCTCCGGCGTAAACTCAAAGTTAATGAATGGCGCTTGTCGAGATTTGAGTTGAGCCGTAGTCTAGGCGCCGAAAGCCGACTGCTACGACTAGGCAACCTCCAGCCCTTATGTATGTTAAGGGAACAAGGGGCCTTCAATCTCATCCGTCTTTAATCCGTTTTTATTAAGTGAAGTTAGAACATGTAAAAATTAGAATTTCGTATAGTGGCTATTTTTTATCAAAATTATTAATTTCAGAAATACACTCTGACATATGTCTGAGAATAACTAAAGGACACGAACTCAAATTTAATATCTAATGTTACCATTTAATTTCTCTTAATATTACTTAACATTAATTTAAATACTGATTACAAACTTTTACAGAAATCATCATATTAATTATTTTCATACATTAAAAAAATTATTAGAACACATAAAATTCAAGTTGCACACATACAATTAGCACTGTACTCTCGCCTGATAAATATAACACAAATAATTATGACTTACCACCACCCTTGTTTGAGACTGAAGAATCTGATCGTTTCTAACTAAGTCGACCAGCGGAATCGGCAAATCAGGAATAAATGGCGGATAGTTCTAGATCGGACTACCATGAGGTCCTCTTCCAGTCGCTGCTTATTCTTCAACTGACTAAGAAACGTTACCAATTTTTTTTTTAGAACCGGCTAGAGCAGGGGTCAGCTATGTCCTCGAACAAACAACACCTTTCAGCTATCATTGGCTAAAAAGATGTTGCTAGGCCGTTACTATGGGGAAGCTAAGACCCATTTCCAACCGAGAAGGGGTGGCAAGTCACTCTTTTCTTCTGTGCACAAAACCTTGCTACAGGTTACGCTGAATTTGCCTCCGGGAGGTACATTCCTTTCTTCCGGAAACCGGTACAAAATAAACCATAGGCGCGATCCCAAGCACCCATACATCTTAGGACATATATAATAAAACAGATACACTAAAATGTGCATGGAACCGAATCAATGCTGTATCAAGACTATGAGATTAGAAAATATATTTACAAAGTCGAATTCCATGTCACAATTTTCAATATTTTACTCTATATACCACATGAGTATAATTAATATTCTTTTCTACTACATTGAAGATACTTAGAATTCACAAATAAGTATTTTGTGGAGGAATTAGACCTGTTTATCAAAAAGTTCTTCAAAAATGATAGAATTTTCAAAAGGCTCTATGCGTATTCATTTTCTTCTGATATCTTCCAAATTTCTCAGAATTGTTAATTGAAGTGTTTGTCACAAAACTGTACATTGTTCTTGGAAATCACAAATATTTTTCAAATTTATAGACTATAAAATAAAGTAAAAACATAAAAAAAATAACAGAGAGAATAGGAAAAAAATTAAGACTTTTTATTTCTACAAAAAAAAATTGAATGCACATTTCTATTTATATACATATAGTAAACTTACAATAAAAATTTAAAGACTTTAATTAATATAGAATGCGCACAGAGCATTTTCAATAACGTTAACATTTATGAAAAATTTTAAAAAACACCCATTATTCTTCAAAAAATTCCTTATTTCAAATTCTAAGGGTTTACAATGTAGTACAAAAGAAAATTAATCATTCTAATTTTATATAAGAATTAAAATTTAAAATTTAAAAAATTCGATTTCAAGGTCCCTTGGCCCCTTAATACATAGATAGCTGCGGATGGCTACAAAACTCATTCGTTGCTCCCTTGTCCATGGATATACTTCTATAAGTGTCCGGTGAATTATTATCTATATTCAAAGTTTAGATACGGAATTTAAAGGTAAATTTCAAAAGCATATTTAAAAAACTCGTGAAGTTGTTAGCGGTGCATTCGATATACCGTGGAAAAACAAACAAAGACAAAACTACCCACCGTCCACCATGAAAGCTTTAATCGGCCACTAGTGGGCGGTAGGGACCAGGTTGACGACCATTGATGTAGTGTATAGATAATAAACTACTTGCAACCTGTTGCTTGATCAACGTGAACAACAATGGACTGACTCGATTGATGCTCAGTGATATATTGATATCCCATAATGAACTACAATACTCTTTTCTTGATGCTTATCTTTTTATGTAAATTTAGCTTATGTTTTTATGTAAGCGAAGAAATGTCCCTTTGTTAGTTAAGGTTATAAAATTGATTTTAAAAAGTATTGCGTTAGACGTCTATGTACTGAAAAGCACAGTCTCTAGTTCTGGTGTGTTGTAATTCTTTGTCTGCGAGAACATTGATAGTAGAATAGTGTTGTGGATGGTATAAAAAGTTCTAACTGAGCAAACGATGGGATTTAAGGTGGAGCCTCACCTGACATCGAGGGTTTTCAATTCTCATGTGACGTGATAAGGACGTTTTCCTTCCATTATATTTCAAATCACATATTAGCAAATACTTATATTTAAGTCTGTTTTCTGATATTAATAATGGACCTTTAAATATAATGCACATGGTTAGTAAAAACCTTGATATTTTAAGAATTTAAAGGAACTAATATATTTAGTGCAGACATCAATAAATATATCACTAAAAAACTGACTGCCAAAAAATTGAAAATTGCAACAAAGAAACATTATTGTTTAAAAATTTAAATGTCAACATTCATATGTCAAAACAGAATTAGTATATAAGACAGAATTAGGTCTTTTATTGTCAAGGATAAAAAATAGAAAAGTAAATTTCCCGCAGCTTATCATGGGAGTTGAAGATCTGCTAGATAAAGTGATGTATCGACTGAAGGTAGTACGAAGAACCCAAAAAATTAGAACCAAAGAAATAGTTAATTTAAAAACCACAATTTTATTTTATTTGATTATAACGTAATATAAAACTTTTAGAAGTGTATGATTATCATACGTTTCTAGAGAGATTACCTAATTAGATAGATACATTCTCATTCAGTAAATGACTGTACATACCCTGTTGTGCATTTACCTGTTTACTTCAGGATGTATTTTTTGGTATTTAACGTCTGGGAAATGACATATCTGAACTTCTTACAAGGTGTCTTTATGAAATAATATCCATTGTTCCATGCTAAATAGTTTATAAATATATTTTTTTAAAAATCTTGATCTGATATTGTTTTCGTTCCAGTTCCAGCTCACGAATTCGAACTGAGCTATATGGAGACCGCCTACAACACAGTGAACGTCTCGTGCGAGGTTCAAGGCGTCTTCCCTTCTCCCATCCTGAGGCTGTTCATCAGACCTTCCAGCGGCAGCCCCCCTCTGGCGGTGGGGGAAGTGAAGACGAGCACCACAGTGCGACCGACAGGTGCCTACGACGTACTGTTGCATCGGACGTTTAAGATCAACGAACTTTCGGGCAACGGTGCCACAGTGTTCGAGTGTACATTAGAACTGCCGGGAACGAATTATCTACAGTCAAAAAGGATAGCATATTTTCCAGGTGGGTAAGCAGAGGCACAAACTGAAATTATAAGGTTTCTTTCGTTAGAGAAGAAGTCCAGTAACTCACGTACTTCTTAATGCGTACAAACTGACCTTCAAGATAATTATCTTCCCAATCAAACTTCACGTGGTGGTGATGGTGGTGGGGAGAACTACCCAGTTACCAACCCCTCCCAGGAAATGCAGTTCCCCCCCCTCATCTAGTGTGCCCTGGGGTAGACACGTTAAATACTACAATAAGCTAAAATTTGTCTTAAAGTAATCTCTTAATAACAGAGATTTCCTACGGAGCAGATTTTGTCTTGATAACAAACATTTAGCCAAGTTATAAATTTGTCACTGTACCTCTTATTGAAAGAGGCTGTGGAGTCGAAACGGGAACTTAAGAGAAACGTTCCATTAAGAAAATGAATTAGAACCGGAGAGGTTGCTTAACATGGTGGAAAACCGGGAATACCGTTATCTGGAATCGGTGCTCACATGAAATTACTGTACGCGATCATACAAAAAGATTGAACGAGCGTAGACAAGATAGGTGAAAGACTGTTGCTTATCTTCCGAGATTTCAAACGGTAAATTGCTCAAAGGAGCCTATATTTAAGAAAGCTTGCCGATACCTACTAGAAAGAATGAGAAATACACGTATTGAATTAATACTATAAAATGTTTTTCAACAATAATTAAAATATAAAGTCCCAGTCGTAGAAAAGAAAAACAGTATAACATTCAACGAAATTTTCGATTGAATCGACACTCAGTGGGTATATTCTTGCTATTTTTTTTCAAACAGTTTAATAAAGAAATTTAGTATGAACTCAGGATGGGGAAAAATCAAATTATATGTTCTCATGCGGAATACGGAAACGTGTGGTCTACTATAATTAAGAAAGTGGAAACTACCAATCAAATCGTCTAGCATAAAGGTTAACCATAACGCTATATACCTTTGAGATCACATTTTCGCGATGAATATATACATATATATATATATATATATATATATATATATATATATATATATATATATATATATATATATATATATATATATATATATAAAATATATATATATACATATATATACATATATATATATATATACATATATACATATATACATATATATATATTATATATATATATATATACATATATACATATATATATATATATATATATATATATATATACATATATATATATATATATATATATATATATATATATATACATACATATATATATACATATATATATATATATATATATATATATATATATATATATATATATATATATATATATATATATATATGCAGCAATTTAAAGGCTCCTCTTATATCTCCCTAATTATACCTGAATTTGCTTGCTCTCTTCTGTCTTTCTATTATAGCTTAAAGAAAAAAAATACATCAACTTATGAAAAATGAAATGTTCATTGAGCTTTGCATTTCCACTTCATTACACCGTGAAAGAAGTGATTGAAAATAACATTTCGACGAGATTGTTTAGCTGGCAGAGTATACACGAGTTTGATTCCTTTTCATGGCAGACGGTTGTTACGACACATTTGTAGAATAATCAATACATATTCAGTTTGAAAATGCCTGCAATTATCAATTTTATATTCAGTCATACCACATTTAATTACGAATACATTGAAATGCCGTGTAATAATCTGTCAGCAATTATGTTGTACAGTAATAAATGTACTCGCAAATCAAAAATACATTTCCTACAATAGACTTTGAAGCAATTTTTAGAATATTTATAGTGTCTGATGCATTTCAAAGAGATTATTAATGATATCAAAACTATACATATGAAAATCCTTTTATATTTCAATCAGGAATGAAAGATTTTAATTATTCGTAAAATACCATTCAGTTATTAAGGGAAAAATTTTGAAGAGATCTTGAAAATAATGTTAGAGTATGCAAATTCCCGGAATTTAAACAAATAGTGAATAATGACTAGGATTTCAGCATTTCATTTTATTTAAACATAGAGGTAGTTTATAGTTATTCATTTGTCAGTTATCCATTTGTTTCTTCTTCTTTTTTGAAATAAAGTTGTCGTCAAAAATGCAAATAAAAAAGGGGTTAAAAATATATCTATTCAACTGACGTCTATATGTTTGCAAAATTATGATTTATGGGATGGTGAAATGATAAATGTTATCCTTTAATAAAAATGCTTTTAAATGCAAATGAATACTTACTATATCTAAAGTATTTTCCCTAAAGTCTACATTTTCATAACGTACCATGAAAGTATTGTGAATGTAAGATTTTAAATTAGTATTTCTACAACAGTTAAAAGTCTTTAATATATTTCATAACGATTGTGTTTTTCAAAGAATTTTGTTTCATAATTCCATAATGTAAATTTACAACTTATAAAACTGCTTTTATTATAATAGGGTGACATATTATTGACTATAACTCAGAAAGGGAAATTTGACATATTAAAATTTAACATATGATCTATATGACATAAGATTTGAGATTTAACATATGATATACTATATGACATAACACATAAGAATTAACATATAATTTAACATATTATCTATATGACATAACGCATGTGATTTAAAATATAATTTAATATATGAGATTTAACATATGATCTCATATGAGAAATATATCTAATAATCTAGCGCCATAAGGATTAATACCTGTAACACTATTTTACCTTAGCTGGTTCCTCTCAGCATAGCTAAATCTTCTTTGCGCATTTTAATCGTTATGATAGTGGTTGGTAGGTCAACCAACCTAGCAACATTGTAATGATTAAAATGTGTAATGACCGAACAACCACCATCATACTGATCAAAAAGGGGGGAACGGATTTTAGTTTAACTGAGGTGGGTCGAAAAGTCATTCTCTTCGGATTAAAAATTGATATTGAGTATGACCTGGCAAATAATTTGCTCTCACGCTCTATAAATGTAAAAGAAAAAAATTACAATTTCTTTAATAAATATGTGATTTGAAATAATGTATTTGAAGATAAGGAAAGTTTTTTCTAAACACTTGGTAAGTTTTACGATAAAATGATAGTAATTTTTTTTAAAAGTGAACAACTGTGTAAAACATTAATTTAAAAGTATAAAATATTAATTAACTAATTTGATTTTAATTTATACTATATAACAATTAGGATATCATACTTATTTAAACGTTGTTTTAGCTTCTGTAGTGTTGCCACGTACGTAACTTTCAAATTAAGGAGATAAAGCCAAAATCAAAGAACGTTTCAAAATCTCCATGTCTGGTAAAAATAATAATAATAATAATAATAATAATAATACAAAACTATACAACGTAGAGGTAGGGTGGGCTCCATCCATTGTGGCTCTAGAGAGGAAAATTTTAAAAACGACATCTTTGCAGATTTTTGGAAATTAATGAATGTATCACTATTGGAAATACTCTACTTAATAGAATAAGGGACATTTTGGAAAAATGTGTATTATGTAAAAAGAAATATTTGTTTCTGTTAAAAAAACTAAAATTTATAAAAATACCGAGCTTAAAAAA
The DNA here is from genome assembly GCA_907164885.2 of Dolomedes plantarius. Taxonomy (NCBI): domain Eukaryota; kingdom Metazoa; phylum Arthropoda; class Arachnida; order Araneae; family Dolomedidae; genus Dolomedes; species Dolomedes plantarius. The sequence goes on along the minus strand of OU015497.1, from coordinate 160,345,596 downwards.
AGCAGAAAAGTAATTAAATTTGTATATAAATGTAGGATTTTTACTTAAATATCATAATTAGACATCATTGTTAGCATTCACTTTTGTTTGTTTTAATATCGTTTGGAATTGTTTGTGATAGAAGGTACCTCTTATGACGAGATTATGTAAACGGGTACGAAATTATTTTTGCATTCGTTATTCGTTACTTTTGGCTTGGTGGAACGAGACTGTAGCTATGATGAGCGAGAATCTTTTATGTGTTATGGTTGTGTTCATGTTCGTCCTATAATAAATGTCTGTGAAATACATTTGACTTTTTTTTGTTCTACAAATCAAATCAAATCCCCTATACGCCTAAATCCTATATGAATTCTTATATAATAAAATTAACTTCAGTTCAATCATTCCTCGAGCTTTTATTGCAGAAAATTGTTTGATTGCATGTCCGCAATTTATTGTTTTAGATAGCCCCTTCTCTGCAAACATTATTGCCAGATCATTTTATAGCTCTTAATTTTTTTAAGTTTTCATTTTCGAAAAGCTGCGCTTAAATGCTGCTACAGTTACAAGTATTAGTAGCAGAGGTGTTAGAAGAACATCCTTTTAAACCCAATAAACCAGCCTTCGTTATATAAACGTTAAAAGTAATTTCTGCAATTTGATGTTAGCGACTAGTGGCTGATCATCTATATCACGTAAATAAATCGCATTTAGTGGAGCCTAATTTCGTATGTAGTGAAAATAAATTTTAGCTTTCAGCGATAATTAGTAAATTAGTAACAAAAGGCTCAGACAGACATAGGGTCTTAGCCTGTGATAGCAACAATACAGGGTGTCCATAAATTATTGTCGGGGTTTCCTTATCTCATAACATTTGATTACACAACATGAAGAAGAACATTGTTACATATTCGTAAAGTAAACTCATAGAGATTTTTTTGCTATCACAAACACATTATGAATGCACAAATTAAGGAATAATGAGCACGAAATTAGATAGTTTTTATATGGCAGCCTTTAGAGGCATATAACACACTGAAACGGAACTCAAGTTCCCGCCAATTGTTCTCCAGCATTTGCGGTGTAACACTTTGGATCGCAGCTGCAATTGTGCGCTTGAGTTCATGCAGTGAGAGCACGGGGTTTTGTAGTTAAGGTCCATGACATACCCCCAAAAGAAAAAATCCCTGGTATGGCCGGAATCGCCCGGGTGGTGCCTAGAGTTTCTAAGAGTCAGATCTGGCCAAACTTCAGCCTCACGGCTTATTAGTGGCCATTTAAAATGTATGATTTTTGAATATGGCAGCAGGGTCTTCCCAACTTGCATTAAATGTAAGGAGAATCCGGCTTCTCCTGAACATATCCTCGATTTTTTGGGCTTTGCACTTGACGACCTTTTCTCGTGTCCACTTTTGGTGCTTGATTTTGCTAGGGTTCCCGGTCTCGTGGATTTGATCTGGATTTCGTTTGGAGCGCTAGGGTTAACTTTTGCTACACGAGGGTTAAGTAGAACGGGGCCTACTGCTTAAAACCGATTCCGAACGGCTACAAACGTCCATGCCAAGGATGGGACTCGAGCCCACAGGCTTTTCTGGTACCGAATTCCAGCACCCTAGCCATAATGCTTCCCAAATGGTGTAGTGGTTAGTTGCCATGCAATGTCTTTGATTTAGATACATGGATCACTTATATAGTGCTCCCATAATAAAGTAGCCAGTAAATCACAGTGAAAGACAAAAGTCGAATGTCTCATGACAAAGTTCCCCCCGCATTAGACACACAAAAAATAAATTGGGAATTTAGTGCTTTGTGTCATATCTATTATTCACTGTAGTCATCTATTAATAACCTCAGATGCTGTTACCTCAAATGCTGTTATTTCTCCAACTAAAGAAATAGTTCCCAACCAGTAGAAGTCTGCGGACTACTAAGCCAGAAATTGAACCATGTGTTGACCCCACATAAACACGCCGACTTGAGGGGGGAAACATTCCGGGGGGTAGAGGGGGTAGAATATCCCTCAGGTAAAAGTGATACAGAATTAACGTACTCACATTCTAACGTATCATATTCTAATAATAAAATAATAATGTTAAACTTTTAAGAAATTTCAATTCAACACCCGATAATCATCGGATATATTCTACCCATCTAGTTGAATGAACATTGCTTTCGAAATCCCCATTTATTTGGCAAATTTTTTATATGTGGTGCCGGACCACTCCCGAGGCTCTCACGGACCACCTATGGTCCGCGGGTCACCAGTTGGAAACCACTGATATAAAGCTTAAAATCTTCTAAATGACTTTAATTGTTTTTTCATTATCCCCAAAATACCTTGAAAAGATGTTACATGCAGATTTTTCTTATACAGAAATGTGCGTTTTTAACAATCCGGGGATATATTTAAACGAAAGATATCTGATATATATATATATATATATTATGAAGGTAAAATTAATATTACTCTTTTATTTTGCAGGTCTCGAGGGGCCAAGAATTGGTAAGCAGTTGTTCTTTTATGAAACCATTTTTTTTCCTGTCTCAGTAAAACACAGTTTTCTAATATCCCATAGTTAAAAACAAACAAATGTATAATAACACATGTTTCCTCTGCTCGCAATACTTTCAAAAGAGAAAAACATGTTTTATTCGGCTTTTATGCTGAATAAAACATGTTTTTCCATGCCATGTATTGCAGATTCTACTTCCTTAATATTCTTTAAAAAAGTGTTGTTTTAACGTCATATCTAATTTTCGTCACATAAGTCAAAAACTTTGCTTAATCGAGGTACAACAGTTGGCATTTATGTAGACCTAATCTAGGATATGGTATCCATCTTCCTCCTGTACATTTTCGAGACATTTGGCACATTTTGGCAATATTCTGAACGCTATCTAAACTGATCTCGGTCAGTTGAATTGTATTACGTTCCAACGGAACAAAACTTAAAGCCCATGTACTAGTAATAGTACTTTGCACAAATATAATTCCTAAGCGAAAGTTGACAAATATGCAGTGAAGAACATCGTAACGCATTGTGCACACAAACACTCAAAGAAAAAGCGTAAATTCCCCTTGGAAAAATAAAAAGTTTTATTTTTTCATCAAATTTAACCAAACAGAGATTTTAAAAGTATTCAAATTACTGACTCTGTTGGTGAAAATACGTTTTGGCGATAAAACGGTTCCATACCCGTGCATTTTGGCGACATATCGCTCATTTTGACAATATAGCGAATAATGTTCCCTTTAATATTTGTATTATTATAAAAGAAAGCACTGAACACGCTGATTTTTAATTTTGTTATATCACTCGCTCAGCATTGTAGTTATACATCGTAAATACGGTACTTGTGTATATGAAGTGAGTTGATAAGATTCCTGAATGATTAATAGTTTTTAAACTTCAACTGGTTTAAATTTTAATAGAAGCATATTCAGTGTTTCTTTTTATCAACAGTTTCACCAGCGTCTTTAATTAATTGATTTTCCTTAATTAGCCTCTCCGTTGGTTTTATTTTTGAATAATCTGATTTAATTTTGCAGTCATTTTTCTAATATTTGACTCTTCAGCTCAGAATTGCTTTTAAAGTAATCTTACAGCAAAATACCGGGAAATTAGTGATAAAATACCTAGTTTGTTCAACGAAACTTCTGTGTAAATTTATTTAAATTCATTAAAGAGCTAACATTTACAGCTAAATTGTTTAAATCGACTGCCCTAAATTTTCGCTTACTTTAATGACTTTATGTCATAACATTTTATAACATACAAATAGATAAGTGTATACAAGCGTGAGATGAATATTTATAATTTACTTAAAGAATTTCTTTTCTGCAAGAAAGGGAAACTCAATCAGATAAGTGGTCTGACCATTTTTGTGATTGACCGAATAGGTAAGCCTGGCTGTATATATATAGACCAACTCCCATCTAAAAGCCAGAGATGCTGTACACATATTGGAATCAAGAATATCTTGAAATGTGCTGATTTGATTAGTCATACCGTGTTGAAATTTGCGTATTTTCGTGAGATCTAGGAATACACACATCTCTCGATCTAGACGTTTCGATCACTTACGCACCATTATCTGGATATTAGATCACGTAGGTCTACGGAGACATCCTCTATATTTTACCGACACATTTTTTTCAAGCTTATAGTTCATCACGAAATTGCTTAGGCCTCCCATAATCACATTAGGAAAGGTTCGTTATTAGCCACACAACCCTCAGTCATTCCTTATCGAATATTCCTCTAGGAAGAAAGTATAATTTCCCTTTGTTTGTGTCCTTGGTTAACCATAAAATGTACGAGGTGGGGATTTTTTTTCTAATTATCAAAATCATTGTAGTTACTAAAACTTTTCCCGGGCGGAAATGATTATGTCATTAAAATATAATCTTATTCATTTGTGCACAATATTTCTTAAGAATGCTGGGAAGTAAAATCTTATTGGATTCACTAAGTGCAATTTTAACTCATGGTGTAAATTTTTCTTACGACTGTCGACCTAAATTTTTTTGAAATTGTACTTTGTAACAGAGAAAGTAATTATATATACAGTGGAACCTTGCATAACGAGCATAATTCGTTCTATGTAACTTACATAGAACGTATGTCTTACTCGTAATGCATGTCTTACTCGCAATGCGAAACACTTGTTAATCGAAACAATTTTTCCCATATAAATTAATGTAAAATACGATAATGCGTTCCATGCCAAAAAATACTCAATTTTTTTTAGATGTAACGTTTATTATTTAACGAAAATTACTTATACATAAATTTTTAAGGAGCAAAATCATCCATATGTAGTTTATTATTTACGAATTTATGACACATATCTAATTTTTTTACTTGAAAGGTATCTAGCGACATTTGTTTTTCTCGGCGCTTCAAAATTTGCTTAAAATGTGTCACCGCATTGTTATTGAATAAATTTATAGCGTGCGTAGCCACCGTCATATCAGGGTGATGCTTTGTAACTTACGATGCAACAGTTTACCATGCTTTCATCATTTCTTTTATTGCGCCAGAAGATTGTTTTTTTGCTGTTTCTTCGATTTTCTCCACCTTCAAACTCTCCTCTACAACTGCTTGCTGTGAAAGACCCTGCAATTCTATTAGCTGTTCGGTGGTCAGCTCTTGGTTGTGCTCTTCCACAAGCTCCTCAATATCATTCTTATCCTCCAGTCCCATGATATTTGCTTCTCGAACTATCCGTAACCCTTAAATACTTATTTTTCGGCCGGTGATGATCCTCGTGACGTGAAGAGGGGACTTCCTTCCACGTCACTCGTTATGCGAAAATTTGCTCGTTAAGAGAGCCAATTTTTAACGATTTATTTTGCTCGTTATGCGAAATACTCGTTATGCGAGGGGCTCGTTAAGCGAAGTTCCACTATATATATATATATATATATATATATATATATATATATATATATATATATATATAGATAGATAGATATATATAGGGTGTCCATTATTGAACTTCCCTACTTTAAAGTTGCTTACAGTCGAAACTATTGTTCAGAAAGTTATGAAATTTTGTGTAGGATATATTGAAGGAATGGGAATTTGTTTGAGCAAATAAAGAAATTAGTTTAAAATTTCCCACCTGAAAGCGTTTTTTGAGGATTTACACATTTTGCCAACATTTACTATAGTTTAAAAAAAATTATTACAGCAAGACATGTTCAGCAAGACGGCCATAATTTCCAGTTACCATTTGAAATCGTAAGATAGCATGTTCTACAGTTAACCGAAATGAGTCCGGGGAAATGCTGAGAACATGTCGTGAAATGCTGTCTTTCAGATCAGATGTAGTTCTTGGTTTATCAAGACTGACTAGATGTTTCACATGACCCCAAACCCAAAAGTCGTATGGGTTGAGGTCTGGGGATCGGGGAGGCCACACATGAGGAAAGTGGCGGCTGATGACACGTTCTTCTGTAAAGTGATTTTTGAGAACGTTTTTAACACGATGGCTAATTTGTGGAGGAGCTCCATATTGCATAAAAATTGTGCGTGAAAGGCACTGACTTGATTGCAGATCCGGAACAATTGTATTCAGTAACAAGGATGCATAACGCTCCCCGGTGACCGAGCATGTTACTGGACGTCTAGGACTTAATTCCACGAAGCAATACGGGCCTAGAATAAAAATTGCAGAAAATCCACACCACACGATTACTTTCGATGAATGCATCGAAACATCTAAGATTAAACGCTGATTTTCTGGTTCCCAAATTCGGTAGTTGTGAGTATTCACCGAACAGTCGAAATAAAATTTCCTTCAAATCTTTTCTCCGAAAATTAGTTATCGAACAAGTTTCCAATCGCCCTTGCAATCACTTTAAATATTGTAAAATTTAATGAGTATGTGTTAGTGTGTTCGGGTGACCTATGGATAAAAATATGGTGAAATCTTAAGTAAAGAGCCAGTCGCAACTGTGGGATTCATCAAAAATCGCCTTCTGGTGGGGAAATTTTGAACTCACATTTTTATTCGCTCAAACAAATTCCCATCCCTTCAGTATGTCCTATAGAAAATGTTAGAACTTTCTGAACAATGGTTTCGACTGTAGGCAACTTTAAAGTAGGGAAGTTTAATTATAGACACCCTGTGTATATATATATATATATATATATATATATATATATATATATATATATATATATATATATATATATATATATATATATATATATATATATATATATATACCGGGTGGCCATAATTAAACTGACAATGCTCACAGTGTTCTGTAGAGCGATCTATTTGCGAGAATGACGCCACATTTTGTAGGAAGATTAAACCAGACGGGGGTCGAAGGATTCCGCGAAAAAATAAATTAGTTCCAAAAGTCACCGCTAGGAGAATATTTGGCGCTGTGTAATAGAAAATAGAAATTCCGCTGTGAGCCCACACCAAACAGTTACCTTTGGTGAATGTAAGGGAATTTCTGTGACTGCATGTGGTGATTTGTCATCCCAAATTCGGCAGTTCTGGGTATTCACAGTTCCATGCAGGTAAAAGTGGGCCTCGTCTCCCCATAAGATTTTCCACGGCCAAGCATCACCCACCTCCATTCTGGCAAGAAAGGTGAGAGCAAAAGTCAATCGCTTATCATGGTCGGGGTACAGTAACTCCTGTATACGGCTGATCTTGTACGGATAGAAGTTGATAATCTTTCGTAAGATTTTCCATACCGTACTGTAAGGCATATCCATATTCCGAGCTAATCCACGAGAGAGGTGGCAGCAATATTATCTGGTCCTCTGTCGACAATCGCCGTGGCAACTGCTTCGATTGTATCCTGTGGTACAGGTTTTCGTCCTCTGCCTGACTGAACCGTCAGAGAACCTGTTTTCTCAAACGTCGCAACCATTGCTTTTAGCCCATTAACTGACACAGGACCGTTACCTTAACGCATTTTTTTTGTGCGTTCTAAAAGCACGAAGAGCGGCTGACGCGTTGCACTGGTTGAGGTAAAAGAATTTGACCAGTAACGCACGCTCGACTAAAGAAGGAGACATTGCACATAAACTTTCAATCCGATTGATTCGAAACGTAACACATTGCCTTTTAAAACCCAAGCAGCTAGCACTGTGCCAATGGATGTAACGTGAAATTTGAATAAAGAACTTCTTCTTCTGCTCAGCGTACGTGATATTGCAGATCACGACACTTTATCGGTGTTTATGTAGATTTTACGCTTTTTTAAAATTGTTGCCATATTGCACTTGAACTAAATAAGAAAATGTGCATAATAAAAGGTAATTTTATTCCGTATTAATTTGCATTTGTTAACACTCTATTTTCTATTACACAGCGCCAAATATTCCCCTAGCGGTGACTTCTGGTACTAATTTTTTTTTTCGCGGAATCCTTCGTCCCCCGTCTTGTTTAATCTTCCTACAAAATGTTGCGTCATTCTCGCAAATAGATCACGCTATAGAACACTGTGAGCACTGTCAGTTTAATTATGGCCGCCCGGTATATATATATATATATATATAAACTTCTCTACGGCGGCCAGCCTTGGTTTCGAAAAATTGGCTATTTTGAGGGTGGCCGTCGACTAGTGGCTGACATCTGCTATATGGCCAGCAGTAATTGTTCCGAAAAAAAATAATTATATATATATATATATATATATATATATATATATATACAGTTAGCCCTCATACAGCACGGCATCTTACAACACAGTTTCGCTGTAACACGATAAAAAAATTACGAAAACCATTTTGTACAATACTGTACTTCTGTAGCACTAGATAATATGATTTTTGTTTAACCCATTTAAAAACTAAATTACCTTAAAATAATGACAGGAAGGAATAATGAACTATAGTGGCTTTACATACAAAAGTATAAACAAATTATAATTTATTGATTTATGACTCTATAAAATTAGAAGGCCTAAGCTTAGCTGAAAATCTTGAATCATTTTCCCTGAATGCAGACCCTTCGGCTGAAAGAAGCCGAAAATTCAAAAGGCAGCTGCAAAATTGTCTATCTCCATACCGTGAATCTACAATGACCTTGTAAGAACCAGCAAATAAACCAAAATTTTTAAAGAGGATTAAAGGTGCAAAAAATCTAAACGAAGAAAATGGTTCTGAAAGTGAAGGAGATATTGTTCAATCGAAAAAACGTTCTCATTTAATTGTACTGAGCAGTGATGAGGAAGAAATTTATTAAATTAAGATCGCATTAAATGAAAATAATATTTTTTTGTTTCTTTTCGTTTTGTGTTATTCATAGTACATTTATAGTTTTAATAAAAATTAAGTTGCTTATATGGAATTTTTTTAAATGTTTGTTTATAATAAGATTTTAGAACGTAACCCCCCTTTTTTGAACTGTCTCTGGGTCTGATATAACACGGTTTCACACAACACGGCAGTTTCTAGGAACCTATCTACCGTGTTATAGTAGGGTTACCTGTATGTATATATATATATATATATATATATATATATATATATATATATATATATATATATATATGCACACACGTATATATATCTGAGTCATATTGAATTTTACGTAGGGAAGCTGTATGCGATCAGCATAATTATAAAATAATTTCATACATGTGTGACCCACATTTATCTCTATTTTCATAGCTATTAAGAAAAAATTTGTTTTTATATCTGATACAAGTATTAGAAACTAACACATCCCTTTGTTTCAGAAGCACCCCATGGACTATCTTCATCAGCACAAGGACTTGCTGCAACAATGTACATTATCTTCTCTTTTGTATCTCTGCACTTCATCCTGCAGCTGAAAGACACGTGAAACCAGATGCACCAGTGTTTAGAATAAGTGTGTACATTGAATGTTTTCACAAGAAATCAATCACTACCAGAGAGAGAGGCCACCCTGGCGGGATATGTTTTGAGTACGGAATTTTTTTAAATAGAACTAACTCTTCATGTGCTACAACAGAAGAAATACGAACAAATGAGACGATTCCCTTTGATGTGATCCATGTGAAGGAAAGTCCCTTCCTTGATTGTACTTTAACATGTTTCTATGTATTTTATAAATAATGTTTTAAACAATTAGTGTCATTTAAGGTTGAAAAAGTGACAAACTATTCAATTCGATAAAGGTGTTGTGAAATTAAAAATATTATCACTACATTTACTAAAAAAAAAAGAAAGACGGTAACTAATCACTCTAAAATTTCTCTGTTCCGAGTTCAAATTCTTTTTCAAGCGGCTTTTACCTCCACTGGAGTAATTTTCATAAGTTTGGGAAACGTTGTTCTAGAACATGGACAGCAAAAGGTCTAGGCGTCTCCGATTCATGAATGCTAAATCAGTGGTTCCAGAATGATGTCGGCCATCCCTGAAGTATTAGTGATACTTTTTCTTCAATTTAGAATTTTATCTAAAATGAATTATAATAATTGAAAACTGAAGCGTGCTTAGATATTGATGTATGTATGTCATCCCTGAAGTATCAGTGATACTTTTGCTTCAATTCAGAATTTTATCTAAAATGAATTATAATAATTGAAAACTGAAACGTGTTTAGATATTGATGTATTTGTGCAACCAATATATCTGGGCAGCCATGTGTCTTTCACTTTCGCGCATACATAAAGTTTAGAAATAATTTGCCCTTGGAATTAATTTCTGAAAAAAATTACCGATAAACATTTTGGCCTCTTTAGAAAGGAAAAATAAGAAAAACTTATTTTACAGACTAAGATTTTCTTTTTTGGAAATACTTTAACGTGTTTTATCTTAAATGATAAATACTGAAGTTAGTTTATTTAATATACAATAAAGGAACACTATACAAAATTTTATAGAGAAACATTGTAAGGAATTTGAAATATATATGCGGTTGAATGTTACAAATCTTGTAGAATGACATTACAAAATGAATAGAGATACACACATTACGAGCACACTATAAAAATGTAATCATTGATCAAACACATGGTTTTAGTTTTTCGACTCTAGAGCCCAATTTAAACTTATAAGCAATACATATATAATTTTATTTCCGGATTCCATAAATATATATAATTATAAATTTTATTGTCTACAGCCAAAATTCTTCGGAGCGATATGACAGGGGTGCACCAACACATTTCTCTTCTAGAAAAGTCGTTTGATATTTTTCGAAACCACTGTGTAGCGAGATTTAAAAATCTCTCCAAATGTTTAAATTTAAGCAGTAAAACAACAACGTAAACTGGAAGGTTAGGGAACAGAGGTGAAAAACAATTTGAACTAAATGGACATAATAGTGAGATTGCATTCATTCCATAATATACGTTTAGTTGTTGAGCGTAACTAATATCATTGCAACTTTATAGAGATTGACGTTTCAATGTTAACATAGTAACATTGCTGGATTTTTTTTTTTTGCATCAATGAAAATTCTTTGATAAATCTCACTTGAATGCTTTATTTTACATCTTTTCAAAAATTTATTAATTTTCCTTAAAGTTTTTAAGTGATAAAATCAATAATATATTGTAGAAAGAAATATAAGATGGAGGAAATCCAAATTAATGTAAAATGTCATTACGATAGAAATTTTTATCTACATGAGCCTAGCAAAATTACCCATGAATAAAGAACTGAGGATTTATGACGATGTTTTATTTATTAATAAAATTAGCTGATAAAAAAGAGATCTTTTAGACTTGCAAAAATTACTGCATTATAATTCATTAGGTAAAACATTTAAATTTCTACACAGTATCGGTAGAATAATAAATTATACATATATATATATACACATTCCTATAGGAATGTCGTTGTTTGTAAGTTATTTTTAATATTCTATTACACGTTATCGTTCTATGATCTGTGATAGTAATAATAATAACAACAGAATTTTAATTAAACCTAAAGACATAAAAATATACATTCAAAATTTTTTTATTGTTTTCCTTAGGGACATTTAAAATACACATTTAAATAATAAAATGTTTTTAATAAATAAATTTAGAGAATTAGTAATGGAATATGTAGATTTATTTATTAGTTGTATAAAATTATGAAACATTATGAATACATGTAAAATTCATTCGAATTAATAAATTTTTGAACACGAAAGCAAATTATTATAGAGGAAAATTTTGAACATTACTAAGAATATTTAATATCGAAAGAATACTGAGCTATTGTTTATTTTCAAAACTATTTCTATTTGAATTCCATTGTCATCTACTGTTCAGCTGCAATATGTAAATTAAGTATTTGAAAGTTGTATCATAATTTATTATAAAATACGATTTCTGTACTTAAAAAAAGTTCTGAACTCTGTGATAAAAATCTTTCCATAGATAATTTTAAAATTTGAATTTCGAATTTTAAAAATATTAAACTAATTGTAATAGTTAATTTTCAGATTTCTTTAAATCGTTAGGAAACAGTTAAAAATGCCGCTTTCTTTCATGCAATATAAGTTGAAATGCATAATTCATATTTCATCCAAATTTTTACGTTACGTGCTACGCTATTTGAAGGTGATCAGTACATCGTTAGATGTGGTGATAAACTTAGTAAATAGGCTTTATTTTTATGAGTTACACATTTTTGTAACTGTTAAACGTGTCCTATGAAACATATTGTTCTAAGTTCTTCGCATCCTCTTTAGAAAATCTGAAAGAATGGGTAATTGAAAAAATAAATGAACATACATTGTTATACAAAATCTTACTGCACTGTTATTTATAAGATAGATGTACGATAAATGCACCCGAGACTCCTTTAGCACTTTTTTTTTTGTTTGTTTGTTACGATTTTGAAATAAGACGGTCCAAGAAAAAGAATCGATTGTTTTACACCATTTATTTTTAACTTTAACACTAGAAAGACGGGAATTTTTTTCTTACTAAAAAGACTGACCGCCGTCATTTTGATGTTTAAAAATAAAAACCAGAATTTAAAACATTTACTTTTTTTAAATGGTTAAATACTTTAAATTTTGAACTATTTCATACCAATATATAATAAATTAGTATATATTTAGATATATTTTTAATGCAGGTATGCCGAGCTGACAACCTGGTATGGTTTATCTGTAAAAATATATGTCTAGTTTGTGGAGTCCTTATTTTTCACCACCAATATTTCTGAAGAGCCACTATATCTGTTATTTGCAGAAGGGGGAAGAGACGAAATGTAACTAACGTTTTTCCGGTATTATTTTAAAGATTTCTGCCTGTTTTCTATATTGCCGTCAAATTGACGGCTTTCAGTCTTAGTAGGTATACAACATATTTTCTCCCCCTCTTTACAATCTCTTTATAATTTTGTAAATGTGTGTGCATATTTCGAGTAAAATGAGAAAAAGTCATAAAATTTCAGAAGCCTGAGGACATAAATACAGACACGGTGCTCAATAGTATATCCGAAAGCGTCAAAATGGCGGCAGCCATCTCTCTATTGTTAATATGGTTTAAAAAATCTAAAAAGAATAAAAAAAATTGAGTGCAATGCTACCAGAGAGTATTTCAGAGAATGTAGATGACGCCACGTTGGTTTTTATTAGTGATGAAGAAGGTGTGGTTCCACTGTCTGCAAGTACAATTCTAGAAGGCCTACAACTAGTCAACAAACTTGGAAATCCTTTTTTTACAAATGGCCACAATGTCGATCGAGATGTGCCATTCCAACGTGATTTAAAAATGATTTTAGCACAGTGTTAAGAATCATATAATGAAGTAACATAAAACAAAATCACAAACTGATAATGAAGTAACATAAAAAAAACCGAATTCATATTCAAAACCAGTTAAACAAAATAATTACAAGATGCTCATTTACGCTTGTACATATATCACCATTAAATATTTCCAGTGATGAAAGGGATTTTTCGCCACAGAAAAACAATAATAAACGGTATATTTTACTGTTGCATTAATCGACATTTTTTTAAAAGTATATTTAGATGGAATCTATCTCCAATATTTAAATGTCCACTGTATCTTTTCACTATATCCCCGTGCAAAAAGGAAATCGGGTGTATTTAAAAAAAAAATTCAGTTCTTTTTTAGTTTACCTGTATTTACAATATACTTCAGAAGGATTGTAAATTACTATCACACTTATATTACAGTATGAAAAATTTAATAAATGTATAAGATCAGTTTTGTGTACAGAAAATATCATAGTGAGAAATGTTGAAAAGCATATATGTTTAAATAAATCGATACAATCTATTATTAAAACATGCTTTGCCGAAACATATCAGTCTTATGTAAATAAACTTTGATGTATTTTCAAGTTATTAAATAAAAATGTTTTTGAAAAGTTGTTGTATTTTAAGAATTGTGACTAAAATATTAATAATAAATACTGAAAAATATACATTTTATACTTTGGTTGTTCATTTAACTCTTATTTACAAAGCTTGTTCAACATTTACTTTGCAGATTAAGAAACTGCAGAGCATAGAATTATATATATTTCTAGATATTTCAAATTGATTATTTTATATCAAAATGATCTTTATATAAAGATTATTTCGCATGCAAAAATTACTTTAACAATTTGAAATTTTGATTTAAAATATTAGAATTCAAAAGCATATTTAATATTTAACTCACTGTTGTTCACATCAACAATAATACAGGAATCAAATTTATTTCAGATATTTCGTGGTGTAATGTGTAAATAATTGAAATGAAATCCGTAAATCAATAGGAACATTGTAAAATACAATTTAGTGTTAACTTTAAACAGTTTTAAATGTTTTTCCCCAATGTGCATGCATTTGTGTCCGATGGTAGATACTTCTTGACATTGTCCCATGATGATCCGCGAAGTTTTGCTGGCTACTTAATAATGGGAGTACCATTCAGGTGAGCCAGAATTGCTCCCTATGAGGGGGACAACAGGGAAACGACCAAGCCTTATTAGGGATTTGAACCCAAGCCCATCGCGTGGCAGTTCAGAGAACTAACCACTATACTCATCGGTTCTCAAACTGGGTGGGGGGGGGCATAGTAGAATTTCAAGGGAGGCGTGAGCTTAAACAAAAGTAAAATAAAAAGTATAACTAACTATTATTTACTGTACTCAATTTTGCGGTCACAATGTAACCGTAACGTATTTTCGACATACGAACACGAACACGATAATTGTTGTAATTGTAAAAACACGATAATTGTCGTACGTCTGGACGTTGAAAGTGACCTGAGGCGTGATTTGGCACACTTTCAACCAAATATTCAAAAACTAATCAAAGACAAACAGTGCTAGCTCTCTCATAAATGTTGTGAAAGTGACTGGTTTTACATGCTAACCTCACCTAGATCCTTGATTACCTCAAATATATTTGATCTGTATTTAAATCTTTGATTTCAAATGTTCTAATAATAATATGTTCCAAATTTAGATATGTGTAGTAATATTAAATTTTGTGTAAGAAATTATTTATTCTATATTTTCATTTAATAACCATCTTCAGTTTCAAATTCCGATTGTACTACTTGTATTGACCCCATATGGTGGTGGTGGAGGAGGTGTGACCTCACATCAGTGTTCAAAGGGGGCACAGAGAACCCCTGCACTATACTATGTGGACAGCCGCACATTTCAATGTTTGAACACGACGAGGCATTGAACGATAAAGATTCTGGTTGGCTGTCCGTGAAATGTTGTCTTCAGTTGCGACTGCGAATGACGATACACGGGCCAATGTCCAATCTGTAATCCCGCGAGTGCTTTCTGGGAGACAAATCGGACGACCGAGAATTCTTAGGAAAGAGTGACACATGTTGATCACGGATGAAACGCTACAGAATTCCGGTGACATAGAGACTAATATTGTACAGTTGAAATATAGCTCCAGGGAGGGTCTGGGGGAGGTATAGGACTTCTGGTTCCATGACATCTCCCATTGTACTCCTGATGCCATTCTTTAAAACTCAGAACGTGTATAATATGAATTAGCACCTCCAAAATCCTTCTGCTCACAATGGAAACAATATGACGCTGTATACTGCACCTTTCCTTACCATATCTGCGAACAAGGATCTAGCTGTCTTGGTTCTCGCTACTGACTCGCTACTCTCGCCGTCCGTACTCGTAAAAAACATTCCATTCAGCGGTTCAGTGTAATTTCGCTCTTGCGACCACTGTATCCCCTGATACGTGTAGTATAGAGTTAAAAGAAGGCGAAAGTAACGGACGCCGAGCTAGGAGTCTTCACTGCAGCAATCGCTGGCGAACAGTGCTGGTAGACATGTCTGATGTGTCACATCTTCCATTGTTTTGGCAACATTGCGAATGTCGCTATAGAATTCATCACCACGGTGCGTAGTTAGTGCATGGTTTCAGTGTCTCAAGTATTCGTATACGCGCCACATCTCTCTCGACGATGCGTAGAATCTTCTTGTCTTCAAATCCGATTTACTGTACAAGCGTTTAGCCTAGCCATACTCAACATATTTTCCCTCGGGCCGCATGCATATGTTTGCTACGTTACGCAGGCCGCAACGAAGTACGCTGTAACTCATACTATAATAATGTGAAAAAAAGCTCAAAAGCCAAAGTATTCAAACGTTTATTTAAAATGAGTGTGATTTTTTTTAATAATGAGACAAACTTCTGACTATTTTAAGCAAATCTGGTTTATACTTGTTACTCGCAATACGTTTTTAACGTGAGAATCATTAGCCGATTTCTATATACGTTCTTCACGTATTTCATTTTGGAATAGGATGATTCAAAATAGTAACTTTACATGAACGACCCGAGCAGAAAGTGGCACACTTTTGTACAGTGTTGTACTTTTCAGGCACTCATTCCCAAAATTTTATTTACAAATGCACCTGCCTGATACGCAGTGCAAGTGTCTGGGGCCGCACACAAAAGCTTGGTGGGTCGAAGTTTGGAAATCCCTGGTTTAGCCCACGATACGACGCACCACCGTCGTGTGTCTATCACAATATATATATATATATATATATATATATGAATATGACAGGCGTTGGTTTTGCCTGCTATAACATCATAATTGCAGTCTTCTCATTAAAGTCCATGGCATCGAGGGAAGGCAAAACTCAAAAGTAAGTACTCAACATCATAGGAGCCCAATTAAGTAGTGTTTATTCAGTTAGCTTTCATATTAACCACGCCAAAATCGGTCCAAATCGGTACGTTTCAACGTTTGCCATTTTCAAATTCGGGGACTCGACGAACGCACGTCCACCAGCACCGATTTTATCCCACGTTCTGCGTACTTCTAGATTAAAATAGCGCATCTACCCTCATGGCACATGCGCAGAGCCCAATCTGGAAAATCCTAGAAGCTTCCCGCCAAACCTAGTACAGTATCTAAAAATAAATTCCCCGATGGAACTTCAATCCACTTCCGTTAACCGAGGCCATCCTTCAAAACGAGAAATAACCTTTTTTTACACCCAAAATTCCTCTGATTGATTGGTTTAGAGCTCTATTGTCGTCTTTTATATACAAAAGAACTAATTAGAACGGGACCCACAATCTCAATGGCTATCGAAAAGACTGGAAGCATCCATATCAACAGCGACTGCATTACTCCAAATAAAATCTTTCGAACGCGAATTTTAAGAATGCTTTTGATATGTAGCACCTCCTATGAAATTCACGTAAAGCATGAACTGCTGTAAAATATCAGTTGCGTGATGGAGAATATTAAAAGAAAAAATTTAAATTACATCTTTTGTTAATATATAGTCATTCAAAACTACTCAGAAATAAAATTTGGAGTTAAAATTTTAGTGTATGATACAAAGATTTCTGTATACAGAATTTTCGAAATATAATCTAAATGCACGGATTTAAAGATAAAAGAGTGCATTGTTGAGAATTATATTGAAAGTTGAAAATTATATTTTAAGGTTATTTATTATTTAGAATTAATTGAATTACGCAGAAATTTCGGTGAATTAAAACGTAATTACACCTTCTACTGTTCAGAGGTTAAAAATAATATATGCTCTATTAGGGACAGTTTTCTGAAAGAATGAATTTGTATAAGAAATCGTAGAGCATTAACTGTTGATAAAATCAATTCCTGGTATCGCATATTAAAAGAATTTGGAAAAAATTATAATATTCTCTTATTAAAACATTCTGAACTATTCTTAAATGAACATTGAAGTTAAAAATTTTACTTTATTTGATGAAGTTTTCTATAGGTATAAATTTCTCTAAAAATATGAATTGTTTTAAAAACAAATAAGTTGCATAATACAAAATTTTACTGACAATAAAAATCATAGTTTCAAATTATTCTCAAACACAATTACACTAAAATAAAGTCTTGTGTTAATTTTTTTTTATTTATTAGATCAAGTTTTCTACATAAATTATTTATCACAAAAATTAAATGCATAACAGATTATTATAGGTGATAAAAATTTGTGTTTACGTATCCTTATACCGAATTACACTGCAATAAAAACTTTTGTGTTCTTACACTGATTTTTCTATATATATATGATTTTCTACATGAAATCGACGAGCGTAAACTATATTTTCTTTTAAAAAATATAATACATAGTAAAAATTATTATTATATTTAAAAGAAATTACTAATTACTCGAAAATGCCACATGTTCCGTGAAGGAAAAGCAAAGCGAACTCCATCATATCTTATTTTTAGCAAAACTTCGAACTTGAAAGGATATCTACCAACACATTATGACAGTGGACGTCAGGTCGACGTTGCTGGCACGTGGCAGCATCAAAATTAATGTGCGCGAGGAGATAATTATAAAAATCTTCCTTATTTTGACTTTGTGTTAGGAAGTGACACACTTATCGATCAACATGATTAATGACAGCTTTCAATATATGTGGCAAGAAATTATTCAGTTTTCAAAGCAAGTTCTGATAACTTTTAACTATTCTATTTGCCTGTCAGTTAAAATTTGATAAAAATATACATTTGCTCTGTTTTTATTTTTTAAGAAATTATTAAGTTTAAGGGAAGGTCAGAAATCATATAAAATTTACACGTCTAACCTTTCTATAATGTTCTGTCACTATATGTAGGTGCACTGAGGGACATTTCGATAGGAGAGGTCTCATCGTATACTGCTTAAGGTCACGAGCTCTCAAGGATTCGGCTCGGGTTCAATTTCCGACTAAGGCATGGTTGCTCTCGTGCTGCTCTCTCATAGGATGCAATGTTCCAACCTATAGGGTTCTCCCGACACAAATCGAGCTGTGTAAAGGTGGGAGTTGTCACAAGACACCTATCTGCCACTTCTGAAAACAGAACCACTAGGGTAATTGAATTAAAGTATTATGTTGCTTCCATTCCATAAAACTGTAGAATAATTTACATCGAGTCCTATGCTTACGTAAACAGACACACTAGATAACCAAGATGAACTAGACATACATACATACACACACACACACACACACACACACACGCACATATATATATATATATATATATATATATATATATATATATATATATATATATATATATATATATATATATATATATAATACACTTTTTGTACTTCAGTGCGCACTAATGCTTTATTGTATAGCCAAAAGTTTTACATTTATGTAAAAAAAAAACAGTTTATGCTAAATTTTAATTCAACCCTCAGTTTCAGAGACGATTTAAACGCAGATGAACATAGTTGTCCGAAATCAATAGTGCCGCTAACTGCTAAAATAACTGAACCGACTCTAAAATTAATTATTCCGTATTCCTAAGCTACAAGCTCATATCTTATGTAGCGTTGTCTCGTCCGAGATTTATCATGCTTGTTAAAACAAACCGCATTGAAAGTCTCTAAAAGTAGAGATAATGCCCCTTAGCGGAATATAATGGAGTTCAGGTTACGTGAGAAACCTCCGGTTGTAATTTATGATTTGAATACACTTCCGTCTTGACAGAAATTTATTCAACGAATACAATGCGAACTTAAATAACTTGACAGTGGATTATCATGCAGAATTATTGTGAGTGGCATCTCACACTTTTCTCATTCAGACGAAAATATTCCATATTTTTTTGGGGCGTGTTACAGTATAATAAAAGATAAAAAACCTCATTTGAATAGATCTATCGTTAGGCAAGTACTACGTGTTCCTTAATAATTTTTTTATTTTTTATTTTTGTACTAGAAATGGAATTCAAATTTTGTATATTACAGATTTATGACGACGTATGTATAATTTATAAATCTCCACATAAATAAAAGTTATCACAATATCTGAAATTTTGCAATCCATCTACAGGTTTTAAATATTTATTAGCTTCCATTTGCATAAAAAAAATGTACTCTTTCATGTTTTATATCAGAATCAATTCCGTACTTTTGTAATACAATACACATACGTACATATTATATATATATATATATATATATATATATATATATATATATATTATTAAACAAGAACAGAAGCCATTTTGAAGCATGCTTTGTTTGGATATTCGACCAATCTTAATCTAATAAATCACTCCTGTTACATATTACAAAAATGATTTATATGCTTGCTTTTAAAATGTTATTGGCGATTCGCAGAGACATTTTTGTGAATGTTGATATAATATAACTTATCATGCTAAATATTTATATCCAAAAATTTTTGTTCATTTTGAATGTCGACAAAGTGTCTCATGAAATATGCCTAAACTATTATATTCGAAAGACATTTGTAGGTCTTTCATGGTCTCGCAAAATTCTAAGATATAAATGGAACGATAATTTGAATGCATTATTTTTGGAAGAAAAAAACTGAATGCTGAATAATAAGAGTGAATATATTTAGCGCATCGAATTACACGAGTATTGTTGTTGTAGCTGTTGTTTCTTATGCCCCCCGACACTAAGTACTCCACATCAGGTGCATATATAGGCTAGCGGGCTGAAGGGTACGGCTCCGGTTTACGGTGGCACCCCAAGTTTTGGAGTCCTATTTCACCAGGGGTCATCTCCATTTTGATCGAGCATCTCCAGGGGCGACATATGGGGATAGCGTACCCTCTCCCACCGTCTCGACCTCATAAAGGGACTTTCCGTACTACGGATTTAGCGTGTCAATATTCGGCCTAGACACAGAGGTATTTATTGGCGCGTGTCGGGATCCAATCCGAGCACCGTCATCACCGAAAGCTGACATGCTACCACTGGGCTACCTTGACAACACGAGAATTAGATATTTCGTATTAGCGGTTACAAAAGACCTCGGCATTAGATTATCTACCATTTTTGCATTGAAATATCAAATTTCAGTATTTGGACATTTTTTATTATATTTATTTATGAAAAAAAATTATATGTTTATTTAACTTAGACCGTAGATATTTTAATTACTCTATAGCCTGTGCAATAAGGTGTTTCCTATATAATGAATCAATAAAGAAAGTTTTATTCATATATATATATATATATATATATATATATATATATATATATATATATACTGCTGGCCACCCAAATTGCAATACCAAGAAAGACAAGAGATATCGCAACAAAATTTATTTTGTAGATAACATGTTGACCAAGTATCAAAGGATTAAATTTATAGACTTCTGTGAAGTGTGGTTCCTGCCAAAATCAGTAGCCAGAGTAGCCGCCATTATTGGAGATCACCGCTGCTACACGCCTCGGCATTGATTCAAAGAGACTTTGGATGAGTACTTAGGGTACAGCAGACCAAACAGCTTCCACACGTTGCCAAAGTTGATCTGCTGTGGCAGCTGGGGATGGAATCTGGGTCAATCGTAGAGCAACCATGGACCACATGTTTTCTATCGGCGAAAGATCCGGAGAGCGAGGCGGCCATGGAAGCAATTCAGGGCCACGGAAGAACCTTTGGACAATGCGTGCCACGTGTTGTCGCGCATTATCCTGTTGAAATATGGCTGTGGGCAAGCCCTGAAGGTATGGAAGGACAACTGGCTCCAACACCTCGGAGATGTAGTGCTGGCTCTTTAAAGTACCGGCAATGCGTACTAGAGGTGTGCGAGAGTGATATCCAATACCGTCCCATACCATAATACCCGGTGCAGGACCAGTGTGGCGGTACATAACGCAGCTGTTCAGCATCCTCCAATTCACGGTGTCTCCAGACTCGAATGCGACCATCGTGGTGTTGCAGACAGAAGCGTGACTCGTCAATAAAGACAATTTCATTCCATTCTGCCGTCCACATCCTTCTGCCATTGGCGGCAAAGACGTCTGTGGTTCTGCGTCAAGGGTAGACAAAGCAATGGACGTCTGGCGGACAGACCACTCTGCTGTAAACGGCGTCGAATGGTACACGCAGACACTGGATGATGCGTTACAGACTGCATGTGCTGTGCTATGGTTCATGATGTGACTGAGCGATCCGTCACTGCCATGCGCACAATTTGCCTGTCATCACGTGAAGTGGTGCGCTGAGGTGGATGCGATCGAACACGCCGGTCCGTCGTACCCTCCTGCATCCAACGATCACATATCCGCATTACAGTTGTTTGGTTTCGTCCAACACGACTACCGATTTCTCTGAAAGATAATCCAAAATCTCGGTAGGCCACTATCCTTCCTCTGTAGAACTCGGATACTTGATCAAAAGACGATCGCTGTTTTCGACGAGGCATAATTGATCGTTTTTTTTGAAAAAATCACAAGAAAAACACAATTGCCGAACTTGAAATCGTCGAAATCTCCAAGCCTTAAATAGCGCTTTGAAGTGGCGCCACAGGCGCGCGTGATGTGCGTCTGCGCTGAAATTCTAATCATTTGCATATCTCACCTCCGCTAATGCATGTTGTAAATTTCATGTTATTTGCATGTTTCCTTCAGGGTGTTGCATTTACAGTGGCCAGCAGTGTGTATATATATATATATATATATATATATATATATATATATATATATATATATATATATATATATATATATATATATTATATATTATATATATTATAATACATATATATATATATATATATATATATATATATATATATATATATATATATATATATATATATATACATACATATATATATATATATATATATATATATATATATATATATATATATATATATATATATATATATATATATATATATATATATATATGTATGTATGTATATACGAGGGCTGTCCTTAAAGTATCCGAACTGAATGTATAAAACATAATACAGACACCGGTCTGCGTGCGCACGCTAATTAACATGTTTAAACATATGTAAACTTGTTATGTTCGCAATTATCCAAGCACTGCTAAGCGCGGTTCTCTTGTAGCAATAACGAAAAGTGAACGCAGTGTAAGTCTCGTGTCGGGTTGGATCATGACGGAATCTACTGAGCAACGTGTTTGCATCAAATTTTGTAATAAAATTGGCAACCGAAATGTTCGATTTGCTTAAGAAAGCATACGGTGATGATTTTATGGGCCGAACTCAAGTGTTTCAATGGTTTAGACGTTTTAAAGATGGAAGGGAATCTGTGGAAAGTGATGCACGATCAGGGCGTCCATCAACATCGAGAAATGATGTCAAAGTGGAACATGTTCGTACTGTGGTGCGATCAGATCGACGAATGACAGTTCGAGAGATTGCGGGAGGTGGACCGACCATCGAGAGATGGACAAACCATTAATGAAGAGTTCTACCGTGATGTTCTCACGCGACTTCGTGATTCCGTGAGGAGGAAACGACCAGCAAAGTGGAAATCTGGAAAATGGATGCTTCACCACGATAATGCCCCTGCTCAATCCTGACATGTGGTTCAAAACGTTTTAACCAAACATGGCACAGTTCAAGTCCCGCAACATCCCTACTCACCAGACCTCGCTCCATGCGAATTTTACGCATTTCCAAAGCTAAAGAAAACGCTTAAAGGACGACAGTTTGAGGATGTGACGACCATCAAACAAAAAGTGACCGAACAGTTGTTGACCATTCCAAAGAACGACTTCCAATCCTACTTCCAAGAGTGGCAACAACATTTGTCTAAGTGTGTTGCTTCTCAAGGACGATAATTTGAAGAGGATTAAACTGAAGTATGTATATCCATTATATTTTTTTAGTTATAAATTAAATTCGGATACTTTACGGACAGCCCCCCGTATATATATATATATATATATATATATATATATATATATATATATATATATATATATATATATATATATATGTGTGTGTGTGTGTGTGTGTGTGTGTGTGTGTGTGTGTGTGTGTGTGCGTGTGTGTGTGTGTGTAAGTAAGTAACATGCCAACCCAGTCCCATGTTAACGTAGACCGGAGTCGGCAAGTCACAACTCAAAACTTGTAGTCGTAGCTAAAAATAAGAATCTCTTCATTTAAACAATGTTTTATTTATCAATTTTTTAACATAGATGATTTGTGGTTTACAAGGCAAAAGAGCCACCCCAAAATCTTCTTCTGAAGGCATGCTGGAGCTTTTATAAACTTCACGAGCGTCTTGCCATGTGATCAAAATGTCCGTACCCATTGGCTGAATCCATGACTCTGATGTCAGAGGTCATGTGATATGTTATGTAAAGATGCGCTAAAAATTGGAATTTTTGAGGGGACGCTATGGAGTTGTCTTTGCTCTTTAAATCAGAACCGAAATTAATCTACACCCAAGAAAATTTATAAGAATTTAGAATCTTGAAAGGAATTTACGGGGCTTTTATGTTATATCCATATAAATAAAGTAACAGACGATGGGTTCGGTCGGGTCACGTGACCATCACGTCTCCGGGTCGCACTCATCCAAAAAAAATGGCCGACAAATACACAAATCAGTATATTTTTTTCTTATGAAAGTACATAAATGTTACATATTTGGAAAGAGCTTTGAAAACTGATAATTGTTTCCTGCGTACACTTATTCTGTTAATTCAATAGTTTTAGAGTTATTTGGATTCTAATTTAGCGTGATTCTCACAGCGTGATTCTCACTAAAAAATGAAGCACTGAAATGAAATGTGTCACCGTATCTAATTTTTAATTCTTTTCCTTTGATTTTTTATACTTTTAATTCAAACTTTTTAATCATAAATAGATCATTTGAAGATGTACTTGTTTTTTGGAGATTTTTTGCCAATTAAAAGTGAAAAAAAATTTAAATCCAAGTAAACTGTGATTTTGAGTGTCAAGTGATTTGATTTGGTTGTTCGATTAATGCTGCCTATTTGCGGATATTTTCAAACATGTGCATTCGGAAAATATTTCTTTTCTTGAATTTCGCCATTTCATTTACTTTATTTTGAATGTAGCAGTCTTATTTTTAAACTAATTTTAGCTGTTGATTTAATGATTTTCATTGCTTAAGCATGGTCGCTTTTAGTTTTATATTTTCTTTTGCAAAACAACTCAACTGAAAGTAAACTATGTAAGGAATGTTATCATTACCATTAATCATAAATATACGTTGTTAAGGGGTAGTGGGAGCTCAGCCAAAAAAATTATAAGCATTTCTAAATTCAATATAACGCTGACTCTAAAAAATCATGATTAAAAGATGTGAATTTCCATTACTTCAGAACAGAGTTAAAGATAAGATTCAGAAACCCAACACCAATGATTTTAAAAATTACATCCCTCTATGTATGCACAATTTTCAGAAATAAGATATCTACCCTTTATTATTATATCAAATAAGAAATTGTTGGGGAAAATTTTTTCACTTAAAAAATGGAGTAAAAATTCAGCAAGTACTAACATATAGTGTGAATTACATTTGGGAAAACATCTTCACTTTTAAAATGGAGTAAAAATTCAGCAAGTACTAAAATACAGTGTGGATTACAACTTTGATATTCATAAAACTTCTTGATATACACAGTTGAGTATTTCAAACATTTGCTAATTTCTTTTCTTGAGCTGTTTTCTTTTCTTGAGCTTATTTGAGCTTTTGGTTCTATTTCTAATATTTTCAAGCATGTGCATTCGGAAAATATTTCTTTTCTTGAATTTCGCTATTTTATTCACTTTATTTTTGATTGTAGAAATTTTTTATGTTAAAACATGCTAGCAATATATTATATATGCATTATTTTATGCGTCAAATATAGGAGAACATTAATTTTATAGAAATTTGTGGTATGACTTTTTAATGAAAGGCTAAATCTAGCTGAATTCTGAAGACTTTAATTATAAATTTATATATTTTATATTCGGTTTCCTTTTTATTCATGCGTATAAAATTTCACATGCTTTTCTTCTATGTTATTTTTACTGTGTTTAATTTTTAAATTGATTTTGGTTAGCAATTATTCCACAATTTGACATTTTTACTTTATAGATTTTAGTGGTACAGTTACAAAATGTTTTTGTGTATTACTGACGAAAGAAACTGTTTTAAAGTTTTTTATGAATCTTAATGTAAATTGATAAGTAATTAACTGGTATTAACTATTAGTAATACACTTTTAAAATTCATTAACTTTTTCATTAAATTTTAGTTTAAAATTTAATAATTAGTATTAACTTTATAAAGTTTATTAGTTTACCTAAATAAAGTTTTTTGTTTAAATGTTTTTGTGCAGGTTTGTCATTATTTATCGTGTTTATGACCTCAACATCCAATAAAATAGATGTGCTCCCCTGTTTTTCATTGCTTTCTACGATTTTAAATATTTTTTGGGGTTCAAATTTACAATTTTTCATGTTTACAAATCGGTAGACACTGTGTGTGATAAAGATCAAGCAGTCAACTACCCAACTAAGTTTTTAAACACATTGGAGTTATTTGTAGTACCTTCACACATTCTGGAGCTGAAAATTGTTGCACCTATAATGCTTCTAATAAATCTTAATCCACCTATACTGTGCAATGGAACAATACTTACTGTGAAGAATTTAATGCCAAATGTTATTCAAGCCACCATCATGGCTGGACAACGTGCGGGACAAGAAGTATAATTCCCGATAATCCCATCTGACCATCCGTTTAATTTTAAACGTCTTATTTTCCCTGTACGCCCCAGTTTTGTGATGACCATCAACAAGGCACAAGGCCAAACTCTACAAGTTGTAGGTCTTAATCTTCTAAATCCATGTTTCTCCCATGGTCAGTTGTATGTAGGTTGTTCCAGGGTTGGCAAAAAAGAAAATTTATACATTCTTGACCCCGAATGAGAAAACATTTAATGTTGTTTATCCAGAGGCCCTCTTAGACTTTTGAAAGACACAAATAAGAGGAGCATTTCAGTTATGGTTTTTTTTTATTATGGAGATATTTATTGCTACAGAATCTTGCATTTATGTTGCGGGGAGCCCTTAATTGCAGATTTCTATTAATTTTTTCGTTTGTCAGTGCCTTCTACATATATTTTCATTTTTTTCCCTACAGAATTTTGCATTTATGGTGCGTGGAGCCCTTAAATTTTATAATAATAAAGTAATTTAGGGGTAATCAGTTTAGGTTAACAAGATTTATAGTCAAGAATTATATTTCACATGACTGGACAAGCCACAGGTCAAGAAGTGTTGCAATTAATGGAGGTAAGGTTAATTTTTTCATGTCCTGATAAATGATTCATAAATTAGATTCGATAACTGATTTATACCTCATTTATATTTTTAGAATTTAACTTCTTACTTCTGTTTTAATTTTCCTTTCTATTTTACCATCATGTTTTGTTTTGCCATTATTGAAGTGTGTAAAATGTTTTTCATTGTTTACTACGATTTAAAATAATTGTTTGTATTATTGGCCTGAGCGTATCTGGGTACAGACTGTACCTTTTATTCATACTGTGTTATTTATACTGTTATTTTTCTACGTTATTTATACTGTATTTAGATTTTAAATTGATTTGGTTTTCTTTACTTTTCAGCTTTTTCCGAATGAAGAAATCATGTAGAGGAGGCTACTGCAACATCTGGACAGAGACAGTTGTTTTGTGACAACTGACTGAAGTGGTGTATTACATAGTTAACTGAAGTTACTCATTTTGTTCCATTTTAAAGGAATTAGGCTGTGGTTCATATGGGAATGGCGAAAAGAAACATACGGCATATGAGGCAGATATTACAGATCAAATAATAGCCAAAGATGACACCACTTCAGTCAGTTGTCCGACATAATTGCAGTTTTGGCTTGAAATCGTTTAATTTTATAATGGATTCTGTAGCATAAAAATTATGCCCTGATAAGCTGAGGCTAATAATAATACAAATAATTAATTAAAATTTACTAACTAATGCATGTTACTAACTAATGCATGAATGCATGCAACTAACTCACTCACTCAACTCAACAAACAACAGAACACCACTGAAGAAAATGACTGGTGTTATTACCAAAAGCAATTTGTAGTTTAGGCGGGGGACCTGGGTCACATATAATTGTAGTTTTGGCTGCTTTAAACTCTGTCTTCTCACATTTTGATGCCCCTGTAGCAGTAGTGGATTACATGGTTAACTGCAGTTACTCATTTTGTTCCATTTTAAAGGAATTAGGCTGTGGTTCATCTATATAAATAAAGTATGGGAATAAACAACACAACGCCACTGAAGAAAATTACTGGTGATATTACCAAAAGCAATTTGTAGTTTACGCGTAGGACCTGGGTCTCGCATAATTGCAGTTTTGGCAGCTTTAAACTCTGTCTGCTCACATTTTATGCCCCTGTAGCAGTAGTAAATTACATGGTTAACTGGAGTTACTCATTTTGTTCCATTTTAAAAGAATTAGTCTGTGGTTCATCCATATAAATAAAGTAACAGTGGAGAATGTCGTGGAGTCCGTCGGTATCACGTGGCATCACGTTTCCGGAGATCACTCATCCTGAGAAAACATGGCCGATTTTGGCGGCCATTTTGGTCGAAAATCTGTGTATTATTTTTCTCATCAAAGTACATAAATCTTACATATTTAAAAAGAGCTTAGAAAACTGATAATTTTTTCTGCTTATAGTTATTCTGTTACTTTAATAGTTTTACAGATATTTTAATTCTAAAAGCAGACTCCACCGCTATCTGATAAATATCCGTAAATAAAGCGTGAATCATTCACTTCGCGAGTCACTGAAATGTTTAATCACGTGTAAAATTTTTCAAATTTCATCTGGTGATGAATGGCTTGAGCGTAACTAGGAGAAGCCCGAGCTTGTGCAATTTCGTCCTAATCTGTTCTTGTTTCTGCAAACTGAACTGTTTCTGTTTCTCCCTTACCTTTACTTAATGTGGTTCGATGACAATGTGATCAGAAACTAGTCAATAAATGTTAATATTGTTTCTGTATTCCATTTTGGTCGTTTATTGCGTTAAATTTCATGTTTTTTCCCGTAAATGCGCCCTCTGGTGAACATTTTGGAACTAATTTTTTTTTTTTTGTGAAATTCCGTGAGCGCATCTCGTGTATAGCCCAATTTACAAAATTTCATTGCATTACATTCACCCGTTTGCGCTGTAGGAGCCGTTTATAGGGGAAGTTTAATTATAACCACCCGGTATATATTATTTATATATATATATATATATATATATATATATATATATATATATATACAGGGGGATTTTTTTTAAAATTGACAACTCACACCCATGTGTAGCGCGATCTATCAGTCGGAATTCCACCAAAATTGATATAGGGACTGAGGACGACATGGGAAAGAGTTTCCGTGAAAAAACAAAAAGTTCCAAAAGTCGCCGATAGGGTAATATATGGCGCTGTTGTTGTCGGTGCACCCGAGAATTTGTATAAAAGGCAAGTAAAACAAATTCACGACTATGTAGTCGACAGCAGCGCCAGAATTTCGGGCTATAAAGATAAGGAATGAATACCGAAAAAGTTGTAAGCAGACAAATGAATAACAAAGAAATTTCACTGCAGCACAACTTTATGGAATCAATTCACTTTTCCCTCCTTCAATGTGACCACAGTCCATGTGGGCGACACAATGCATCCTGCACACTACGTTCTCAACGGCCAAACGTAACATGTCACCAGGAATGTTCATCAAAGTCCAGGATATGTTGTCCTTTATGGCCGCAAAGTTCGAGACTCCACCAAAATACACCTTACACTTTAAATAACCCCACAGAAAAATGTCACTTGGGTTTGGTCCGGGGAGCGAGGTGGCAATGCAAGTAGCGACTGATATACCTTCCGC
The DNA here is from genome assembly GCA_907164885.2 of Dolomedes plantarius. Lineage (NCBI taxonomy): Eukaryota > Metazoa > Arthropoda > Arachnida > Araneae > Dolomedidae > Dolomedes > Dolomedes plantarius. The sequence continues at coordinate 160,316,017 of OU015497.1, read as the reverse complement.
TATGCGAGGTATATCAGTCGCTACTGCATTGCGAGGTGGCAATGCATAAGCGACTGATGACCCTTCCTTCTGTAAAGCGAAGCCGCAGAAAACTCCGCACCGATCTTTATTGCTCAAATTAGTGGCGCTGCTGTCGACTACGTAGTCATGAATTTGCATTTTGATCTTTTACTTGCTCTTTGTGCAAAATCTCGGGTGCTCCGACAACAACAGCTCCATATCTTCCCCTAGTGGCGAATTTTGGAACTATATTTTTTTCAAGGAAACTCTTTCCCATGTCGTCCGCAGTCTCTCTATTAATTTTGGTAGAATTCCGGCTGATACATCGCTCTGCAGATGTCTCTGAGTAGTGTCAGTTTAAAAAAAAACACCCTGTATATATATATGGTAAACTTAAGTAAATTGTAAATAATTCAACAGGAAATGTAAAAGATTAAATTGCAGGAAGAAGGCACTGACAGTCGAAAAAATTAGCAGAAATCTGCAATTAGCGCTCCACGCAGCATGAATGCAAGATTCTATAGAAATAATAGAAAATACAAAAGACGAAAAACAATCCAAAAAATATATCGAGGCAATCGACCGGTCTCTTCAAGAGGAGGCCTAACCTAGTCGGTTACCTCAAGGGGGAACTTTCAAAATAGGATGTAAGTCTAGCCAAAAAACATCCCAAAGCACCGAGATCCTGACATTGAAAACAGAAAGTATTAGAAATTACAATACACAGAAGAACATAAAAGAACAAAGCAGAATTTCATTGACAAACTCACCGTACCCCAATAATTTGAGAAGTGACGATTTAAATGAAGAACCAAATATTTAAGCTTAAAATATATTCTTGTGTAGGTTTTATGGATATTTAGATATTTATCATAATATCTATAAAATTTACACTCTTTCACTCACAACTCTATAGAATAAAAAACATTTGCATTAACAGTGATGATTTCTTGGAACCATGTAGTATTTTCGAAGAAAACCTACTAAGAATAAGTTCCCAGAAAATTTGGTAATCTAAAATTATTTTTAAAAAAATGGTATACAGACTCGGGTTTACTTTAAGACCAGTTAACGGTCGGAGTTTTCCTTATTCCTTTCAATACTTATTTATTTGCATATCAATAAGATAAAGGCGCTGTAGTTCTACAGCGGTGCTGCAATTTTTAAGGTTTAATAGCTGACTCTTCGTTTGAACCGTCACTTCTCAAATTATCGGGATAAGTGAGTTTGCCAATAAAATTCTGTTCTGTTCTGTTCTTTTATGTTTTTTTGTGTACTACAGTTTCTAATACTTTTGACTTTCTGTTTTCATTGGTGGGGATCTAGGGGCCATGGGATGTTTTTGGCTAGACCTACATCTGATTCAGGAAGTTCCCCCTTTGAGATAACCGCACTCGGTTAGGCCTGATGAAGAGACCGGTTGACTGCCTCGATATATATTTTTTGGATTGTTTTTGGTTTTTGCATTTTCTATTATATATGGTAGACTTACAGTAAAACATTAAAATGTTTTTAATGATTTAGAATGCTCACGAAGCATTTTGAAAACTGTTAGCAATTTTGAATGTTTTTTTTAAAGAACAGATATTATTCTGCCAAATGCCTTATTTTGAATTCTAAGGGTCTTCAATTCATTAATAAATAATACAATTTTTTCTCGTTTTTGTATATAGTGTTAAAAATGAAAACGAAAAATTCCTTGTCTCTTTAAGACTGCTATGTACTAAGAAAAAAAATCGTATTTCCCTTTTCCTCTTCTTGCAAACTCTTGTGGTGGGAGGAGTCCGGTTGACAGTTTGAGAATTCCACCGCCCTTAGGATTGACATTTTGAAGGATTGTAATGGCTCTCTCTCTATAGGGGGGTTAAGCACTGCACCGAAATTTTTTATTTAAAATATATTTTGTCAACTATTTACAGTTACATAAATGCTCATAATCAAATAAAATTGATATTGTCAGATAACTTTTCTGCAAAGCGCTACAGGATTCATTTTATAAATTTCGTCCACCGAAGGAATTCATGAGCGTTTAAAACACACTATACCAGATTTTTTCCCGAATAATTTAAATTTTAAAATATTCATTGCATTTTTTTTAAAAACGAAAAATTTACACACATGTAAAATTTCTTTCTCTATGACGGAGTACAATTTAAAAAAAAAATCTTTGAATCCAAGTCGGCAATCTGTGGACAAATTTTCTCCATAGGTTGTCATTGAGGTGAGCGAATCCAAAGGGGTTAGTACATAGCAGCCTTATGTCGAGCTGCACTTCTTTTCGTAGTACATGTGTCGGGGAGGACGAGTGCATAGGAAGAAAACAAGGCTGAGAAACTGTTCTCAACAACCCATACCTTATTTATGTGAGAGTTGACTTTGTATTTCGTACTGCCATTATTGATTGTATTATTTGATAACAATTGCCATTACACAAAAATATTTAAATCAGAAAACTAGACAGAAAATTTTCCAAACTACTGATAAGGGGGAGAGGTTAATCTAGTAAGTATATTTAAATATTCTCTATACCATCACAAACTACTCATTTCTAAGCAGATAATTACAGATTATATATTCTACTCGCCTGTTAAAATTTACGGTTATTCGAATAAAACCCCTCATTAATGAACGCACCAAAGAAATACATATCGAAAGTCAAGGTGTAAATACAGCGACTGAGAATAATCACTTGAGAATGCAGACTCGGTAATTAATTATATATTAGGTTATTTTTCAAGTCTCAACCAGTCCCTCAGAGGGAATATATTCCAAAACACACATAAGTTGTTATTAGAGTGTAAAATTGCTCTGGAGAGGCGAAAGACTGAGATATATTACTGTTTCAGTGTAGTGGAATATAATTAAGATATGATAAAATGATATATTGCTCCGGTTTAAAACGTGTAATGGCTCCAAAAGACGTGAGACTGTATATATAATATTAAATTATTGTTTGATGCAATACCGCGATTCTTGATTTATAAAATACCCCAAAAAATTGATTGGTTGTTCTGAATAAATTAGAGTAAAAAAATTCTCCCGTATTCTGTGGGGATAAAAGTTTTCATTAATTTCTGTTTTTTTTTACATTTTTAAAAATAATTTTTTAGTCCTTTTCAAGTTAAACTGTTAATTTCAACAAGTATTAATTGAAAGAAACTGCCAAATGGTAATTTATAGTACGAATACAAATAAACACACACACGCTCGCACACACACACACACACACACATACACGCACACACATACACACACACACACACACACACATATATATATATATATATATATATATATATATATATATATGTATGTAATGCAAACAAGTGAGAGACGTTGGAGGACAGGTAGGACCAGGATGTAATACAGGACGGTAACCGAACTAATTCAGGTGTCAGGTAGGAGACCTCAATTCACATTATGAAGTCATAATACTTGTAGTCGTTGGAGCATTAAACCGTAGAAGCGGTCGAAAATTAGAGGCAATCACAAGGTAGCGTCAAATAAAATCCGACGCCATGAAAGAAAGAGGCAGTTTGGTCATATTACAGTTTTTTTATTCTTGGAAATGTTGCTGGACATCTTTTAACAGGATACCACATTCAGAACAGGCATAATGCTGCTGGAACAGCACATGAAACATATAAAAACCGCAGCGCAAATTACGACATGTTACCAGGACGGAGAACAAACCCTAGTTCTATGTCCTTGAGAACAAGCGGGCTGAACTTTAATTGGTTAGAATTAGCACTTCGAATGTTCCACGACATTCGACTTATATAAAAGGTTGGAAATTTATTTCATATATATATATATATATATATATGCAAGGCTAAAACGTAAGGCTAAAATATGGGGGAGGCTTTTGTTTAGAAAGAAATAAGGAAATAACAATTTAAAACTGAAATTACGAGATATCGGGATAAAAGCATCGCAGAGAAAATATATTACGGGGCGGACTTGATTCACGTAAATTAAAGAACCTGGAAGGGAATCTATAAATAGTAACAAAATTAGGACCGTCCATGCCTCATCTTCGGTGCCTACGTAACGAAGGTCTTGTGGGCATGCGCGATGGCTTTAGATGGTCAAAGACAATAGCATTTTCGTCAGACGGTGGGAGATTCTTGATCAATGCGGTCACGCGTCGTGAGGAAAAGTGATGAATTCTGGATTAAAGTAACAGATTGAATCAGGCAGGAATTTATTGGGAAAATAATTACCTATCTCTGCACTGAAATAAAATTGATGTTAATAATTATTCTAATTTTGATAAGGATATAGTGATGTTAGTAAGGTTGAATAAAATATGAATAAGTCCACATATTTTATTGACTGAAGTAAAATTTTAAAATTTTGAATAGGGCATGAGTGTGTAAAAATGCTTTCTCAAATTATAGAGCTCACATTGATTAAACGTACATCACAATGGAAATGAAGAAGAAGTGTAATATTGTTTTTATGACTGGCTTTATTTTGTTTACTGTGTTTGAATCGCTAGGGAGGAATTGTTTTAGAAGAAAATAAAATATTAAATAAGATTTTTGAGGTGACTAAGTTTCAAAAAGACTGTGGACTGAATGGTTGCCACTCAAGAACTGAGGGACTCTAGGTGCAGACTTTTCAGGCATAGACATTAGTTTATCAATTATATTCTTCACATAACAGTCCTACTTAAACATTTAATATCTTTTTAATTCATGTGTTTTTAAATTTGTTTTACATTTTTCATATATTGATATTTTAGTAAATTTCTTTACTGATATTTTGAGATAATGTTCTTTTTACAATTAATATGTTGGTTTCGATATGTGATGGTGTCATTGTTATAAAGTCAAATAATTATGTAAACCATGTCTCGAATGGAGACTTATGAAATATGTACTCTTGCCCTCGATTCAATCTGGCTAGGTGCAAATAGAAAAAACTAGGTTAAAGAAAATTTCAGTTGTAATCATTGGAATTTGATTTTAAATAACGGGGTTTTCACTGAGATTTTTGTTGTGTGGGTAGACGTCCCTACGCAACATTTTTCCAGTTGGCTGATTTGATTGATTTGCTCTTCTGAAGTCTTGCCACATGAAATTAGCTACTCCTTGTGTGCGTGTCTTCATGGGGACGGGGGGTTTGAAAGTTGTCAAGCATTCACTGAAAATTTACATGGGGCTTCGAAATAACTAAAATCTAACTTTAAAAGCCATGATATTTCAGAGTCAATCAGATTACACTCGTCTAAAAATGCATAGACTATAGGAGTTATTAATAGAGTGGGATGGCCTTGGGGAGAATCAAGAAAGAAAAATCACAGGCATTCATTGCGTGAGGAGTTGGTTTGGAGTTCAGAATAGGTTTGGCACGAAAATTATTTATAAAGTCAGCAAAAGATGTCTTCTCAAACATTCAGCAATCGTCAATGAGCATGCGCGATAAATTTAGATGCCTTGGGGAACAATAGAATTTCGGCAGAAGGGGATTAGCATTTGTATTAAATGGTCACGCGTCGCGAGATTCAGATGATTACTTTCATCATTTACCACGGTCTAAGTTTAATGACTGCAATATTAGTATTATGTTTTAGGGAGTTTAAGAGGGATTTACGATATAAGAGCACGCTTCGAGCCGGCAATAGTCAGGCTCGTCATATATATATATATATATATATATATATATAGTATGTAGTATATGGAGATGTGCAATAGTTGTGCTGAGGAGCGAGTTGAATGATCAAAAAGGCCGAAGGATGGCGCAAAGACTCCAAATGGACATGTTTTTGAATGGAAGAATTACTGTAATTCTGGAATTTGGACGATCTAAAACCGAAGTGTCTCGAATTCTGAATGTGCCTCAGTGTGTGATCTCAAGACTGTGGCAGAGGTTTAATGTACGGGAGGTGTTGCCCGACGATCAGTACAAGGTCGACGAAGAATATCAACCGTTCGTCAAGAACGATATTTGGCAATAACTACGCGACGTCAGAGGGATAGTTGTGCCAGAGAACTCGGTTCAGCGCTCGCAGCCGCCACTGTAGCGTGAGTTTCGAGGTAAACTGTTTATAGGAGACTCAATCATGCTGGTCTGTATGCCAGACAACCAGCCGTTTGCATTCCTATCAGGCCTGCGCATAAACACGCTCGTCCAAACTGGAGTTTGCAACAGTGGGCCAATGTGATGTTCAGTGACGAGTCCCGGTTTACTCTGAAGACTGAATCTCGTTGGATAACGATAAGGAGAGAACGTGGAACTCGTTTTCACCCAAGGAAATCCACGGAAGGACATCATTTTCCTTCAAAGAGAGTCATGGTGTGGGAAGGCATAATGCTGGATGGCCACACCGACCTCCACGTCTTTGACACGGGTCTGTTACTGCTGTGAGGTACAGAGACGAAATCTTTGAGCCTTATGTTCGTCTGTTTCGAGGTGCTGTCGGTCCTGGATTCATATTCATGGATGATAACGCGCCTTGTCACTGTATGATCCTGGTCGAAAACTTCCTTGAAAGTGAAAATATCCAGCGCATGCAGTGGCCCGCTCATTCTCCTGATCTTAATCCTATTGAGCATGTGTGGGATATGCTCGGGAGACAAATTACAGGCCTTCCGCACCCACCAAACTCCGTTGCAGAACTGGAAACAGCTCTCCTCAACGCTTGGAAATCTTTGAGGCCACAACTGATCCACACTTGAGCAATCCTTGTGCAGCCTGCTTGGCTACCAGACGCGACCACACACCTTATTAAATTGTCAGATAACCTTTTTATTTTAATTATTTTCACTAAAGTATAAACCATTAGTTTGCGCTGTTTTCATTCCAACTGTTTCTTTGGATAATAAAAGTGATTAATATCCTTCATTTGCATTGTTTTCTTATGATATAACCGTATTCCACTCGCATATCACGTTTCCCGCCACTCCCACTTAGATTTCCTTACATATTTACATAAACATCAATTATGCTTAACTTTTGGACACCAGTATATATATATATATATATGATAATATTGTTAAAAACCTTTAATCGTCCTTTCTAAACTATCTTTCTCATCTGGTAACCTTTCCGACGCCTTGCCGATATGCTCCGCCTTTGCCAATACTAACACTTCCCGCCAATTCCTGGCAACCTCTCTTGGACTTAATTTTAGATCCGCGTGCTACTTAGACGGCGGGCTGGCTGGATACGAATAACATGTCAAGTCGCTGCTCTCGTGAAATAAATTATTTTCTTCATGATTCCAACTTTCATTATTTCGGCCATGATGCATGCTTTTCTTCAAGAGATGACTATTCGGGACATCTCATATATATATATATATATATATATATATATATATATATATATATATATATATATATATATATACACAAAACGAAAATTTATTAATTCAATACACCAGCAACTGATGTCGACTCATATAGTGCTGAAATTTATTAATTGAGTTATTTCTGATAAATATAGAAACAGGGTGATTAAAGTTTCGTTATAACTGGATTGGCGATTACCAGGTAACCATAGTTTTTTAGATTCCAAACAAATTTGACATGATTTTTGAAAATCAATGGCATGATGTTTTCAATAATTCTCTTTAAGAAATGTATTCAACTATTACATGACATGGTAGTTAATCTTAAATGCAACATATTTTAATCATATTTTATAGTATATTCATCGTTTACATTAGGCAGAATTCCCCCTTTTAATGTTGTCGTTTGTCTATTAAAGGAATGTTTTATTTACTAAACGCTACTCTGTTGCTACTTTGTTGAAAGCTACTGGATTTTGTGAAAACGAAAATCAAATCAAAACGGCGAAACCACCTCCAAACCACGCTTCCTTCATGAGTAAGCATTTCATTTTTTCGCCTCACTCTGGCAGACTTATGCTTCAGTGGCTCAAGAAGTCTCACTTCAAAAATTGTTCTTATCTTAAACTTCATTCATTTTAAATCAAAGAGGAGTTGAAGTTTTTAAACGCATCCAGACACAATTTTTATTTGGCTATTCACATAACAGAACTTCTGAATATTAAATTTTTTCAGAATCAGTTATTTATTGAAACGTAGATAAGATAGTATAAAGGCCTTTTTAAAAAATTTTACACTTTCGGGGCCTTAAATAACTAGTTACGAAAAGCAAAGCATTCTAATTTCACAATACTCCTTTAGTGTTCCTGAGCAAGGAAAATAATGGCGGATATTTTCTGTTTCTGTAGAATTAACTACTACAACTTATAGATTGCATTTCGGGCTTCCCCGAGATTTATTGGACAATCCTTCGATAATGGCAGCATTCCGTTCAAAAGCCATTGATATGCAAATTCCAATTTCACTACTCATAGGTAATTTCACAATTCCCAGAGCCTATTTGCGAGCGCGGTTCGATACGGGCACTTTTACGGAATTTCGGAGTCAAAGCTTTTGCTAAAGGAAATATTTAAGAGGGCAGAATTCTCGGCTCAAATTTCCACTTTCCACGAGAAATATTTTACAATTGTTTTATATGCATAATTTGTGATATACGGGGATAACGATTGTTAAAGTAAAACTTCTCTAGCCGCGTTACCGTAAGTGATTGTTTGTGATCCCATGTAGCGAGCTGTGTGCTTTTACACATTCATCCTGTTTCAGATGATGAGTGTAGCATGATGAGTAATAAGATGATGCTTAGTTTGTGATCTACGGGGTTAATGGTTTTTGAAGTGAAACTTCTTTAGTGGAGGTACCGTAAGTGATCCATGGATATCCAAAGTTGCATCTCGTGCTTCATTCTACAGCCATCATATTTTACATGATGAGTCTAGCGTGATGAGGGATGATATGATGAATAATTTTGTGAATTATGGCAATAACGATTTTTGAAGTGAATCTTCTAAAGCCGTGGCACCGTAAGTGATCCACGGTCATCACATGCTACGTGTAATGCTTCTACATTGATCGTACTTCAGATGATGAGTCTAGCATGATGAGATTATATATGATTTGTGATGTACGGAATCAACGATTTTTTAAGTGAATGTTCTTTAGTCACGGTACCGTAAGTGATCCGTGGTGGTCCCATGTACTGTGCTTCTACGGTCATCATGTGCTGCAGATCTCATGTAAGACGTTTCGACGGCAAATGACATAAAAGTTTTGTCTACGTAAACGAAGCTTTGCTCTCTTAATATGCTTAAATATCCTCTAATTTACATTGTGTATATATTGTGATAGTATTACTGAGATCCATGTGTTAAAAATTTCTTTTTCAATTCTTTTGTAAAAATTTAACCTTAAATATTTTCTGAAATATTTTATTATATATTATAAAAATATTTTTCAATTTGGTCAAACTCAAACCTTTAAATACTTCGAAACGAAAACAAATTGATTTATGCCACTTTTATATTCACCGGTACATATTCAGAAGATGGATTCAATAATCAATGACAGTTATCATAAAACAATTTTAAAGATAACTAAATTAACATAGAATATCTTAAAACGTTCTTCCAGAGTCATTTTCAGATATAATATGATTGTGAAAAACTTGCTCTAACCAACAAATCATATTCATACAACAGTCTTAGATGAAAGGCAATCGAGGTCATTCTAGGGGATAAAAATCAATTTTTGATGGGGAAAGCCTCAGCAAAAGCATGTTCAATTAACATATATTTCATCTAGGAAATTGAGGTAACTCATTAGTTAATGCTTGTTTGATTTCCATTGTAATAAAAAACTTGAAAATTTTGCCCCTTTTTAACGACCTTTAACGTAAATTTTTTTGGTAGGAGAATTACTGTGAAAAATAGTGAAGAGAAAATGCATTCATTCTAAAATCTCTAAAACTAACGTAAGTTTCTATTCTTCGAGTTTTTTTTAAAGAATGCTACAGACTTACTTATGTTCGAGTAAAGGATTTAAAAGTAATTTCAACGGCGAAAATAATAAAGATGTTACTCTCCAGATCTGAAATTTTACTTAGAGACATTTTCAGCATTCTTTCCCCCTCAAATCCTTTAAGTACGCCTAAAGTTACAAAGTGAAAATTCTTGTCTGTGTTTTTTACATTAGCAGAGGGAGATTAAAAGAGATTTCCAGTGCATCAACGCCGGTACTTTCCAGTTTCCATGTATTTTTTAAAAATCTTCTTCGTGTTGCAAAGCTTTAGGTATTTGTTCATCCTTAGGATATAAACATACATATATAAGTATATACCTATACATATAAACATATATACACATACATGTACATACACACGCACGCACAACACATGTATATGTATGTATGTATGTATGTATGTATGTATGTATATATATATATTAGAATTTTTTGCTTGGGGATTCATTAAATCCGTTGTGTATAAACAAAAACTTGAAACGGTGGATCAATTGAAGAAGTGTATCATGGAAGCTATTCGTGTAATAACTCCTGATATGCTACGAAACACTTGGAGGGAATTCGATTACCACTGAGAGTTTGTCGTGATACAAAAGGTGCATACACCAAAATCTATGATACTATGATTGAAATCTATGATTGATATCAAAACTTGGTGAGAAGTTCTTTCTATTTAAACATTTTTTTAAAAAAATTGTAACGGGAAGTTCCGTAAAAATATGCCATAACTTTTGGACACTTTAACAAAGTCCCCATTGTATATACGGTCATTCTCCCTGAGTGCTTGTTTCCTGTTTATTTATTGTCTACTTCCTTCCTATAATAATTTATTTTTAGTTATATTTGTCCTTTTTCAATATGAGGATTTGCTGCAACCACGCAATCTTTTTTTGAAAAAGTTATAAGTTTTCAACGCTAGGGTAGGTTTTAAGTTTATCTTTTTGACAGTCTATGCCCACTTTTTAATTTTTTTGTTTATGTTGAATTGTTTATGTTATTATTCGTCATTCTATCTGATAATACATCTTTAAGGATAAAATAATGTAATAAATAATTATATAAACTATATATAAGGGAAAAAATGCCTCCTCGTAAATTTCATATTACGTGCATCCCGAATTCTCCTTTTTAAGTAAGCACAGTCCTTTATCTAAAACGGGATCTAGAAATAACGTAATTGTTCATTTATACTAACCCCTTAATACACGTGGCCTCGTTTTTCCCAAGCACTATATATATTAGAATTAAATAGGTCTACTATATTGCAGCCTTAAGAGTAAAAATTAAATGTTGTACAGGTGTTATATAATATCATCCATTAAGCTCAGTCAAATTCAATGTTTAAAAGTGTTGTTATACATAGGTTCTATTTCCCCAAAACCATTAAATTAATTATTAGACGCATTCTCCAGAGACTTTTTTCTCGCTTAAATGTCATCCTCTTTTTTTTCTGAAAAATGTTTCAAATATTACTTGTGACATAGAAGTACCTCCATCGTACTTTTTAAAATCACGAAAAAATTTTTATTTAAAAAATATACGTCACCTGAATTATTTTTCTTGGAAGCTGAACTCCTCGCCAAAAGAGTAAGTACAATTGATACAAAATAAGCTAATATTGAAAATTTTCCCCTCATTATTCATACACTGTTTTGCACCCCCATCCACAATAGCACGATTAAAATAAGCCGAGCGTTAAATTATCGGATTATGCAGCTCATTAAACCCAAACTGGATTTAATGCATCACAATTGAGTATGATGCCCATTAAGTCAGCCGTGTAATATAGTTTCAGATGCACTCAGAAAGGGGATAGGGGGAGGCTATTATTGTAGAAGGAACAAAACGGAGACCAAAGAATGCGAGATGAATGGGGTGAAGTGCCAAATTTGTAAATTTGTTTGCAGACCAAAGGGAAAAAACTTAATTTCAAATCGAACCAGAAAACGAAGCAACCCCGGTTATTTGATTAACACCATGAAAACATACTAGGAAAAGCGCCATCGAAAAAGGAACCTATTTGTTGAGGTATCCGAGTTAGTTTAAAACGTTTGCTTTTCACGGGAATTCCGGAATTAATTTTACCCGTGTTCCTTAAAGAATGGGAATTTCTCCTTCTATATCTTTTTTTATTCCGTGAGATTATCGGAAATGAAATAAAAGTGATTTAAAGAGCAATAGTTGTCCATTTCAATGTAAGCAAAGACTTTAAATGTGTTTTCTAAAAAGCATATTTGTTGTCCAAAATGTGTACGACTATTGGGATGGCTAGAAATATAATCATCATATGTCTATGTAATATTCCAGGTAGGTTTTTCATAATACTAAAAAAGAAATGAATTTCAGATTAGGTTCTAGGTATATTACGAGTTGATTTAAATCCGTATTTACAAAAAATCTCACGAAAATTGACTTAAATTTTACATGTCATTGCATATACACTGCTGGCCCCCCAAATTTCAACACCAAGAAAGACAAGAGATATCACAACAAAAATTATTTTGTAGATAACATGTTGACCAAGTATCAAATGATTAAATTTATAGACTTCAGTGAAGTGTGGTTCCTGCCAAAATCAGTAGCCAGAGTAGCCGCCATTGTTGGAGATCACCGCTGCCACACGCCTCGGCATTAATTCAAAGATACTATGGATGAGTTCTTGGGGTACAGCAGAACAAGCAGCTTCCACACGTTGCCAAAGTTGATCTGCTGTTGCAGCTGGGGATGGAATCTGGGTCAATCGTAGAGCAACCATGGACCACATGTTTTCTATCGGCGAAAGATCCGGAGAGCGAGGCAGCCAGGGAAGCAATTCAATCTGGCGATTGACGAAGAAACGTTGGACAATGCGTGCCACGTGTGGTCGTGCATTATCCTGTTGAAATATGGCTGTGGGCAAGCCCTGAAGGTAAGGAAGGACAACTGGCTCCAACACCTCGGAGATGTAGCGCTGGCTGTTTAAAGTACCGGCAATGCGTACTAGAGGTGTGCGAGAGTGATATCCAATACCGCACCATACCATAATACCCGGTGCGGAACCAGTATGGCGGTGCATAACGCAGCTGTTCAGCATCCTCTCTTCACGGTGTCTCCAGACTCGAATGCGACCATCGTGGTGTTGCAGACAGAAGCGTGACTCGTCAGTAAAGATAATTTCATTCCATTCTGCCGTCCACATCCTTCTGTCATCGCACCATTGGCGGCGGAGACGTCTGTGGTTCTGCGTCAAGAGTAGACAAAGCAATGGACGTCTTGCGGACAGACCACTCTGCTGTAAACGGCGTCGAATGGTACGCGCAGACACTGGACGATGTGTTACAGACTGCATGTGCTGTGCTATGGTTCGTGATGTGACTGAGCGATCCGTCACTGCGATGCGCACAATTTGCCGGTCATCAGGTGAAGTGGTGCGCTGAGGTGGATGCGATCGAACACGCCGGTCCGTCGTACCCTCCTGCATCCAACGACCACATATCCGCATTACAGGTGTTTGGTTTCGTCCAACACGACTACCGATTTAAATGAAAGATAATCCACAATCTCGGTAGGCCACTATCCTTCCTCTGTCGAACTCGGATACTTGATCAAAAGATGATCGCTGTTCTCGACGAGGCATAATTGATCTTTTTTTTAAAAAACCACAAGAAAAACACAATTGCCAAAGTTGAAATCGTCGAAATCTCCAAGCCTTAAGTATCGCTTTGAAGTGGCGCCACAGGCGCGCGTGATGTGCGTTTGCGCTGAAATTCTAATCATTTCCATATCCCACCTCCGCTAATGCATGTTGTAAATTTCATGTTATTTGCATGTTTTCTTCAGGGTGTTGCATTTACAGTGGCCAGCAGTGTAATTACTTGTATATATTTAGATTTGAAGAAATCAATACGTTTTTAGGCCATGAAACTCACGAGGTCCTCTCGTACATATGATGAATGTTTTATAATTTTATTTCTTTATATATATATATATATATATATATATATATATATATATATATATATATATATATATATATATATATATATATATATATATGTACGCTCTGTCACAAAAATAACGCACCCAGAAGAAATCGATCTACTATCACGAAACTTGGGAGGAATGTAGTCTGGTAAGAGATATACAAATGATTAAAATTTCGACGCCAATGAGACAAGCGTAAGCGCGCTTTGCGCATATCAGATGCACATCTGGGAGAGTTTAAAAGCACGATTGCTCATGCCATAGGGTAATTCAAAAAATATGTCGACTTGGATGGACGGTTTTGCGACTAGAGATGCCTCTGAGGCGTAACCGAAGACAGTAGGAACAATTGTCTTTTAGAGGAGTCGTATAACAGGCCTCAGAGGAGCAAGTTGGTCGAACAGGCGTATCTGCCGCCACCTCAGTCGGGGCGATATGGTAGTTTTTCGGTGTTGACCACAATTAATCACGGAAGGGATAGTCTACCATCGCAAAGGGTCAGGACATCCCAGGAACACAAATGCGAGCGAGGATCGCGCAATCGTAAGAGCGGCCACCTCCGCACCAAGAACGTCGCTAGAATCGGTTCGACGCCATTTACCACCTTTCAGACATCCGGTGGTATCAAGGGAAACCATTCGAAGACGACTGGGTGACACAGGTATAAGGAGCCGACGTCGATTAAGACGCTTACCACTGACCCCACATCATTGGCAGTGTCGATTGGATTTTTGCCGACCTCGGGCAATCTGAAGTGTGACCGACTGGAGGCTTGTGATCTTGAGCGATGAATTCCGATTCAGTCTCAATGCTGATGACCAGCGCATACGTGTGTGGAGGCGGCCAGGCCACCGGTCCGATCTGGTATTTGTTGTCGAGAGGCATACGGCAATTACACAAGGTGTGACAGTGTGGGGAGCGATATGTTGTATTTTAACGCCAGTTGTACTGCCTATCCTATCTAGTCGCCCAGGTGCCATTTATCAGCAAGACAACACTCGGCCACATACTGCGCGACTCTTCCAACAATGTCTTCAAGTATATGACGTACTCCCATGGTCTGGCAGGTCCCCAGACCTCTCTCCAATAGATCACGACAGGGATGTACTTGGAAGGCAATTGCAGCCGTCCCGGAAAACTGGGGAATTAACTGCCAAGTTGCAAAGAATATGGCATGATATTCCGCGGGCGCTCATAGGTGACCTCACTGATTCGATGCCACGCCGTGTTTCAGCTTGTATAGCTGGCAGAGGTTGATTTACTACTTACTGATTTGTAACCTTTTTCAAGCCATATATTCTTAATAAAACGGTCTGTTCTTCTGAATTTCAATCATTTGCTTAACTCCTCATAGATTTCATACAAGGTAAGTATCGTGATAGTAGCTCGTTTCCTTTTAGGTGCATATATTTTTTTTGACAGATTGTGTATATATATATATATATATATACTATCTATCAATAAGAATTTGGACACCTGTGAAAGAAATGAAAAACACAATTGATACATATTCAGTAGTTGGTAGCTGGGACGTCCCAGAGGTTCTCGATACGGTTCAGGTGTGGGCTCTGGGCAGGTCAGTCCATTCGGTTAACTCCATTGTCAGCATACCAATCCATGGTGTGGAGCTCACAGCATGACAGCTGGCGTTGTCGTCCTAGAAGTAACATGCGTTCAACCCGTAATACTGCTACAGCGTAAGAAGCACACTGTCATCCAAAATAGCGCAGTTGGCGTCGGCCTTGAGCTTACCATAAATTATAAACACGGGTCCCAGTCCATATAAGGAGAAACACCCCCAGACCATAATGCCACCTCTACCGAACTTTACTGTGGGCACAATACAGTGTGGAAGCAGGCGTTCTCCCGGCAGACGCCATAACCAGACCATGCCATCCGAACGATAGAGGGTGAATCTTGATTCGTCGCTGCAGAGAAACTGTTTTCTCTGATCTAGGGTCCACTTTCGACGTGCATTGAACCACATTAACCGAACAGTTCGGTTGGACTTTGTGATCAAAGGCTTATGGGCGACAGCACGACCATGAAAACCAAGCAGATGTGTGCTTCATAACGGGTATTTCCTTGCCTGTTGGAACTCCTGGAGTATGTAGGTCATCGGCTGTGTGCGGTTCTTCCGAATTCCTCTGAACAAATCCCGTCGGTCTCTATCTCCCCTTTTCGTGGGTTTGTCGACTTGGGGCACATTTCTACAATCACCTCTCACCTTCCATTTCTGAATCACATAGGCCACGGTCGATTTTGGGTAATTAAGCTCGATAGATATATCCTTTAAGGATCGGCCATTTCTGTGATGACAGAAGTGTCGTAACACTTTTACGCTTTTATAATACTTCTACAAAATATATATTATTGACATCTTGATACAAACGCCAGAAGGGGATGTTTCCCCTTGCTTGGGTTCATTATCTAAATTTAGATATTTCCCCTGTCTGCCTGAAAAAGATTCACATAAAACTCAATTTTTGTCTCTGCATAACACCCAATACCACTATGATGCGAATTCCTGAAAAGAGTTGCAAATGAGATATTTCCTGCTCTGTTCCATTTTACATTATTTTCGCCTTCCCCTTACGACACACAAAATGCCCACAAAATGTCCCAACCTTTGTTACGACAGCGTTGGCGGAACTAGTTGGCGAGCGCAAGTCGCCAATATCCAGATGTTTCCCTCATCAACATCACGTAACAAAGCCAGGACTGGAGTGGGAATTGTGATTGCGAACACAGAGCGACTTTCACCACCAGCTGGATCGGACGTAGATGTAATGATGGAAAAGGAACGTATAAGCGGCACTCCACTTCCAGTTACCAGGGTCTAAGTGCATAGACATCGTCGCCCTCCGGACGCTGCCCAGATGTCTTCATCATTTTTTGTCATGGCCTTAAGCCACCTTCCTTATTTTCAATAGTCTAAACAAATACCTCATGTTCATCAAACAACTTTGACTAGTTACTGTCACCCATTCTCCTTTCTTTTTTTTCCAGAATAACAAGCTATGGCCATAGGTAGCCATATTAATACTGGGGTACTTCAACTACAACTTAATAATGAAATTTTTTAATGAGACAACTTGATTTTTAACACTACAGGAAGTTTACACTTTTTCTCGAAATCAGATAACTCTGCACTTCGTGGCATCTTGCATGCGACTAGTGCCAATGTTGTTTCGTACATGATATTTAACGGCGGAGGGTGTGACGGATAATAGGATCGCAGGTATCGTCATTTGCATGGGTGTCGAAATGCTTATTGATAGATCGCGTGTGTGTATAAATATATAAGGTGTCCGAAAGTAGTCGGATACCTTAAGTCATTAAATAATTTGATTTCAATAATAAACCGGTTTCTGTTTCATCACAATTCCTTACCTTCATTATAGTACTTATATAGATTCTGCTTTGTGAAAACTTTTGACTTTTTCCATGTAATACTGCATAGTTCAACAAACTTTTTTTGGGACATTAAACAAACACGACAACTCACAGGTTATTTAAAAATAATTCTTGCATTTTAAAATTGAAACAAAAGAAAATCTCACATATTTACAAATTATATGTATGTGAGAGTTCAGTTAATTCTCGTTCTACACAAAACGAGGAATATGTTTTTAGTTATCAATTCACCAATGTTCGTGACAAATTACTATGTATGGAATAAAATAAATGAAGTATTAAGTACATATGTTGTCTTTGTTGTTTCTAATGCCCCTGGCTGGAAGTATTCCAGACCAGGTCCATACAGGCTAACGGGTAGAGGGATACGGCTCTGGTTTATAATGACACCATAAGGGTCAAAGTCTGCCTTAGCTAGGTGCCACCTCAATTTTGACCAAACACCCCTATGGGTGATATCTAGTTGGATCGTACCCTCTCCGACCCTCACTGAACTCATACAGGGACTTTCTGGTCTGGAGATTTAACGCGTCCGTATTCGGCATAGATGGTAAAATACGTATAAATATACTTAACCTTGGATTATTACTCGTGGTACAGGTGTACCACGAGGTGCCAGCAATCAAAGTTCAAATTCTAACATTGAACGTAATTTACCCGTTTACCTCCCACAGTAGATTCATTGCACGTTGTGTCAAAAAGTAATTCAACTAGTTTATTCCTATTCTTAGTGGATTGCGTAGAGTCTCTTTAGGATAAACATAACGAAGATACAACAGTTATTAAAAATGTGTCTTCTTTGGTTGAATCAACATTACTGATAGACACTGAAATGCCAGAAAAACCGGGATCCCCGTTTAATACTTCTTTGGGCATCACGCCGATCTAAGTAGATGTCCCAGCATTGAATGGTAATGCTATTCGCGACAATGTTGCACTCCTTTCGCTTGATAGGATTGTCGATAGACGACGCCAGTCACGATCATTCAGAGTGTATCATATACCACACTATTGCAGCAGGTTCGGTGTTTTACCGGAATTCTTCTATTCGAGATACACTTTTGAAAGGGTCGAAGTTGAAAATCAGAACTTTGTCTGTATCTCTGAGATGCCATGACCTATCGCACGAGCACCCACTGTCGAACCTCATTGAAATTCATCTAAATCAGGATCCTATGCTATGTTTACTACTAAATGAGCTTTTTAAACGTTGTGGTAACATAGCCTGCACATCTACCCTTCAGCACTCGAGAGAGGTTGTTTCCGGGAGATGACAAAACCGTACATCAGAGTTAATATGTTTTTATTATTTTAGTTGGATTAAAAAATATGTAGAGGTTATTTACAGTGCAGATAAAAACATCTTACTCGCTCCACAAGGCGTTCAACATCAAGTAGTCTTTCGAAGAAAGAACAAGTCCATTGACTCTCTTGCTAGTCAACAGCTCTCAGTGTTCTCTCCTCCCAGTCTTCCGACCGTCTCTCTCTCATTCTGAAACATCTCTGTGTCGCTGGAATACGCTCAACCCTTTTTAAGCACCTTACGAATCTTCTAGAACAATCTAGACTTCAATTCAGAACATTCCAGGCCGCTCCCCAAAAAGATCTCCCACGGTGCTTACGCCATCTGATCCTTAATGATAAGGCGATGCTGGAAACGTTGACTGCTAAACAAGACTATTAGTAACCATAGTACACTGCCGCCTTCTAAGAAACACCTAATGAAAAAAGTACCGTTTACACACAATAGATTGGCGTTTCCGAGAAACGGCCAGGTGGTTAAGAAGAGATTATAGCCACGCTGCTACAATGTTTGCAAATGTATGTCCTTTTATATAAGCTGCTTTCGGACGAAAGTATTTACTAGAAAATGACTATTGCAACATATTTTGAAAGGGATCGTCTATACCAGTTATTCTGTCGCTACTGTTTATTTCGACGAGAACACTGCAAATGAAAGTGGAGCTCGAAATAATGTAAGACGAGAAAGAACACTGTAAGTGAAGGTGGAACCTAATATAAAACAATAAATAAGAATAAGGGCCTGTGATAACACAACATAGAATGGGAACACCGTAAGTAAAGGTGTAGCCTAATATAACACAATTAGGAAGAATAAGAGCCTTATAAGAGAAGACAGTCTGAAATAACATTAGGAAAAAGAAATAAGAGCACCGAAATGGAAGAGGAGCCTAAAATAACATAATTAGTAATTATAATGTTACGTCTATAATATCAACATGCGTCATTTTATTAAAGTATAACAAAACATTATGTCCAAGAGACATTTTGTGAGCCCGCATCTTTTCAGTAGGTGCCGAACGAAGTGTTAAATCCCACTTAGAAAAGATAATCCAAAGATCTTCGCACCTGAAACGCTATTTTTCTAACGACGCCACTCGGATTCCTTTTCCTGTAACTCTCTTGTGGGAATAATTCCACACCCGAAGTTAATAGGAGATGTCAGAACAAAAGGTACTTTAAGTAGTTCTCTCTTAACTATTTCTTTTCCATTTATTTTTATTGGCACTTTTTTAGTGTGTTCCCTAATTGCTTTTCAAAGCGTAACGCTAAAGCACTGCTTTTGGAGGAGAATTGGTTAAGGCTCAGGAATTTTGAGCTTTTATGAAAAAAAAATTCAAAGCTTGAAACTAATCAGTCTGCAATGATTTTTCAAAAGCGGATAACACATCGTTATCCAAAGATAATTACGATGTACTTTATAAAGGATTTTTTTAGGGGGTGCTTCCAATGATGAATATATTTAATGTACGCATGCGCGTGAGAAAATACGTGTCTTATGTTATCTGATTATAATCAGAATATAATTATACAGAGATACTAATATATATATTAGAGGTAAGAGACTTGGATAGAGATTATAATGAGAGTAAAATTATTTACCTTTGAGTGGAATGATTGATTTTGCAGTAGCCGTGTTTGCTCTCTGTCCCTCACACATAGTAAATAAATATGTGATAAAACCCATATATATTATATAAATATGAAATAATTTATTACACACATATATATTAAATAAAAACACATAAACCATACTATTTAAGTGCAGCATATACTACACATATATATTTTTGCACTATGTTACACAATTTTTTTAAAGAGCCCGATATTATTCAAATTTTTAATTTTTTTTTTATTTTAAAAATTTTAATAATATCGGGCCCTATTTTAATATTATATATTAATATTTAAAAATTTTAATAATATATATATATATATATATATATATATATATATATATATATATATTATTAAAGTTTTTAAATATTAATATATAATATTTAAAAAATATCTTGCCTCCCATATTGCGAGAATGGATGAAAAAAAAAATCCAGTAAAGAAGATTTTTGTTGCAAGGAACTTTACTAGTCGTAAAAGAGGAAGGCCAAAATTAAGATGGCTCGACTCTGTTGAATGCGATTTTAGAGTGATTGGGGTGCGGAACTGGCAGACCAGGTCTAGAAATAGGCTGTCCTGGAGGAATCTTCAAATGAAGGCCCTGGCCCTCCCTGGGCTGTCGTGCTAAATATGATGATGA
This sequence comes from Dolomedes plantarius, assembly GCA_907164885.2. Classification (NCBI taxonomy): domain Eukaryota; kingdom Metazoa; phylum Arthropoda; class Arachnida; order Araneae; family Dolomedidae; genus Dolomedes; species Dolomedes plantarius. The sequence continues at coordinate 160,295,207 of OU015497.1, read as the reverse complement.
TGATGATAATATTACACACTTATTACACAAATATACATTCAATGAACATATAATTATTACATATATATATATTTATTTACAGACACAACGTTGTTGTGTATCGCTTAAAAATGCGTTAATTTCTCATCCATGTTTACAATTACCCAACATTAATAAAGAGTTTGTTTTAAACACCGATGCGTCGGGATATGCCATTGGAGCTGTATTGAGTCAGATGGGAGATGATGGAATATTACATCCAGTCAGCTATGCAAGTAGAAGGTTAAATGATGCGGAAATGAGATACAGTGTATTTGAAAAGGAAATGCTTGCAGTAGTATGGGCGATCAGTAATTATAGGCAGTATTTATACGTGAGACATTTTAAATTATTTTGTGATCAGAAGGCACTTTCTTACGCTCTCAAATTAAAAGATAGTGGACGCATTACTAGGTGGATTTTTACCTTACAAAATTATGATTACACAATAGAACACACACCAAGAAAAATTAATGTTCCAGCTGACGTGCTATCCAGAAATGTAAACGTAGGTCAAATTGAAAGTACTAACACACAACTTTACCCTTTTCCTCAAGGTAAAATTTGAGCTATGCAACAAGAAGATGTTAAATTGATGCAAATAATTAATCAGCTTAAGCTTAATAACGAATACAAACACAATAATGTGTCCTTTTATATGAAAAATAATCTTTTACACTGCATATTAAATAAACGTCAGCGTAACTGTCCTTCAGAAAATTTAGTCATTCTACGAACATTAATTTCAGAAGTACTTCAACGGGCACACGATTCAATCACTGTTGCACATCCAGAGTTTAAAAGGACACTATTTATGTTAAGAAAATTATATTATTGGAGGGGAATGTACCGTCACTTATTAAATTATTTTAAATCGTGTATTTCTTGTCTTGAACGTAAAGGTTATAAAAATAACCAAAAAGCACCATTACAAATAATTCCAATCACTAGTCGACCATTTCAGCAAATAGCTTGTGATGCAATTGGTCCTTTATGTATAACTGAGTCGGGAAATAGATATATTTTACTTATTTCGGATTATTTCACTAGATGGTTTGAGGCTTACCCTATTAAGGATTTAAAAACAGACACAATTTGCTTAATGTTAGAGAAATTTATTTGTACACATGGAATACCAGAAATCTTAATTACAGACAGGAGTAGTTCATTTTTATCGGAAAGCATAGCTAAGGTTTACAAAAAAATGCGGATACAAAAACATTCGACGACTGCTTTCCATCCAAGTTCGGATGGAGTGGTGGAAAGAACCGATGGGATTATTATAGGTTCTGTTAAACATTTGATTGAGTCATCGGGGAGCAGGGGGGATCAATATTTGCATTTCGCGGTATTGGCTCATAGAACCGCAGTACACTCTGCAATAAATGATACCCCTTCACATCTAGTGTATGGGAGAGACCTGACGTTACCTATTGACCTTATTACCACTCCGTCACTACGCACTTATTCAGATACTAGGGATTATGTAGATGATTTGGAAATCAGGCTGCAACATGCTTTTAAATCTGTACAACATAGTTTAACTCAAGCCGCAGAAAAAGAAGAAATTTATAGGAACAAAAACATTACACACAAAAATATCATGGTAGGGGATTTAGTAATGTTATATACACCCGTAGTACAACAAGGTGAATCACGTAAATTTTCTAAAACTAAGAGAGTCTTATATCGAGTTAAAGAAAAAACTAGTGCAGTAAATTTTAGAATAGTACACATAAATAACCCTAAAGATGAACAAGTGGTGTACGTAGATCGTCTCACTAAATGCACGCAAAGAATAATTTTCCCCTCCTTATACGAAGTGTCCAATGATCTTTCAAATGATAGTGAAGAACAACACATAGGACAGGGTTTAAATGATAATGTGGAAACAGAAACTAATTTGAATACAAATTCAACTGAGTTACCCGCTAGATTAAAGGGGAGGTATTATTGTGTATCGCTTTATAATTAAGAAAATATATAAATTAAATATACAGTGAATTAAATACTTTAATAATTTTCTCCACCTATTGTTTAACTTTGATGAGTGTCATTAGAATAATTTTCTCGCAGATTAATTGAAGTGGCATTCATGAAAGTTGGGCAAATGATAAATAATGTTTTATGTACTATAAATGTAACATGCAGGAATTTAATGTATTTTAGTGTTTGCTTGACTGACAATTTTCAATTTATTTTAATTTTTTTCATGTGGATTAACTGACTCAAGGTAAATTTTTTTTAAAAATTAAGCTTTGTTTAGTCCTTTTATTTATTTTCCCCCTTTTTATTTTTAAGTTTTATAGGCTTAATTTTTTTCTTTATATATATATATATGTAACATCGGCGACGTGGAGGAACAAATAACAGGCCAGAGTGGATGACGTCGCCGATACATATGATGACAAACCGAGCATTTTCCCGCAAAGACTCCCAACGCAGACACATGAACCACAGATACGTAATTGAATCTAAGGCATTTTATTAAGTTTTCCAAGTCGTCCGCCCGGGATTATATGACAGACCGATTCTTACAGAGTGTGTCTAATTTTAGACACCAGATAGTTTTATAAAGTCATTCCATCACGTGACACAGAGGTGTGACTTACATTTTGATTGGATAAAAGTTATTTGTTGATGCTCTGATCTGATCTAATTCGGTAGCCACGCCGCGTCGAGCTTAATTTCGGTAAAAAGTCAGCCATCTTTAATAATATTGCCTGGGGTTACAAAGGCTATTACTATGGGATTTCTATATAAGTTTTACTGGGATGACAATGCTAAAATTTAGAATATCTCTTGGATTTTAACACGAATGCCCAAGGGAAATTACCTATTTCAAGGAATTAAAAAAGGGTTTGTAATTTGGAATAGTAAAGTGAGGAATTAATAGTTTTTAAATGTTAAGATTGTTGAATTAAGAAATTACTAGTTTTTAATATTATAGAATATCCCCCCCGTCCGAGAAGAGGCTGACCTACAATGCCTGCATTGGAGGGCAGACTCACTCAAATGAGTGAGAAGAATGGGCATTAAAAAATTTGGAATAAGTTAACGTATCAAGTTCAATTAAAGTTAAATCGCAAAAAATTTTTTAAGATCACGTGATGAGCTGACATAGCAACATTATCAAATTTACTGAAAAAATATATATAAAATAACTAAAAAGAAGGACACATAATATTAAATTGAAGATTCTACATAAGTATGTATTTGAAACCTGTTGAATAGGGACGTCTCCCCACACAACAAAATCTCAAAAAAAATCAATTAACATAACCAAAAATTTGTAAACTACCAAAAATTTTCACTATAAACATACATTTAATACAATATCTACTATCATCTCGATTTGAATAATACAAAATAACAAAACATAGTAATAAAAATATCAAAAACAAACAAAAATTAAGTAAATGAAGTTGTCTTTGATAACAGGATGAAAAATTCAAAAATTCTTCCTCAACGTTCACTACTATGGAGTGAGTCCAAAAAAAAATTTTTATTTACTTATCTTGTAATGATTTATCTGTGCAACATTTTTAGTCCTTTCACAGTCATTCGTATGTTGAGGAAAAAACACCAATTTTAAAAAAAAATCACAGTCTTTTTAGTGCTGTGTCATTTCTGCTTCACAAACGTAGAATGCATAAATATCACATTATCTCGACTTGTTTACATATAAAGAAAATTAGTCCTTTAGTTACATAATAAAAATCACAGTTTATAATAAAAATCACACTTTCAATAAAAATCACAAGATTTAATAAAATCACATTTCAAATATATCAATTGTACATAAAAATTACAAAACATATCACTCATTATCTAGTTTTCGTATCTTTATTTATCTCATTATTTTTTCTTAATATCCATTATCTCCTTTATTTCAATATTACTTATTATTAACAAAAATCTCTTTTGAATATCTTTTATCTTTCTTATTATTCTCATTTCATCATTTCTTATATTCATTTTATTTCGACAATATTTATTCATTCCAAAATTCTATTCAATATTCTTTAGTTATACTTATTCATATTTATTCTAACTTTATTTATTTATTTATAACTTTATTTATTCTCAATACTTTTCACTTTATTTTCAAATTATTTATTTACTATTCATTTGTGTACACTTATTTTAATTCTACGTGGATATCCAATTTTTGTGTTGAAGGTACCTTGTTGTATGTGTGTTACCCAAACTCTTAGTTTCAAATTTTTTAATTCTACCTCTAAGCAGTGAGGGTTGTGTTTATGTTCGTGTAACAAGTGGGTTTTCTTTCTCCATATTGTTCTGACTAATAAGGAGGAAGAGTCTTTTAGCCGTACAGTGGACTAACCGTAAATCTCCGACAGAATATGACTGCGTTGGAAAACAGCATCTTGTATAGTACACAGATGGAGAAAAAGGAAAAGGTGCAGTTGTCATACCTGTGGGAGTATAATATATAGAAATGGGAGGACAAAAGGAGTGGCCATCCCAGCCCTGTTTTAGTCATTACTCAAGCAAATAGTCTTCAGCACGTTAAGTGACTGAGTTGTTGAATTAAAAACAAATAGTAAAAAAAAAAATTAATAAGATCTTAAACAGTTGGGACGACATCCAACGCGCTTGTAGAGTTGGGTGATAGGAAAGTGTTTTTCAAGAAGTAGGAGATTTACTGAAAGGTTAAAGAAGTAGAGTTGTCATAGTCGGTGTTTAAATTGAGATCCAAAAAAAAATTCACATATAATAGTATTCTTAAGAAGAAAGTTTAAGTTAGACAGTTTTTTTTTTTTTTTTTTTTTTTTTTTTTTTAGTAGGACAACACATAATTAATTATATCAATTTAAAAAAAAATAATGATGTTAAGCATCACATAGAAAAGAAAGAAAAATGGATCTAATGTTTGTCATTATTCGTGGTGTAGTTTTAAGTTCTCTGGTGCATTATAATATCTTAATCTGCAAGCATGGACAATTTCAGAATCTCGTTTAGTGTGAAAGTTTGGTCTATCAATTTTATACACAACATATGAAAGTATTAAACACACAATAATAAAATATTTCTAATACTAATAATAATATCTCAATATTCTGTATCAATTGTCATAATTTAATGTTAACGTCCAAATTTCAATTTCGAAACTATTATTCTATCAATTGACACAAATAATCAAAATAATAATCACAAATAATAATCTTTTACTAATAGACATCTCAGTTTTATTAAGTTAATCATGAAATCGATAAACCAAAATTAATTTTTCTTTTCTTATATCACATTTTGGCAGCTTGAAGATCCGAAGAGGGAAAAACACCGAGGGCGTCAAACGTTCACCCGCAAGTAACTGCACTCTGGCCTTGACCGATTTTTATTCCAATGAATACGACGGGTGATGAAAACATGAAGATTACGCATTCAATTCTATGGAAATCCACTGTGGGATTTTCTCTGCGCAACATAGTTCACAACAGTTGTCCGATCGTGACAATTAATCCATCCAAGTTGAATGTAAGTCATCAATGTCACATGGTAAGATAGGGTTTTTCTTTTCCTTTGAAAAGTATTGATGGCGGCTCAACTCACTGTCTGTGTCCGAGGGGAGGTCCACACTGCCGACTTTCTGTAACATCGGCGACGTGGAGGAACAAATAACAGGCCAGAGTGGATGACGTCGCCGATACATATGATGACAAACCGAGCATTTTCCCGCAAAGACTCCCAACGCAGACACATGAACCACAGATACGTAATTGAATCTAAGGCATTTTATTAAGTTTTCCAAGTCGTCCGCCCGGGATTATATGACAGACCGATTCTTACAGAGTGTGTCTAATTTTAGACACCAGATAGTTTTATAAAGTCATTCCATCACGTGACACAGAGGTGTGACTTACATTTTGATTGGATAAAAGTTATTTGTTGATGCTCTGATCTGATCTAATTCGGTAGCCACGCCGCGTCGAGCTTAATTTCGGTAAAAAGTCAGCCATCTTTAATAATATTGCCTGGGGTTACAAAGGCTATTACTATGGGATTTCTATATAAGTTTTACTGGGATGACAATGCTAAAATTTAGAATATCTCTTGGATTTTAACACGAATGCCCAAGGGAAATTACCTATTTCAAGGAATTAAAAAAGGGTTTGTAATTTGGAATAGTAAAGTGAGGAATTAATAGTTTTTAAATGTTAAGATTGTTGAATTAAGAAATTACTAGTTTTTAATATTATATATATATATATATATATATATATATATATATATATATATATATTTATTTATTTATTTTAAATTATCACGTATTGGTTTGAAACACAGAAGTGCTTCTCGAGAATCTTAAAAAAAATGGCGATACAGTTTTTTCAGTTGCATTAAAAAAAGGGACGATTTTACCCACTTTTTGCAAAGGAATATACTGATAAGAGGACCACCTGGGGCTCCCCCATATGTTTGTACCCGGACGCGAGAGGGTCAGAAGATCTTGGACATGCTTGATGGCCAGTAACAGCACAGATGATGTAATTAAAAGTGCCACGTGGAATGGCCTAAAAAAGATTATAAAAAGGCTGCGCACAAAAAATAAGGGACTTTTACTTTTTACTAGTTGTCTCGCTGACGGAAGCTCTAGCTGGATGTAGCTGCCCTAATCAATGCTGCTGGTTGTTCGGTGCTGACCAGATCTTTCGAAGAACGCCATGATGAAGATTGTTGAACAAAGACCCTGGACCTGGAGTATTGACTCTCCCGATTTACTAAGACGATGGAGTATGGAAGTGTTCTCGAGGCTTTTAGGCTATCCGATAAGATAAGTTTTTTGTTTAGCCATGGCATAATTTAATTTATTTATTGTTTTTTAAGTTTTTCTTGTCAGTCAATCTACATTTTTAAAATTTTTTATTGTGGCCATTTTTTTTCTTTATGTTGTTCAAGATGATACTTATTAAATTATTATGAGGGATATTATTAGTTAATATTATGTTTACAAGTAGAAAGAGGGATATTATTAATATGTATGTGTATATTGATGTATAAATAAGTTAAGGCAATGAGATAAGATTTCTCTAAATTCAATTGTTTAACGTAAGGTGATAAGATTTTATTAATTTGTGTTAATAGTAATGAATAAAAAATTTAGTTTGTTTCCCTCAGTGAAAATTGTGTCTGTCATGTTTTGTGAGTAATCATTTGTGAAATTCTGTTAGCCACAGAATCTAGGTTATTGTTTTAGTTAGAAGATTTATTACACAACGCAATACTAACCACTATACGTTTTAAATATAAGGAATAAGTTTAAACTAATTAATACTGTTTTGAGTTTGATTTAAATAAGTAATAAAAAAATAATAAAAAAGTATAGATACAACAGCGTGTTTCAAAAAGAATCATCCAATTTAAAAAAAATTAACTATTTATATTTTAATCCGATTTGATCGAATAATATATAGGCAGAAAGTGGAAAATCTCGAGTTTCACACAGTTTCCGACAAGTAGCGCTAAAGCTCTTCCTTCGCCCACCACCTCAGTATTTGTAAAGATGGAGACTGCACAACAGAAATCCTTTTGTGTTCTACGCTTTGCGAAGTGTAAGTCCGCAACAACAGTTCAGCGTGATTTTTTTCGACAAAACCCCGGTAGACTGAATTTCCCACCTCTCAGAGCATTAGGCGTATGATATAAACAATTCCAAGACACGTGTTGTCTGTGTATGCATAATATCCTTGGAAGCAGTGTATGCAGACATGCTCTCAAATGTTTGGGACAAATTTACAAATATAGACATATGTACCATATAGACATAATGTTGTGCATCCAAATGTGGGCATATTGAGCATCTTTTATTTGGTTTCTAAAAATATTTTATGATTAGCGATGTAATATAAAATTAATTTTAAGTTTCTATGTTCAAAATTTTTCATAATATACTCATTTCAAATGAGGTGATTATTTTTTAAACACCCTGTATATTAAATAAATATACAGTAAAATAGAAAAAAAAACTGTTAGTCCTTTTTTAAATAATTTAATAATATCTATTTCTGACTTTTTATTTCTTACTCATGTACTAAAGTGAAGTTACGCAATGAAGAACGCATTTTCCGATAATTATATTATGTGAGGAATGTGATTACCTCGTAAATATTCTTTAGCAAATATCACAATCACAAGATGCTTACATACGACTGTAATCTTATCCTTAAAACTTTTTTACACCTCCAAAACCACTTGGGAACAGCGTATAACCTGAAACAGTATAAATTTATCTCTATCGCTAGTCTAAGATAAAAGTATTTGAAACAATTTTCCTGTTCGATGTTATTTATATGCAATTTATCCAAAGATAAATATATATGATTAATTATAACAGTTTATAACGTTTTTACATTAAGACAGTGATATGATCTGCAATCCATGCGAGAAAGAACAATGGTGCTACAACAAGTTAGGAATCGCAAACCCCTTAATAACCACAATCAAACAAAAACGACAGCTACATATCTTTCTTTCTTGCATTGGTGTGATTGTCACCTTGAACCATTCATAAATGCCAGAATTACACCTCCACAGCCTAGTGTGTTGGGAAAGGTGCCCAACCATAAAATGTCCTCAACTTCTCAAAGTAGTTCTAATTTTTAGGAGCTTACCCATGATCGTTGGACGCCATTATTGTTAGAAAAGAGATAGTAATGTTCTAGAATTTCTACGACTAGAGTTAAACGAGAAAGTTTAAGATAAGTATACAATTTTTTTTAATCCATAGACTATGTTTTCATAGCCTATATATCAATTTGTTTAATTAAATGTTTTTTTTTTGCCGTATACGAAGTCTTCGTATTAATTTTCAGAATTTTTATTTATTATTTTTTATAAGTAAATTATAAAAGTGCTTAACAAAATTTAAGGTTGCCAGCCTACAGTTGAGGACAGATGAATGAGCATTAAGGAGGAATTAGGAGAAAAAGTCGTCGACGGCAATCGAACCAACCGTGGCAGGTTACGAGTCCAGCGTGCTAGGAACATTGGGATATTCGATTTACAATTAAATACGGGTAAATGGTTTAATCCTGATATCTACATACTGGGTAACCAATGTACGAAATTCAACTACTGGACTACCAACAACTTCGCCCAACGGAAAACAGTACAATACTTGTTGAAACAATTACGTGTGTGGCGCCTTCAGAAGTTGTATTAGTACACAAAGAAATCAAGGGCCAGTCAAAGATGATTCATAAGAAGTATCATGATAAAAATTTTGCAGCATTTTGCAAGGTATTATAATAAGCCCTTTGGGTTACTGCAGTTCCTCTGAATTCGAGATAAACAAGAGAACCTAAATGTTAATAACAATAAACTTTCGGTGGTTAAAGGTTGGCTTGTATCTAAATGTCTTGAAATGATATTGGTTGGTTGCTTTTTGAGGACAATGGTCATCTTTACCTGCGAGATATTTGCTTGAGGATTGGTACCATTAATTACAGTCATTGTATGATTTAATGTAAATACGATGGGAAAATTACAATACAATAAAGAACGCCATGGACTTCATCAAAAAAGCCTCTTCAGAAATACAAGGTTTTATGGAAATCAGTATTAACCAAGATCCATTTTTAAACGTAGAATGGGAATTTGAGAAATGCAATTGAAATTTAATATAGTGTTGGTCTTCTCAATATTATTGTAAGAATGGACAACGCAATTTTCAAAAGACAGTGTCCTCTTTAGGAAGCATTTCTATAATTAACCTTCTCTAAAACATTTTTTTGCATAAATTCGTAATTAACCTCAAATTTAATTCTATCTGCAGATTTCTCTAAGGATTAATAAAAATTAATTAGATTTGAAACTATTGCAAATACTATTGGTAAATAACATATCGTTTTACTCCTAATATACAGGGTGATTATAATTAAAGTTTAAGTTTCAAAACGCTATAAAAAAAGAACCACCAATGAGAATGACGTCAAATTTGAACGGCATGTTATTGAAGAAGGCGAAAAGCGTATGGCAGAAGAAAAAAATTAGTTTCAAATTTTAGCAACAGCTAGCGCTGTAAGCGGCAGAATCACGACGAGAAATGAGAAATGATTCGCAAAACAATGGCTAAGGTTTAAGTGACACATTAAAACGTATTGACAAATTAAAATTGTTGAGTAATTTTATTTGCATGACTGTACATATCACATCGAAAGGGACAAATCGGTTTCAAGAGTTTTGCGGCGACGTACCGCATAAGAACCATTCATCAAAGAAGTTCGGAAATGTCGCGAGACTGGCGGAAAACATGTTGAATATGGTGTTCACCGTTGTGTGCAACAAGTTGAAAGCGACAAGCCGCATGTTCCACAACGGATCGCAGTGTCTCCGGGGTGATGTTCAGAATGTGCTTCGAAATGCGTGCCTTTAATTCCGCTAAATTTGCAATTGGAGCACGGAACACAACATCTTTGAGATAACCCCACACCCAGAAGTCACACGGAGTAAGATCAGGTGATCGGGACGGCTAGGCTGTAGGGAAATGACGGCTGATAATTCCAGCATTTCCGAAATGGCGCCTCAGCAGCTGCTTCACGGGATGTGCAATGTGCGGAGGAGCGCCATCTTGCATAAAAATGATTTCATCCACACATCCACGCTGTTGCAGAGCTGGAATGACGTGGTTGCGCAAAAGGGACGCATAGCGCTGACCAGTGACGGTAGCGGTAACAGGACCGGAAGAACCCGTCTGCTCGAAAAAATATGGCTGTAGAATGAATGATGCCGTAAAGCTGCACCACACCGTCACCTTTTCAGGATAAAGTGGTACGGGGTGCGTTGCCAGTGGATTTTCTGTTGCCCATATTCGACAATTCTGGGTATTGACGTACCCTGCCAGATGGAAATGGGCTGCATCTGTCCACAAAATTTTCCACGGCCATTCATTATCCACTTCCATGCGACCAAGAAATTCTAACGCAAACGTCTCCCTTGCTGGCAGGTCAGACGGAAGCAACTCCTGCACATGCTCAATTTTGTACGGATAGCAATGAACGATGATTCGTACAATTTTCAGCACCGTGCTCGTAGGCCTGTCCAATGTTGCAATGTTGCAATACCTCGTGCACTGCACGGTTGTACACCACCGGCCGACCCCTCCTGTAATGCTGTAGCCACTCCTTCAACTACCGTCGAATGCACTCGTTTTCTCCCTCTACCAGATTGCACATCAAACGAACTTGTCGTTTCAAATTTTTGCATCATTTTCTTCAGACCCACGACACTCATTGGACCAACGCCTCGTTTTATACCCTTTAGTGTCCTGAACTTTTGCAGAGCTACTCTTGCACAATCATCGTTCTTGTAATACAGCTTTACCAGCAGAGCGCGGTCCTGCAGTGAAACACCCATGGCAAACGTCTGAGACGCGAAAAGAGGAACAGCCGTGTACCTGGCGGTTTTATAACACTGAAATGTGTCGTGCGCATGACAGGTATTTTAATTTACATCTTCTGCTGCTTACAGCGGCATCTGTTGCTAACTTTTGAAACTAAATTTTTTCTTCTGCCATACGCTTTCCGCCTTCTTCAATAACATGCCGTTCAAATTTGACGTCATTCTGATCAGTGGTTCTTTTTTTATAGCGTTTTGAAACTTAAACTTTAATTATAATCACCCTGTATGTATATATATATATAAATAAGAATAAGATGAAAGAGAAAACCAGTAATAGCTCTAAAGCTACTTGCAGCCAGGAACAAACAACATGAAAATAAAAGTATGAATAAGGTTTTTGACAGCATTTCTTCATCAGCGGTGTCAATACTGTCTAAAAACCAATGGATTGTTTCCGATGAGTATGATCTATAAAATAAACATGATCTATAAAATAAATCTATAAAATAAACTAAATAATTAAGGGAATAATAGTCCTAAAATACGGTAACCTATGTAAGTCTGTAACTGAGAATCCACTACCTCATTGGTTGCAAGTTTTGTGACGTCAGTCATCTTGCGGTTACAAGTTCTTAACTTCCACTCTGACTAGCGCCAGACTTGGTGTTCTTTGGTTAAGTACTTTTATTCAAACTTAATTCAATTATTAATCAATTCTTCTGTTAATAATGGATTGTACGGTTTCTGAGTGTGTTTATTTTATAGATCATACTCATCGGAAACAATCGATTGGTTTTTAGACAGTATTGACACCGGTGATGAAGAAATGCTGTCAAAAACCTTATTCATACTTTTCTTTTCATGTTGTTTGTTCCTGGCTGTAAGTTGCTTTAGAGATATTACTGCTTTTCTCTTTCATCTTATTCTTATTTATTTATTTTCTTTCATTAAAAGAGCAGCATTCAGCGCCTTACTTGAAAGTAATTTGTTTTAATGTCCAAAATTAATTGATTTAAGTTCATCTATGTTTTGGCTTTTAAGCCTATATTCTAATGTGTGGTCAATTTCAATGCCTTGTTAATTTATATATATATATACAGAGGCTGTTCGCACATTTTTTAGACGATTTTGGTAAGCGGTAATAAAAACTCGTTTGCTGCAAAAGAAATAATTGCAATTGTACTATGTTTTTAAAAGTCAAATTTATCGTCTGCGGCTTGAAAGTTTTGTTTTTATTCAAAATGGCGTTTTTAACAAAGCAGTGGTTCAAAGGCTACATTTATGCTCTTTCCGAAGAGAAATATGCATACTCCGTTATCCAAAAACGATGTGAGAGTCATGGTTTTGTGATATCTAAAGCGTCGATAGGTAATATCGTCAACAAGAAAGGAAAAAAAAACCGTCAAATCGGAGCCTCAAGTGGGACAAAAATTCCAAACAAGTATCCAAGGAAAAAACGGACATCTTCGACTATTGCAAAAGTACGTTGTTTAATGTTAAAAGAAAATCCCCCTAGTCAAACGACAGTTGCAAAATCATTAAAATGCTCGGTGTCCACTATAAACAAAATGATAAACGTTGATTTAAATCTTAAGAAAGCGAAAAAACGCAATGTGCATCGTCTTCTTCCAAATCATATCACTGAACGCAGGACACGATGCAGAATTCTATATGAGAAACACTTATCCAAAGAAAAATGGAAAACAACTGTCACAATAGATGAATCATGGGTGTATTTAAATGATTGCAACAAAAAAAGAGCCATTTATGTAGGACGGCGTCTAGGGGTAAGTAACTTTACGGAAAGAATTATACGAAAGAAATAAAAAGATTAATATCTAAACTAACATTTTATTTACTTTTAAACACATAAAGAATAGACATCACGCTATTTACAATTTACAAAGTTTTGAGAAAGGTAAATTAAGGTTTTACTACAGAGCATGGTTCACCTGTGAGATGGGGACTTCGAAATATCCCAATTCGTTAAGCGAATTCGTTAAAAACACGACGCGAGGAAGAAGGCACGACATTACTCGTTCATGTCCGCGGGGGGGTCTGCCAGTGAGCTCCTAATGCTCTCTCCGAAAAGGTGACGTCAAGCGAGCGCAAAGCTTTCCTATTGGACGCTTAAGCCCAACGGAATAAAATTCGTTCAGGTCGAAGTCTCCATCTCTCACAAATCAATTTTCTACAAGTTCGGCCAGCCTGGAATCACTGACCTCAGTGATCTGACTTTACATAAAACGATTGGCCTAAAACATCACTAAATAAATGTACATCAAAATTTCCGAAATGATTTAGATATGAGAAATAACCATACAATTCGCGCAAATGAATTACAATGAGGAAATACAATAAACAAAAATAAAATAAAAACACAGTAAACAATTATGAATAAAAAGAAAAAAACGTTTAATCCCTCATCCTGGTGAGTAGGATTTCATTAGATCGGCAGACGAGGAGGTCAATCTAGGACCCTCGTGGTTACCTACTTTCTCTAACTCGTATCTATCTCTAGGCTTTACTTCGATAACTCTATATGGTCCTAAAAATTTAGGCCTTAGCTTCAAGCCTGTTCCAAATTGCGTTCTTCGGATTACTACTAGATCTCCCTGCTGATACTCAGGGGCCTTCTTGCATTTCTTATCGTAGGTTCTTTTATTCTCAGCCTGGATCTTCTGAATGTTTCTTTTAGCATCTTGTCGTAATTGGTTTCTTTGCTCTTGAAATTCTTCCACCATCTCTTCCATTAGCAGATTTTTTAGGTGAAGGTCCTCCTTATTTCTCATGATGACGCCAGTTAATAGTTCAAATGGAGACCATTTAGTACTTCGGTTGGAGGTGCTGTTTAGAATTCTTTGCAATGGGTCTACGAATTTGTACCACTTGGTAGGATCGGCGATGGACATCTTGGTCAAAACAGGGATAAGAGTTCGGTGGATTCTCTCCACTTGACCGTTTCCTCGTGGTACGCCAGTGGTGATCTGCAGATGTTGGATGTTCTCTTCGGTACAATAGTCACTAAACACTTTGGAGATGAAAGCAGAACCGCGATCTGTTATTATTCTTTGGGGATTGCCGAAAGTCTTTTGTTGCAATTTCAATTTATCGAGGGCATCTTCTGCGGTGGTAGATCTTACGGGATACAGCCAGGTGAACTTCGTGAAGGCGTCGACTATTGTGAGGATATGTTGGTACCTTTTGTTGGTAGAGGGCATAGGACCAATGAAATCTACGTGATAGGTGCTTAACGGTACATCTTCTTTCGGAATAGGGTTTAGGAAACCTTCTTTTTTCCCGCTCTTTCTGTTGGTTAAAATACACGGTACACAGTTAACGATCACGTTTTGCACTTGTCTGCTTAAATTAGGTATGAAAAATTCTCGTTTAACTATTTCTTCTGTTTTTGCAGCTGCGAAGTGTCCTTTCTCATGAGCTAGCTTGATTAGCTCAGTTTGCATATCTCTTGGTACTACTATTAATTCACGGCCATCTACGTATTTGTATAATATTTCGTTTTTAATGAAGAAGTCTGAAGTAGGGTTTGTTTCAATCAGTGATTTAAAATTTTGAGTGTTTTCGTCTCCTTGTTGAGCTCTTTTCAATCTGGCGGTGAGAGTATCGCTTGTAATTATGGCGACGGGGTATCGGCTTAAAGCGTCTACATGTTGCATTCTCTGGCCGGGTCGATGCACAATTTCGTAATCATAATTTTCCAACAGTAGTGCCCATCTCGCTATACGAGTAACTAAATTTTTTTTTGTCCATAGTCTTTTGAAAAGCTGAACAGTCCGTTATTATTTTGAAATGTTGCCCTAGAAGGTAGATTCGAAATTTCTTTAAAGCGGTGACAACAGCAAGAACTTCCAGTTCATAGCTACTGTATTTCTCCTCGGCTGGAGTAGTTTTCTGCGACATGTATTGAACAGGGTGTAATTTTCCGTCATCCGCTTCCTGGAGCAAAACAGCGCCATATCCTTGTTGGCTTGCATCGGTGTGTAGTTCGGTCCTTTTCCCTTGTTGAAAAATGCTTAAAACGGGACTTTCAGTTAATAGTTTCTTGAGCTTTTCGAATGCTTCAATTTGGGCTTGTTCGAATACAAATGGATTGTCTTTTCTTGTTAGATCACTCAGAGGTTTCGCTATTTTAGAGTACGCGGGAATAAATTTTCGAAAATAGCCGGTTAATCCTAAAAAACTTTGGATCTGCTTGACTGTTGTTGGCACTGGGAACTTCTTGACGGCTATCGTCTTCGCAATTGATGGGCGTATTGTTCCATTTTCGACGACGTGACCCAAAAATTCGACTTTCCTACTTAGGAATCGACATTTCTCAAATTTAATTTCTAAGCCATACTTCGAAGCAACTTCAAACACTTTCTTTAGTTTTTCTAAACCTTCTTCTTCATCTTTTGCCGGAATTATCAAATCGTCCATGTAAATTACTACAATACCTTTTCGCATTAGTTCTCGAAAAATACTGTACACATATCTTTGGAATACGCTGGGACTAGTGCTTAGGCCGAAAGGTACTTTATTGAACTCGAATTGTCCGTCTGGAACAACGAAGGAGGTGAGATGTTTGCAGTCTTCATTTACATCGACATGGAAAAATCCATTTCTCAAATCTAACGTAGTGTACACCTTGGCTTCTTGGAGTTTATCTAATACGTCTTCTATCAACGGCAATGGAAAACGATCCTTGACTAATTTCCGATTCAACTTTCTGTAGTCCACACACAATCTAGTGGTGCCATCTTTTTTCTTGACTAGCACAATTGGACTCGCATATTCGGATGAGCTTGGTCTTATAATTCCTTGTTCAAGCCATTCGTCGACTTGCTTGTTGACTGCTTGGTTCTCGGTAAAGGATAAGCGACGTGCAGGCTGGTAAACCGGTATGTCATCTTTCAAAATAATCCTCATGGACACATTTGTCGTTTCGGTCTTATTTGGCTTATAGTTGGAGATCAATTCAAACAGTTCTTTTCTTATTCGTGGATTGCTAACATGTTTGATTTCAATTTCGTCTTCAGTTTTCGCTTCGTATACTTGCGTGTGCATGAACCAAGTTTTATCTTCATATTTACGGAACTGAACACTTTCTTTATCGAAGAAGACAGAGGCTTGTTCCAAAATATCTGATCCGATTACTGCCTGAAATTCTAAACACGGCGTAGGTACGATGTGCCACGTGAGGGAATATTCTTTTCCATCCAATTCAATTTTTCGTTGGAACGACCCTTTTGTTTTGACTTCGTACTTCCCTAATCCAGATAACACTACTATGTCTTTCGAGAGTTCTGAGGGTTCGATTATTCCTTCGCACATATCTTCACGAATGAGCGTCGCTGAACTGCCTGTATCGATGAGAGCTTCAAAAGTCTTGTTACCCATGGTTATTTTCTTTGTTTTAACTCTTCCTTGAGATATTCGTGAGCAGACTTGAACCGGAGAGCTTGCAGATTTATTAATGTTTGGGTTTTTGGGTCGCTTTGTACAATCTACGGCATAATGACCCTGTCCTTTGCAGTAGCTACAGATTAGTTGCTTATTTCTTCCGGCGTAAGGAGTTCCGTTCGATTGAAAGTATTTTTTTTCATGCCTATTGTTCCCAATTTGGAAATGTTCAGGTCTTCGAGAATAAGTATCGCTAGATCCTCTGGCTTCATATTTTCCTTTAGCGAATGAGTTGGATGACTTCGGTTTTAATGTTCTTCGGACATCTTCATATTCTTCAAATTTTTTAGCTAGTTCGGAAGGTGAGTTAATAGTAGACCATTCGTCTAGAAAATGTTGCTGAAACTCGTAAGGTGCTTTCTTCTTAATTTGATCGGCTATAATTAACTCTCGCAGTTGATCGAAGGTTTCTATTTTCAAACCGGAAGTCCATCCGTCGAAATACGTCTGCAGTTCGTAGTGAAAATCTTGCCATGTTCGCTCATCAGATTTTTGGTGAGATACAAATAGTTGACGAAGTTTTTCCGGAGACAATTTAAATCTTTTCAATAGTAAATCCTTGATGTGGTCGTAATCATTACATTTGTCCGCTGGTTCTCTTGCGATCAGATGAGCAATGTCAATGGGTATCAATCCTATCAGTCTCTGTACCCAATCTTTCTTCGGCAAAAATATCAATTCTGCGTGCCGTTCAAATAAGGTGAGGTTCAAGCTGATGTCATCCTTCATATTAAACTTATGGAAAGTTTCGTGAATCAATTTATTCGGCGCTTGGACGTTTTCGGCGTTGTTCGTCGTATTGACACTCTGTTGAGCCTGTATTCGTAATTTCTCGAGTTCATGTCCTCGCTGTTCTCGCTTCTGTTCAATTTCTCTATCTTCTGCTTCTCGGCGTAATTTCTCTTCTTTTTCTTCTGCTTCTCGGCGTACGCGTTCCTCAGCTATGCTATTGATCAGTATTTTGACATCTTCCTCTACGTAATTTGGACTTTTCACGATCAGTTCTTTTATTCGAAGTTTAGTTGAACCCTCTTGGATACTTAACGACAATTCTGAGGAAAGTTCTATCAGGTCTTCCCTTTTCTTAGAGAGAAGAAATGCCATTTCGTATAAAAATAAATCGGAGTGGTAACCCAGAGAACAAATTTAATTTAAAACTTAGTTCAATATTTCTTCAAAACTTATTCTCAATGTGAGAAATTTATTTAGTCGCACTTAAAAAAAAAACTCTTGCTCAACCAGGAAGAAAGATAAAACGTGAACAACAAAATGCAATCTCCTACGATATTCGAATAAAACATACAAATATTAGAAACTTCTGAAATCCGAAAATGGCACTAAAAACATATGCATAAACAACTTTTCAATTATTCACAATACCCTATTATTCATAAACAACTTTTAAATACAGAACAAAATATATATATTTTTTTTTCGTTGCGATAAAAGAACATTATTTGAACTCGTGGTTTCACACAAAATGCAACACATCCTTTCTCAGCATTAGACTAAACAGAAGGAGAAATATAAACACCTGTGGCGACAGCAATTCGCCTAATGTCTGCGAACGAGCGGAAATGATTTTTTTATTCTACTGTTAACATCTGATAGCAAACAAACACTCTGAGGGTAAAACTTTAGCTTTTCAATGTTCTATATCGAACAAGGCTGTATACCATAAAAATGGGTTAATTGATATCAGAAAAAGGTTAAATATTTAAATATAGACTATTCTTAATTTATAAACATGGAAAGATAAATATTCAAATGAAATTCCGACACTTATATATTTCATACAACGTAATTGTAATATCTCTCGAATAATATGACTATGTTAATACAATCAATGTATTGGCGATTGTTCTTTGGCGTTGTTTCCTTGGCTTAATAATAAACATCACTGACCTGGCGATGACGATTTCTCGGCGATTGTTGTGCTGTCCCTCTTTCGCTGGCGGGCTGATTTCTTCGGCGAATCTGTTAGCTGTGGACTTAAAAAAATACATTAGAAAAGGACGTTGGTCTGTGAGCGAAAACCGAAAAAGGTGAACCTGAAAGGAAAAAAATGCTCTTAGTTAAAAATAAAATTATTTCATACCGAAAACGGAAGTAAAAGTAAGGATGTTCCTAGGCAAATGCCTAATGTAAGGAAGCAGGTTTTAATCCGGGCCGGGGCCCCAATTTGTAGGACGGCGTCTAGGGGTAAGTAACTTTACGGAAAGAATTATACGAAAGAAATAAAAAGATTAATATCTAAACTAACATTTTATTTACTTTTAAACACATAAAGAATAGACATCACGCTATTTACAATTTACAAAGTTTCGAGAAAGGTAAATTAAGGTTTTACTACAGAGCATGGTTCACCTGTGAGATGGGGACTTCGAAATATCCCAATTCGTTAAGCGAATTCGTTAAAAACACGACGCGAGGAAGAAGGCACGACATTACTCGTTCATGTCCGCGGGGGGGGTCTGCCAGTGAGCTCCTAATGCTCTCTCCGAAAAGGTGACGTCAAGCGAGCGCAAAGCTTTCCTATTGGACGCTTAAGCCCAACGGAATAAAATTCGTTCAGGTCGAAGTCTCCATCTCTCACAAATCAATTTTCTACATTTATTATCATAAAAGGGGAGAAAAAAATTTAAGTACAGTCAAACCCGCTTAATGGAATATCGGTTAAAAGAATATCCCGTTTAATGTAATAAATTTTCAATGTCCCAAACCGTAGTAATTTGTTTCTGTGTTAAATTTCCCGGTTAATGGAATATATTGTTTTGAAGTTATCCCGCTTAAAGGAATAATATTTAGCCTTGACGATATCGATCTTTTTCTATTTCGCGCACTTCTTTTCAGAATTTTTTTTTTTGTAAAGTGCAATAATGAATGTGCAGTAACTGAATGTCTTTCAAACCAATTTTGTCACTTCGTAGAAAGTGTCCAATCGCAGGAATGGGGATTTCTTCGGTTTTGAAGGGCAATTCATTGTTGCTGTTTTTGCTAGTCGCAACCCCCGCCCTCCCCTTATTGCTCAAACGCTGGCCGACGTTTCCCTATTCAGAGAATGAACAATAGGCTTCACCCCCAAATGAGAGCTAGAAAATGAGTGGGTGTGTGTGTGAAGGAAATGTGAAACTTCAACAGGTCCTTATCTTGAAAGGGACGTGGATTACCAACTGTAACGAATCTCTTCGGAGAAGCGCAACATTTAACTTGGGGGATCTCTAGCCTTGAACATTTAACTGTACATTTTCTACGGCGATTAGTTCGACAGTTCGCTTTCGTGAAATCAGTAATCTTTCTTGTGCTTTACAATGTCTTTGAGACGAAAAGATCTTACTTTAAAAGAAAAAGTAAAAGTCAGAGAGTTTGCAAAAGTAAATAAGTGTACGCAATTAGAACTCTCAAAAAAGTTTGAGATATCCCAAGCTCAAGTTTCGAAATTGTTAAAAAATAAAGAAAAAGTCTTGAACGACTGGAAATGCAATAAAAATCTTAATCAAAAACGAAAACGTACAGGAAAAGAATCTGAAGTTGAAGATGCTCTTCTTCAGTGGTTTGCTGAAAAACGAGCTTGTAATGTTCCTATTAGTGGATTATTATTGAATCAGAAAGCTGAAGATTTGGCACAACAGTTAAATATAACTGATTTTAAAGCTACAAATGGTTGGTTGTGCAGATGGAAAGCAAGAAACCAAATTTCTTTCAAAAAAATTCACGGTGAAGTAAGTGATGCTGATGAAGCCGCTGCCAGTTCTTGGAAAAATGTAGTATTACCTGCTTTATTACAAGACTACAGTTCTTCTTGTATCTATAACTGTGACGAAACAGCACTTTATTACAGAGCAATGCCTGATGGGACTTTGTGCTTAAAAGGCGAAAATGTTGTTGGAGGAAAAATCCCGAAAGACAGACTGATAGTTTTATGCTGTAGTAATGCTGACGGCAGTCATAAAATGCCTCTTTTTGTAATCGGGAAATCCAAAAGCCCACGATGTTTTAGAGGTGTAAATCCCCTTCCAGTTAAATACGAAGCAAATTCAAAAGCTTGGATGACTGCTAATTTCTTTCAAAACTGGTTAGTGTCATTTGACAATGAGATGAATAAGATGAAAAGAAAAGTTATCCTTTTTATCGATAATTGTCAAGCCCACAAAGTCGACGTACGACTAGAAAATGTAGCACTTCATTTTTTGCCTCCATATACAACAGCTATTTTACAGCCAATGGACCAAGGAATTATATCACTTTTTAAGAGGAATTATAGAAAAGAAATCGTTAAAAAGATAATAGCTTGCATAGATGATACTAGTGGATTTTCTATCAATAGCTCAACTAGTAAAATTATTAGAAACATTTCAATTCTTACAGCTGTTCATATGATGAACAAATCATGGAATAATATTTCCTCTGACGCAATAAAAAGTTGTTTCTTAAAATGTAAATTTTCAACACACGTAACAAATGATGAATTAAATGATGAATCAATTACAAACGCAAATGATTTACCACCAGAAGGAATGACAGAAGAAAATTTTTCCAATTTTGCAAACTTCGACAATGATTTGGTAGAATGTGGTGAAACTTCAGACCCTCAATTTGATCAAAGCGAAGTCGATGAAGATGAATTTGATGAAGAATATACCATTAAAAAGGTTCCGTCACATGTTGAAGTTAATAAGGCTTGTGATATTATAACACATTTCTTGAAAACGAAGAAAATGCAGACTTTCATTTATTTTATAAACTAGAAAATAAAATAACAGATTTGCTGCATTCACAGAACAGTAAACATTCTAAAATATCCAACTTCTTTAGCAACAAATAAGTAAGTAATATTGTAATTATTTCCAAAAAATTAAGGGAAATTTGTATATTCTACAATAAAATTAGCTCATTTTTCCTCAATTTTCTAAATTTTAATGTGTTTAAATTGTTTCTTACTTTTAATTAATAATTGTTTGTTAATTATAATAGTTTAAATATGCCTATGGTTTAGGCAATTTTTAATGCTTTCTAGGTTTAACTGTAACTTTAAACATTGTGGGCGTGTCAATGTGATCCCGGATAATGGAATATCCCGCTTATTAGAATAATTTTTCGTGGCAAATTGGCTATTCCATTAAGCGGGCTCGTATGTACATGGTTCAAAGAATCGAAAGAAAGTTTTTCTAAGGAATTCATGATTGTTGCTGGTTTTTCTGATAATGACAAGTTAAAAATAAAGAGAGTGGAAAAAATGTCAAGATTAACTCCAAATTCTGTCAGGAACATATTGTATCTCCAATTTTTCTGAATGAAATACCATCGCTTTACCCACAGTGCCATCAATCTGTGAGACTCCATCAGGACAAAGCTAGCAGTCACACATCAAAATGCACTGTAAATTTCCTAAAAGAAATGGAACAAAAAACTGGTATCAAGGTCATACCCTTCACTGATATCCCTACTAAATCTCCCGATGTATCACCTATGGATTTTTGTGCTTTCGGACTTTTAATATCTGCATTATCCAAACGTCGTCCCAAAACCCTTACAGTACTCTGGAAAGCTGTTCAGGAGGAATGGGATAGAATACCTCTTCTGACACTTCAAAAGGCATTATTATCCTGGAAATTGCGGTGTCGAAAGATAGTTCAGAATAAGGGATGTCAAATAGAACATTTAATACACAAGAATTTTATGTAATTTAGTTTTGTTAATACAATATACATCGTCTAAAAAATGTGTGAACAGCCTCTGTATATATATATATATATATATATATATATATATATATATATATATATATATATATATATATATATATATATATATATATATATATATATATTTATTTATTTATATGCAAGGTGCACCCATAAAGTAACCGGACAATTTTTTATAAATAAGAAAAATATTACTCACCTTCAAATAAATTTATCTCCTTCAAAATAATCGCCAAAGGAGTCTATACAGTTTTCCCAACGTTTCTTCAAGTCATCGAAACACTATTTATAGGAGTTGGAACTAACCGTTCGCAAAATACGCGTAACATTTGATTTAATATCCAAGACGTTTTCAAATTTCTGTCGGTTCATGGCCATTTTAAGCTTCGGAAAACAGAAAAAATCAGCTAGCGATAAGTCGGGAGAAATTGTGGCTGATTTATCACTGTTATTGAATTCTTAGCAAGATATTGTTGTACAGAAATTGCTGTATGGGGCCTAGGATTATCGTATAAAAGAAAGCATTGCCCATAATCATACAGTTCCTTCCTTACTCGCCTTAACCTGTTTCTCAATCGAAAAAGCACCTCCTTGAAAAGTACTGATTAATTGTTTGATTTTCAGGAACAAATTCGTGGTCCTTTATAATCAAGGAATGAAAATCCATGAAAGGACAGAGATTTGAAAACGTCTCGGATATTAAAAAATGTTACGCGTATTTTGCGAACGCTTAGTTCCAATGCCTATAAACAGTGTTTCGGTGACTTGAAGAAACGTCAGAAAAATTGTATAGACTCTGTGACATTGTCTCCATTACTACACAAAATTTGCAATTATATAAGTATGTGATGTCGTTCCTACCCCTCAACATGAACATGTCATCTATCGGCAAAATGTTAAACTGAGCGGTCTCATAAACTCTAGGATAAGAGGCCATAAAGTTCGTGTAATGTGCTGTCCTGACGTTATAAAAAGTCTAAATCCCATAGTGGTTCGAGGGCTCTCCAGAATTTTGACACTATAGCGACATGTGGAATCCCATAATCTTTGAACACTTACGAGCGCTTCAAACGCCGCAATAAGACCCCAAAACTCCACGAGGAAGAGATCTGTTTTTGAGTGTGAGAGAGACGGAGTTCTCTGGTCCGATTGGCATTCTGTAGGCCAGCATTGTCGGTGAACCCAAAGACGTCCTGACATATCTAACTGTAAATTCTAACTCGCTGTACATACTTGCTTAACTGTTGTAGTTATAGTATATTTAACGTATTGTATTAAAATAGTTGAAGCGAAACGCTTGTCTTATTATTGACTACGTTACAACTCCTTTGGCGATTATTTTGAAGGAGATAAATTTATTTGAAGGTGAGTAATATTTTTCTTATTTATCAAAACTTATCCGATTACTTTATGGGCGCACCTTATATATATATATATATATATATATATATATATATATATATATATATATATATATATATATATATATATATATATATATATATATACATATATATATATAATAGCATGTGATATCTCTAGACATCTCTTATTTGAATAAAATATACAAGACTGAATTATTTTTCTAATATTACATCGTGTTATGTGAAATAGAAATAAACATTTTTATAAATATAAATGCCGTAGATTTTAATTATACAGTATTCCGAATGCTTAGTCACTTAATAACTTCTTATTCGTAAAATCTAATTGATTAAATAATTTATCTGAAAACTAACAGAGAACATTCGGAGAACAAATTTAATATATTACTTGGAAAGTTTCATAAAGTTAATAACGGAAAATTTCATTAAGTAAACTTACCAACATCGTTTTACTCCTAATTACATTTAATTAAGTGTCTCGGTTACCGCAGTTAAAAAAAGGGAAAGATGGCAGAAAAAACTTTTTTGCGAACATGCGTCTCTCTAATTTCTTATTTTCTCTAAAAAAATAACTCTGAAATAGCAGTCAAGATACTTTTTTTTAAGTCGAGATAATTTTTTTAAATTGAATATTGAAAATAAATACAGACAGATTTTTATTAATTATTTCATTAAGGTTTACATTAATTTTTTTATTAATAGTTAATAAAAATATTTTAAAAATCGTTTACTCCCTTAAATTTTGAAACATTTTTAATATCAAATTTAAATTTCAAAATATAACTTATTCATCAGATTTTTATCTCTTAATATTCATCATTCGTATCAATCTCTCATCAATAGACATCAATTAGATCTGAATATAATATTGCACCATGTAACGATTTTATAAGGGTCTGAATTACCTTGCAATGTAGGCAGGAAATTTTGTTCATCGTTCTGCCTTCACTAAGCTGTTTTCAGTATGTTTTTCTTAGAGTGAAATTTCAGAAAACATTTCGCTGAAAATCATAACCCTAAAAATTGATGTTTTGTCCTTAAATGGGATTTAAAACTTTATGAATAAAATTTCAATAAATTATAAAAACAAGTTATTTTGAAAAGTTTCCCGAGCACACAGCTAAAAAATAAAACTATCGGTCAAGAAGATATATCAATAACTAAAAATAATTGTTATGAATGTTATTAAACAAAAATAGCAAAATTTTAAAATGTTTAAGCATATTTCAAATGAATAATAATCTTCGCAAAAGGACGCATTTTAGTAGATCTCTCCCTAAAGATCTTGAGGAATTACTTAAAACGAAATTTTAGCTGGGAGGCCTTAGAATAAGTGTTACGTTTATGTTCGCAATGAGATTCAGGGAATGGTTTATAGTACTCTTAACAGTGAAAGGGTTTACCATAAATTATGTGAAACCTAAAGTAATAAAAGTAATAAAGATATGTCTCAAAGTTGATTAAAAATGCTGCATGGCTCTAATAATCACACACACAGATATACCGGGTGGCCATAATTAAACTGACAGTGCTCACAGTGTTCTGTAGCACGATCTATTTGCGAGAATGACGCCACATTTTGTAGGAAGATTAAACAAGACGGGGGACGAAGGATTCCGCGAAAAAATAAAATAGTTCCAAAAGTCACCACTAGGGGAATATTTGGCGCTGTGTAATAGAAAATAGAGTGTTAACAAATGCAAATCAATACAGAAATTACCTTTTATTTTGCATTCAAATGAGGTTCAATGGGGCTGCCGTTGTTGTGGTCCACATATTGCATTCTGTGCACAGTATGCACAACAGCAGAAAGTAACATGTCCCTAGGAATCTCCCGTACAGTCCGTGATATGTTATCCTTCAACGTAGCCAGGTCCTGGACCACTCCTTGATAGACCTTGGACTTAAGGTAACCCCATAGCCAGAAGTCGCATAGGTTAAGATCAGGCGACCGAGGTGGCCATGTAGTTGGAAAGTAGCGGCTAATGAATCTTTCTGTTGTGAATTTCTGCCGTAGCAGCTGTTGCACCCGTACAGCAACGTGTGGAGGGGATTCATCTTGCATGAAAATGATTTCCCCCAGGCATTGTCTTTGCTGAAGTGCCGGAATGACAAAGCTGTTCAACATGTGGCGATATTTCTCTCCGTTAACAGAACAGGTTTCCGGTCCTGTCGGGGTAATGTTCTCATAGAAGAATGGACCTACGATAAATGCCGCTGTGAACCCACACCAAACAGTTACCTTTGGTGAATGTAAGGAAATTTCTGTGACTGCATGTGGTGATTTGTCATCCCAAATTCGGCAGATCTGGGTATTCACAGTTCCATGCAGGTAAAAGTGGGTCTCGTCTCCCCATAAGATTTTCCACGGCCAAGCATCATCCACCTCCATTCTGGCAAGAAAGGTGAGAGCAAAAGTCAATCGCTTATCATGGTCGGGGTACAGTAACTCCTGTACACGGCTGATCTTGTATGGATAGAAGTTGATAATCTTTCGTAAGATTTTCCATACCGTACTGTAAGGCATATCCATATTCCGAGCTAATCCACGAGCGCTAGAGGTGGCAGCAATATTGTCTGGTCCTATGTCGACAATCGCAGTGGCAACTGCTTCGATTGTATCCTGTGGTACAGGTTTTCGACCTCTGCCTGACTGAACAGTCAGAGAACCTGTTTTCTCAAACGTCGCAACCATTGCTTTTAGCCCATTTTTTTGTGCGTTCTAAAAGCACGAAGAACGGCTGACGAGTTGCACTGGTTGAGGTAAAAGAATTTGACAAATAACGCACGCTCGACTAAAGAAGGAGACTTTGCACATAAACTTTCAATCCGATTGATTCGAAATGTAACATATTGCCTTTTAAAACCCAAGCAGCTGGCACTGTGCCAATGGATGTAACGTGAAATTTGAATAAAGAACTTCTTCTTCTCAGCGTACGTGATATTGCAGATCACGAGACTTTATCGGTGTTTATGTAGATTTTACGCTTTTTTAAAAGTGTTGCCATATTGCACTTGAACTGAATAAGAAAATGTGCATAATAAAAGGTAATTTTATTCCGTATTAATTTGCATTTGTTAACACTCTATTTTCTATTACACAGCGCCAAATATTCCCCTAGCGGTGACTTTTGGAACTAATTTATTTTTTCACGGAATCCTTCGTCCCCCGTCTTGTTTAATCTTCCTACAAAATGTGGCGTCATTCTCGCAAATAGATCGCGCTACAGAACACTGTGAGCACTGTCAGTTTAATTATGGCCACCCGGTATATATATATAAACTTCTCTATGGCGACCAATCATGGCTCCGCAAAAAAAGTGGTCGTTTTGAGGGGTAGCCGTCGAATACATGTTTCTTTCATTACATTGACTCTATATGGAATTTTCGATAGGTTCTGAACAAATTAGGGCCGTGTAGACGGGTGGCCAGCTAGAGACGTTTCACTGTTAAAAATATAATTACTCGACCTTCTTTATATGTGCTCAGTTTGGCAAAAAGAGCTCAATAATAACTTTGCTTTTAAATTTACGTTTAAAAAATTTAGTTTTAAATTTACGTTGAAAATAGTTTAATGGATTGTTTAAAAAATTGTATAATTTATAATTTCAGGGAATTTTTTTTACTATTTTTTTACTATTTAGTATGATACTCCGTAATACACAAATTTTTACTCTGCCGTTTTTTGTTTAGTTTAAAAATTTCGTCCACCCGATTAATTGATTTGCGTTCAAAACATAGTACACCCCTTTTAATTTCTCTCCGTGTAACAATATGGAGCAGGAAGAGTTGAGCTCTACATTTTTGTCGGCGTCGAACTTGTTTTTCTAACTTGTAGCATCCCAGATTTTATTTCATAATTTATATAGGCATCTGGACCATCACAATCATCACAATTGTGAATATTAAAGCGTTTCATATGTCACGCCCTCCATAGGTATTTCATTGGAATGCGACGAGCGATAAATGGTTAGATAGTTGGTCGTTTTGGTTTTTATGGCCCAAGGTCCAGATAGGACAAGCTGAGCCAAATGCATGGTAAGGTCAGTAAAATCTCTCTAGTCTAAAAAAAAAGTAACTCCCGCTGCCGCTGTCAAAAGATTGTCACGCTATCTCCCCCGAAACCGCAGGGGGTATGGGGTCGAGAGCAATACCAATGAATGCAGACAAATGGGGTGACCAAAGTAAGACATGTCTCATCTTCGATGGACTTTAAGTTTTTATTATTATTTTTATTTTATGTTTTGTGGAAAAATATTCACTTTTTCATCTTCAGATTACGATAACTCGCCAAAAAATGATCGTAGAAATTTGATCTTTTTACAATCTAAGACTACAGACATTTCTCTTTCAAATTACACCTCATTTGTTTAAAAATATTTTAAAACAGATTTATTTTCATCAAAAAATGAAACACAGTTTTTCAAGAAATATCGTCCCCTATGTGGAGGTAATATCGATGCTCCTTGAGTTTTTATCTTACAAAGAAAATATTTACATCATCTGGAAGCTGAAAGCTTTCTTATTCATATAAATCTCATTTCATGCCTATATCTTATATTTTAGATTTTTAATTCAATGTTAAAGTTGATAATTCAACAGTGATGAAACGCCCTTCGCATTAAGGGTGACAACAGTAAATCGATGGAAGCTGTTACATTGCCCGAGAATCACTTCTATGTATCTCGCTTTTAGCCATAATAGATTAGCGAGCGTAGCGAGCCTATTGGCGAAGCCCCTAGTACAGAAAAAAAATAGTATGTTATTACTACACCGAGGAGAAATGGAGATAAAAATTAAGATAAATGAGGGTTGGTAAAAACAGTGTCACATAATACTTATGAAAGACAATGTAAAAATAGCACTCACAAAAATTAGTATATATAATTGAAAGACTATGATATATCAATACGTGATAGGAGCAATGACATAAGAACGATGTACAATGAAAAAGAAGTGATAAAGTGAAGACAGGTGGTTAGTTGGTTGTTTTGGTTTTTATGGCGCAATATCTAGGTAGGAAAGGTTGCTCCTAACACTCGTCATTAGAAGAATAAATGAGAGCATAAAATTACAAGTTGACATAGGGAACAAGAAAGGTAAAAAAAGGTGACAACACCAAAGAATGTAAAATCAGTGATATGTAGAAGGTGGCAAAAATAGTCAAAATTAGAATGTGAAAAAAAAGTCATATAAAGGTGATAAAAATGTCCTATATAGCAGGTGTTAAAATAGTCATATAAAACAGGTAGTAAAAATAGTCGTATAAATGATGAAGTAACAGTAATTTAAAACAATGAAATGTAAAAATGGTAAGAGCAATAAGATACAAAAGTGATTAAAAAAAGTCAGCATTGAAGCGGATAAAAGATAAACCTTCTGAGTGGGAAGACACTCACCTAGATTTCAGTCCGTACAGGAATACAACTGAAACAAAATTAACACAGAAATTAAAATAACAAACAAAAGCCGGAACATTTAAGAAAACAAATGGAAGTCAGATATTCCTCTAAAACAAAACGTCATTGCCCTATTCTTCGGACACATACAGTTTAAATTTAGTGTTGGAAGCGAGCCTGCGGACATACTGATAATTACCATGTTTTTATTAACTCGCTTTCTTGCTTGTGTGTTTGTCTGGTACAAATCTTGCAATGGATTTTTAACTAACTTTCCATTTGAAACTGTTAGAATAGCTCAGAACACGATGACAATGCATTATTTTAATACTTTTAGCCATTTTTAGCAGATTTGAAATCATTTTCAGTTAATTTTGTTTTGTAGAATGGTGCAGCCATCTATCGGCCGGGGCGGGAAGGAAAAGTTAAACGCAAGTTAAATTCCAATTCTCGAGCTAAAGGATCGATTACGCATTTGATCATTTTCTATGAAGTTGATGGGATAATTCATCAAAAATTTTAAAAAAAGTATTTATTAATACATAGAATTGTCAAGTTTATATGATTCAACAGAAAATTTAAAAACATGGTATATAAAAAGTTCTTTTTATCTTGCAATTTTTATTTTTTAAGATATAGTTCGGATATTTTGCTTTCCTAGAGAGGCCAACGAACTTTCTAGGAATAGCTACTTTTTTCTATTTTGGTTTGCAGGAATTTGGGAATTTTAATCTTTTTGATATGAACACAGTGTTTGAATTCTACAATGTTTTTAAGAGCGGAAATTGGCGAAGATGATCTGAATTTTTTACCACGTGCAGGAGGAGAACTGTTTAAATTTGGCGGAATACAGTTCGAATTAGGATGAATGGAGATCCTGAAACCTTGACTCTTTCCACTTTCTACTTACGAATCACTTTCCTCCTTTACGTCAATCGGTGACATGCTTGCACTGATAGACAAAACTGCGTTAAAAGAGCGAGGTCAAGATAACGCAGTTAAGCCACACCTTCTGTTGGTCTGTTACTGAAACTCTCTCAGTAAAGTACTTTCAGAATTTGCTACTGCTATCTAGTGAGAATACAGAAGGTATAAAGCATCGATCCTTTACAGTCCCGTCAGTAATATACAAATAGAAGTTATTTTATAGGAGCTTAAAGTAAGTGGTACTTATAAGTTACCTTTAGTACATAAAGGATTTATGTGAACTAAACATCCGAGAGACAGTTTAATGAAAAATTATCAAAAGACGAAATTTCACTGAGTTATTTTGCAAAGAACTTCAGGCAGATCCCTTAAAAAATGATTAATCGTTAATGCAAAGAGACTTAGGGCCTGTTCACATAGGAGTCCAGTAGCGGAGAGTTAAAGAATTGAAATATATTTAACGAATGACAAACCTCCAAACGAGTAGCAACGAAATTTTTAACGCGTATGATTGGTTTATTTTTTGCTCAACGTCATCTTTCCTTTAACGCTGCGCTACCGGAATACTATGTGAACAGGCCCTTAGGGCCTGTTCACATAGGAGCGTTAAATTTTAACCAATCATCCGTTGACTCACGTATCATCATCCGTGAACACTCCGTTGACCTTTTACACTTTCGCTAACGGACTGCTATGTGAACAAGCCTTTAAAGTACAGATATACTTCAAAATGCACTTTCATAACACAGCCTTTGTGTTGATGAGACTTAGGAAGTGTTTTGATATGTGCCCTTGATTATGAAAGAGGTCCAAGTTATTGTGCTGGTTTGGTGATTACGAAAGCGGAAGTCATATATTTTTCGCATAGAGATATTTAAAGGTTTGATTTACCTGAAAAGGTTTGAACAAACGGAAAAATATTTTTATATAATAAAATATTTCAGAAAATATTTACGTTTCAATTTTTAAATTTTTGAAAATAATGCTTCAGATTAGGGTAATGAAAAGGAATGCAACTTGAAAAGACTAATAAACTCATTTTTTTAGATACTTGACTTAAACCACTGTCTTAATCATCGGCTCAATGACCTAGACCTAGACCAATCTCATGATCAAGGACACTATATTTGTAAATGCTTTATTTCCCCACAATATAGATCATACACAATTACAAATGGCACGTATAGACTATTTACATGATGAAAAGTTGCTTTAATATGCTCGTAAATCGCTGTAATATGCTCTGAAATCGCTCGTGAAGTTGAGCAACGTAGGGTAAAGATACCGGTAGTTGACCATGAGCCAGAGGTTGACCGTAAAAAATGTAAAAATAAGGATTGTATCAATATTAATGTTTTTAAGCAGATCTATCTGTGGTCAAAACTGTGAAACTCTCGTATTTGCAATGTATCATGGGAAGAAATGTTGGCAGTTGCTCTGGAGCTGATATATACATAAATCAGTGATGTTCTATTTTTTTCATATGTTTGTTTAGAGCAACAATTTTTGTAACAATTATTATCACATGTTAAATTTTGCTACGTCTTTTTATAAACTTTTTATCTTTATATAGTGTGTCATAAATGATAAAAAAGTTTGTTTATTCCATAATGTTAAAATCCGTTGTTTCTTGGGTGATCAATTACTGACACCTGTTTACAACTTAAGTTCCAGTAGTTGAACGGGGTGATCAATTACTAACATCCTGGGGTTAATTTTTTTAACAATCTATATTCCATGTATTTGATTGTAATAGGGTAAGTATGCCGAATATGAGAACCCTTTTTATTTTTATATATAACTAGGAAAGTAAGTGAGGGATTATAGTACCAACTTGATATCCTTTTAATACATATATTTTACATATAACAATGACAGAAAATTTAAAATAATCTTACAATTTTCTTGTATGAAATTAGAAACACATGTATTCCATTTTTGGGGTCTGAAAAAAGTAGTTCTAATATGAGACTCCCATTCTAGAACTCTAAATATGAGTTAGAATTGCTGAAAAGTTTGTAAAAACAAACTGTATAGACTAATTAGATAACAGTTACCTATATACACTAATAGGTGAAAAAGAAAAGTGATTTTTTAAACAAATTAGTTGGTTTACACTACAGGTTTTGTTTACTTTTTGTTTTTAGATTCAAAATTTTCACATTGTTTACAAATAAAAAGTTCGTAAGCTCCACAATCTTCATGGGCCCACCTGAAACACCTTCTACATTTACGCCACTGCTCTTCCCGTTTGTCTTCTGAAAATAAACAACCATAAAAAAAGCATTCAACGAAGTTTTCATCAATGCTCTACCATCACTGCTGTCATGGAGAGAAAGTTTTTCATCATCTTCAATTGAGCTCATATCTTCATAGCCATAATTAGGCTTATTCGTTCTCTGTTTATTAACTAGTGTTGTATTTTCATCCATACTTAATTTTACCCTTCCTGTAGGGACCCCTTTGCCTTTTCCTTTTCCCTTAATTGTTTCCTTATCTTTTTCTTTTTATCTTGATCTCCTTTTCCTTGTTTATCCTTTGATTTCTTATCTTTGAGGTCTATTCCTTTTTTTTCTTGTAGGAAACAAAGTTTTTTCGAATATGCTGCAGTTCTTTTATTAATTCTATCAATCAATTTATTTGATAATATCGGCCTTTCGGGCCCTACTTGGTTTCGAAGTGTTTTTCTCAGGAAACGTAGGCAAGGGATTTATTTCTTCAGGAGTCACTGAAAACGGGTTTGAACTTGTTTAATCAATACCTTCCACATTGTCACTACTGCTACATGGTTGTGGATTTCGCCTGAGCATCATCTGCAGCTTCAGAGGAAACAAGGCTATGACAATGAAAACTAAAATGCCTAATTTGAGACCCTATCTCATATTAGGCATGCTTTGGGGTCTCATATTGGGCACGACCATGTTGTTGAACACGCCAACGATTTTTTTATGTTGGGATTGACGTTAGCTTAGAAACAAACAAGCGTGTTTACACTCCACATTTATAGCTACCTATCCAATATTAACAGTTTTAATTAGATTCTTACCTTGAAGGTGAAAACAGCCAATGAAAACGGTGATGTAAAAAAGGCGACGAGCAGTCATTCAGAGGGAAAAAATAATGCAACTTTGTGTGCGCTTGCAAACACTCGACTGACTCACCGCTTACGAATAATGCAATACACTACTGTTTTACGCTCCAGTCGCCAGGCGGCAGTACTTTATACGTCGTATAAGCTGGGGTCTCATATTAGGCATGGTCTCATATTAGGCATACCCTACTTCAAGGGACAAAGTAATTTTATTTATATTTATAAGTGAACCTTATCTTTAGTGGATGACCACCTTGTCAACTAATGACAATTTTGATAGTCAACTTTTAAAGTTGGTCTTGTTCAATAGCAATGTAAGTACAATGTAAATACAACTAAGCAAAAATGGCTGTTGTGTGATTTATAAACAGCGTTAACAAGAAAAGAATGTACGTCAGGAACAAAATTAAAATTTCTTAATTGAATTAACAATGATTAATTATTATTAATAGGGTTGATTTTCAGGGTGGATGACGTGCGAATCTTTTTTAGAGTTCATAGTCGATATATTTCCCCCATGGCTAGTATGAAAGAAATTAACCTTAACAGTGATACTCTTTATAGACGGCCAAGCATCTCAACTAATTTTTGAAACAAGCAAATTTCAAGTAATGGGGTGGTATTGGTTGCCCTCTACTCAAACGCAACACATATGCTACAGCCGATGAATGTTGCTGTATTCAGAACAATAAAGGAAGGCTGGAGAAAGAAAGCTCATGATTGATGGATTGAGAAATTCGATGCTCCGATTTTCAAGAAAAATCATTTACCCAAGTTGGTTAATCGGAAGAAGTTGGGGCTGCCGCCATCTTGGCGATTTTTTTACTTCCTATTATGATGTACCCCCTTTTCTGGCTACAAAGTATGAAATGTTTTATATTTTAGAAGGGCGTAGGATTAAAAAAAAATCTTTAGATTGTAAATTTCTGTTTCTAAATCTACTTTTATGTTTTTCTGTACTACAGTGTAATCAGAATTTCAATGCAAATGTAAATTTTAATTGCTTTTCCTGAAGAACTTACATTTAATTTAAAATGTAATCATTAAAATGTATTTTTCATTGCAAATTTCCGATAGTTCGAACCAAAACTTAAAATTTAAATGTAATTATTAAACTATTTTTCATTAAACGTAGTCGGATATCTTACACTTTTCATGTTGCCATTTTTTTGAAAGGTCGCCAGAATCTGAGTTCTCATTTTTTTTCTCCTTCATATTTCGTTGTTCTGGTGTTTTAAACTTTAAAAAAAAGGAAAACAATAGAATATGAGAGGTTGAAAAAAAATGGCGGACTCAGAAACGCAAATTCGGCGACTTTTCAAAAAAATCACCAAAAAGTCGCAACCGCCCCAGATTCTTCCGATTTACCTCAAAGCTGTCCAAAGAAGTAATTGACAAAAGTGTAACTCATTTTGATCTAAACAACGGATTTAGAAAATGGGGATTATTTCCATGGAATGCAAAGCAGTTAAAATATCTGGAAAATAAGTAACTTAATCTGAAAATAGTGAATTTGCCTGGAATGAATGAATTGTGCAGCAAGGAATATTTGGAACATGGATATCAGTTCCTTACTGAACAAATTCCTACCGAAATACTGAACAAATTTAGATCTCCATCCGAAATTTGAACAGGCAATCAACAATATCAAAATATATATGCAAAATATAAAACTCGAAATATATATTCTGTGCCTCAAATAGATTTTATCTGGAATACATCATAATAACTAAATAGTTTGTTAAATATTAAATTTTATTGTGAACTGTATAAGTTATTTTAAAATAAATTATTAAAATGAAATACTACTGCTACTTAAGTACTGTAGTTTTAACTACGCAAATCTTTTAATTGTTAATTTTTAGTAGTGGTCAACTACTAAAACAATGCAGGTCAGCTACTAAATTTTGATGGTCAACTTCTAACGCAGAAACCGAGTTTCCAAAAATGGGTAAAAAAATTAAAAGCTTCATTCACAAAAAATTACAGTTAATATGCTCATTCAGAAAAGCTCTAAGATAAGGTTAATGCGTATTATTTTTTGTGATTCAGTGTATTCCATTAGTTGTATTAGAGTTTATATGGAGCACTTCCCTTAAATGGTCAGCTACTGGTACCTTTACTTACTGTTTATTTTCTTTTCTAAAACTGTTGTATTTAAGATGACAGATCCGAAAACAGTGACTAACGAGAAGTGATGTCACATGCATGCTCATAAGTTGCAACATGTGTGTTGTATCGGTCTTTATAAACCATTGCAGAAACTTTCATTTTGCATTATTTAATCCCGAAAATTATGTAGTACATTTTAAGCTGAGAAACTAAAAAGCTGCATAGTTTGTGTTCCAACCCACCCTCCCCGCAATTCATCCTGACACAGGAGGAGATCAATAATAATCTTGAAAAATCGGCTTAACGCTGCAATTTCAATTTCGTAACTTCCATTTTTCCATAATAGAGACGGTATTGTCGGCATTTTCAGGGATTATGAATAATCAAAGGAGATTCTGCTCTACTGAAACGAATTTGGCAATCGGTATTAACTTTTCAAAGTTGATAATAAGCGGGGAGCACCTTGCAAAATTTAATCCCCTTGCAGCGCCATCAGAAATTACCTGTAGCTCAGATTGCAGATATTCCATTTCCATCGGGTACGTAATGATGCAAGATATCCCGATAAACCTTCAACTGGAAATGAATAGTCTCATTCTCTGACCCTTTGTACAACAGCATAAACGAATTGAGAAATAATTTACTTAAGGAGACAAGTGACCTTCAACCTCGAATTTTTATAATTTTTAATTTCTAAATTTATATATAGAATAATTAATATAATTTTTTACTACATTGTAGACCCTTTGAATTCAAAATAGTGATTTTTAGACAGAATAATTCTTGTTTCTCATTTTTTTTTCAAAAATTCTAAAATTTTTCAAAATGCTGTATGCGCACTCCATATCAACAGAAACCATTAATTTTGTTAATATGTTTAACATATGCATATAAAAATAATTGTGCATTAAACCTTTTTTTTGCATAAATCTAAAGCCATAAATATAGACATATATTTTTAGTCTGCCTGTCAATATTTTGCTATGTTTTGGCATGTTTTTACTTTATTTAATGGTCTATAAATTTGCGAAATATTTGCGATTTGAAAGAATTATGCACACGTTTATGAAAAACACTTTATTTAACGATTCTGAGATATTTCAAAGAAATCAGAAAACAATGAACGCGCATGGAAAACTTTGAAAAGTTATAGCATTTTTTAAGAACTTTTTGGAAACCGAGACGTATTCTTGCACAAAATGCTTATTAGGGAATTCTAAGTGTCCTCAATGTAGTAAAAAATAATATTAATTATACACGTGTGGTATATAGAGAAAAATATTGAAAAATTTAAATATACGAGGCAGAAGGTTCCTTTTCCCGTTAAAAATAAGATTACGTCGTTTTAATCAAATACAAATTGGAAAAAAAATTAAGCACATAAAAAACGCTATTGACAAAAATTGTGTGTAACAGATGCCGATTGAAAACTGGTTTAAACGACATTGCGTAGTTCAGAACGTCACAAATGGGCAACACTAAATGCTGTAAGATAATTTTTAAGAAATTAATCAGTTATAGCTCCAGAGATTTAAATCCAAAAGATCTAAACTTTGAATTGGGTATGTGAATTCAGTTTTTAAAAGCAATAAAATGTACAACAAACAGTACTTTCATGCATTTTAGAATTACTAAGTATTAAAAGTATATATATATATATATATATATATATATATATATATATATATATATATATATATATATATATATATATACAGGTGGTTATCAAAATTATGAAAACACCTATCAATGTTAGTGGTGTTTATGAATATGCTTCGTATTCCATTAAAAACAAGTCTGGAACCCGGTATTTTTTCTTATCATATAGTGTATGTCTTATTCTACTGTCAGGTAGCAAAAATGAAGCTAAGGAGGAAATCGTGCTTTTTTTTTTGGGGGGGGGGGTGCGTAAATTGTCAAACCTTGCAGACCTTGCGAAAAGAGAAAATTTTTTGAGCTCATTTAAATTGGAGTATCTGTTACTGCAATCACCAGGCTAATGGGTGTTTTTCGAAGTATGGTATCGAAAGCCATGATAGTATGTAGAGTAGACGGAAAAAAAACCTTTGCCAAACAGAACAGTGGACGAAAAGGAGAGCTGAGTGAAAGATACGGACGAGGTATTGAAGCGGATTCTCACAAGAAGAAGAAAACAATTGCAACTAAAATGACCGAAAAGCTCAATCTGCATCTGCATGTTCCGGTATCAACCATTAAATGCAGAAGGGAACTTCACAAACTAAGCATTTACGGAAGAGTAGCTATTCCCAAGACACTTGTAATAGATGCCAATACAAAATATTGTACACAATAGTGCCACGAGCGCAAATTCTGGTCGAGTAATATGTCGAAAAATGGCATTTGGTCCGACGAATCATTGTTCACATTGTTCCTCCCAACAGGACGTGGGTGTATGTCTGGAGAACACCTACACAAGCGTAAGATTATGGCTGTCTCATCTCAACTGTCAATCAGGGAGGTAGATCTATCAGGTTTTGGAATGGCATCTCGTTATTTTCTTCAGGCCCTATTGCAATGGCCGGCAACGCGTTGCCTTCGTTTCAATTGTAAGGTAAAATTCCGAAACAATTTTAAGGTGCCCGCCGTTCAAATTTCGAAAATTTTTAGATATTTCAACGACAAACTCTCGTACTTGTAATGAATAATTTTAGTAAAAAAATTAAAAATCGCAAAACCGTAAAAATTAAAAGCTGGGCAGCCTGATCTCTCGACAGCGTCGTTCTTCACTTGCTTCTATAGCTAAGTACGATAAATGAACTAAAAGATAAATTGTTGCTCTGGAAGTCGCATATTAAGAAAGAAAATTTATCACATTTCCCAAGTTTAAAATTATAAAATTATTGCGATGGAAATGCTAGCATCTATTAGTTTGTTAAATATTTTGATTCCTTATTGGAAGAATTTAAAACCGAGAATTTATGATTGTGAATCGTTGTTTTCTAATATGAAATACTTAAAATCAAAGTACCGATCAAACCCCACTGACACTTACTTGGGCCAGTGCCTGAGAATTGAGAATTCAACTTATGCGCCACATTACAATGAGTTGGCCGTAGATTAGCAGTGTCAAATACTGCATTATCAATTTTAAAATTATTTAAAATTAGAATTTGAATTTAAGTATTAAAAATTTATGGCGCATTAATATTTTCATGTTTAAATATTAACCTCCCCCCCCCCTTCCTCCTCTTTACCCAGTGATGCCCGCCGAACACTGAAGCTCGCCGCATCATGACCCGCCGCATTTCTGAAATATTCCCTCCTAGTTAAAAAGGTTACTGACCCCTGCCCTATTGTAACCCTAAAAGGGAGATTGAATAGGAAGGACTATGTCGAAATTTTAGCTCACTAGTCCATCCTATGGTGCAAACATTGTTTCTTGCAGGAGATGGCGTTCTCCAGGATGATAATTACCCTATACATACAACTAAATCTATCAAGTATTGGCTTGAAGAGCATGAATAAGAAGTCAAATGTTTTATCTTGCCCTGTACAATTCCCCCGACTATATATCATCCAACCACTGTGATCTGTATAAGCGGATAGAGCCAGGTAACGATATCCACCACAGCATCTCTATAGGAACTTTCATGATTTTCCCCTGAAGAATGGTATAATATATTTTTAACCACTATTCATGACTTGCATAATCCAATTCCAAGGTTAATCAGGTGGTATTATATGACAAATGTGATCCTGCGCCGTATTCATAAAGGTTTTCCTGATGTTTCTTCAGTGTTTCCATTATTTTGATAATCACCTGTATATATATATGTAAATATATATTTATTCTGCCATTCTTGGTTGAAAGTTAGAGTGAAAATCAACAATCAGTCACGCATGATCATTTTCTATAATACCAAAATTTTAAAGATTCACTGGTTCTAAATGAGTGGTACTTTCAAGGACTACGTGAGCTCTAGAGGGAATATATACAAAATACATCACATCCTCAAAAATAAATAAATAAATAAATAAAAACCGTTGTAAATCCATTAGTAACATGATCATGCGGACGCTTTAGACTTTAATACCAAAAGGAAGAATATAAATAAATTATCAGATCATTATGTATTGTGTTTTTTAAAGAACTTAACGGTTGCAATAGTAATATATACTTTATAAATTCATACATACTATACAATAAAACTTCTCCTTAGCAGCCAGTAATGGTCTCGAAAGAAAGTGGCTATTTTGAGGGGTGGCTGGCTAGAGAAGATTTTGTACATATATGTATATATATATATATATATATAATACAAAAGAATATATATATATATATATATATATATATATATATATATATATATATATATATATATAATACAAAAGAATATATATATATATATATACACTGTTCAAAACAATTAGGGAAGCACATGGTTTTAACGAAATTACGCAAATACTTACACCGATAAGTCACATAAAATAAATCATCCCTAATTTCAAGTCTAGCAGAAAACAGAAGAAGAAAACTTAATATGCAAATCAAAGTTCATGACATCAAAAACCAGAAAAGGAACATAAGGGCGGAAAACGGGATGTTGCAGAAACGTCTGTTTCACTGGCTTAACTGTGAAATTCGATTGCTCAGTTATTCTTTTTGAGAAGGTGACTTGAAAATGTCTCAACTACGTGATTTACCGGAATCCATGGCATGGCGTATTATAGACAGAATTGAATCCAGGCAAACGCAACGTAGTGTCGCGGATGCTGTTGGAGTCGCCAGAAGTGTAATTGCAAGGCTGTGGAATCGATTCCAAGAAACAGGGAATGTTAGACGTCGACCAGGGCAAGGACGGCCACGCGCCACTACAGCAACTGATGACCGATATATACTGTTAACAGCTCGTCGAAACAGAACAGACAATGCTACTCAACTGCAAAGACAGTTGCTCTTGGCAACAGGACGAAGGGTGTCCTGCGAAACAGTACGTAATAGGCTTCATCAGGGAGGTCTTTATGCACGTAGGCCAATGGTCTGCATTCCGTTGACCTCACGCCACCGTGCGGCCCGAAGAAGATAGTCTGCTGAACATCGAGATTGGGAGCAACATGATTGGAGCCAAGTGCTGTTTATAGACGAGTCCTGATTCAGTCTGGAGTGTGACACCCGACGTGTTTTGGTATGGAGGGAAACGGACACTCGAAATAACAACCACATTCGTTCGTGAAAGGTCACAATGCAGACGAACTGGTTTTATGGTATGGGGTGGAATCAGAATAGGTGTACGTATGGACCTGCATTTGATTCGGAATGGTACTTTGACGGTCCGAAGGTATGCAGACTAGATACTGAGACCTCATGTCATACCTTACGATTCAGCCATTGGAGATTCATCTGTTTTCCAGCATGATAATTCCATACCGCATACAGCTCGTCTTGAGGAGAACATGCTTGAAGCTGAAACAATACAGCGTATGGAATAGCCAGCGTGCTCTCCTGACCTGAATCCAATCGATCATGTTTGGGACATGCTCGGACGACGCATTGCTACTAGACCAAGGCCTCTTTTTACTCTCCGAGACTTGGAGATTGCACTTCTTGAGGAGTGGAACAGTATTCCCCAACGTCTTATCGATCACATCATCGCATCCATGGAAAATAGGTGTGCAGCAGTCTTAGCTGTTCGACGAGACCACATGCTATATTAAGAATCTTGCATCATTTCTAAACAATACTTTTTATCGTTTACATGTAACCAAATTGTTGCCCTAAATCATCTGTTCATGTTTTTTTCCATGTTTTCAAATAATTAAAGCTTAATTACAAATTTTTTTACGTCTTTTTTTCTGTATTGCGCATTGATACACGTGCACTATCCATTTTATGCCAATACGTGGCTGTCACGCATGGTTTTCTTAATTTCTTTGCTTGCTCCCCTAATTTTTTTGAGCAGTGTATATAAGGGTGCTTCGTTTTTCCAAAGATGGGATTTTCATATGAGTTTGCTTACGCCCCGAGTCTCAGTGATGTAAGAGATATATATGTCAAATTTCAAGAAGATTGCATAATATTTAAGGGTTGTACACTGTTGAATTAAATAATGCAATTACTCACCTCTCCATTTCCAGAATAATTAGGCTCTCGGACACACAAAAAAGTATATCTGAAAGCCGAGGAATTCTAGTTTTAATGAAATTTGACTCACATAAACGCATCTTACGTGATGCACCTATATTACTTCAATCCAATAAGAAAAAAAGTTTCGTTCGCTGATCACGTGATCTCAGCATTTTTAATAAGAGATCGTCATGGTAGACGACTTGTCGCCCGCATTTTCGCAATTGTCTCTTTTCGAGTCATTATCTTGCCGGGCCTTTCCATCAAATAATAAAAAAGTTTCGAAAACCTCAGAGGGAATTTTTTCGTCCCATGTTACACTTAATTTCCATAAGTTTTGCAATAACAATTTAAGAATTATGGTGGTTGGAGCTATAAGACCCAATGGGTCATAAACTTGAGCTATTGCTGAGAGTAACTGTCGATTTGTTTGAACATGACTCTTAACAGTTACAGTTCTAACCTGAATAATGTCTTTCCGGAAGTTCCAGAATATTCCTAATACTATTTGAGTTAACTCTTCCTCGAAAAAATGCGCTGAACTCTTGGCTTTGTCCCTATATGGAATTTCTGGAAGGATCTCTGGATGACTGCAAGCCCACTTTCTAAGTGGAAAACCACCTGCCACCAATAAATCTCGTAATTCATGTATTATATCTTTAGCTGCCTCGATAGAATCTGCCCCAGCTAATAAATCATCAATGTAAAAATGTTCGCTCGCTATCTGTTCAGCTAATGGGTAATTGCCTTGTTCATCTTTACATAATTTCTGGAGTGTTCGCAGAGCTAAATATGGTGCACAAGTGGTGCCATAGGTGATAGTATTTAATTTATAA
Source organism: Dolomedes plantarius (assembly GCA_907164885.2). Taxonomy (NCBI): domain Eukaryota; kingdom Metazoa; phylum Arthropoda; class Arachnida; order Araneae; family Dolomedidae; genus Dolomedes; species Dolomedes plantarius. The sequence goes on along the minus strand of OU015497.1, from coordinate 160,252,822 downwards.
ATAATTAATGGTTCACTAGGAGAATCTCTCCAAAATATTCTCTGATAATGTCGATCTTCTTCTGAAATTAAAATTTGCCTGTACATTTTGGCAATATCGTCTGTAAAGGCTATAGGATATGATCGAAATTTCAAAACATTATCAAAAATGTTCGTTTGGAGTTTAGGTCCAATACACAAGACATAATTTAATGATTTGTTATTACTAGTTTTAAACGAGGCATCAGAAACTACACGAAGCTTTGTAGTCGAACTGTTTTCATTAATGACTGCATGGTGCGGTAGATAATAATTTGGAGTATGATTAAGTTCCTCGGAATTTATTTTTGTCATATGATCAAGGTCTTTATACTCCTGCATGAACTCAGAATATGTTGACTTTAATTTTGGATTTCTAATTAATTTGTTTTCCATTGCATAGAATCGGGATAATGCCCCTGACTTCCTTTCACCTATAGTTTTATCTTCTTTAAAAGGAAGTTTAACTATATATCTGCCTTCACTATTTCGTTTAACTGAGTTTTTAAACATTTCTTCAGCCCTGCCACTCAAAACCGGTTTTGCTTCAAGGTTGGGAATTGCCTCTATTTCCCAAAATTCCTCTAGAGCTCTTGTCAGATTTTCGGTATCATAAATAGATATTAGCAGTGAACAGGATTTATAGTGAACAGGAGTGAGTAGGTAGGTCAATATGACCGCTCAAAAGATGGCCAATTTTTGTTGGGAAAGCCGTGGGTGTACCAGGCAGTCCTGCTATTGGACTACCATTGAAGAGATTGGAGACCTGTTCGGCTCCCAGTAAGATTTCAATGAGACCACAAACATAGAATGTGGGGTCCGCAAGAATCAGGTTTTTGGTATGGGGCTACTCGTGCCACTGCAAATGGAAATTCGGGAGAGGTGAGGTAACCTTATCAACTACAAATACATTTACTGAAAATAATTCCTTAGAATAATGCAATGTATATTCGAATTCGGTTTGGCTTAACAAGGTTTCTGCTACTACACAATTAATCCCTATTAAACTATGTGATGTACTGCGTAAGGGTAGATTTAAACGCTTAGCAAATTATTTTGTAACTAAAGAATTTTGACTAGCTTTGTCAACCTAAGCCCTGCATTGAATAAATTTTCCTGTACCGTCCTTTACTCGAATCAATGCTGTTTGCAATAATACATTACTAGGAACGGATTGCGCACTATTTGAAACCGAACTTGCTGGCCCAGTGCTATTCACCCTTACTGAATTTTGGCTATTTGCATGAACATGAAGTCGAATATGAAGTTTTTCGGAACAATTTTTGCGACCAAAATCAATTCGACTGGTATCAAGTTTGTTGCTTGACCGTAAACAATTCTAGTACAAGTGATTATTTTTTACAATCTTCCATCTATCGGTTACTGATTTCGAATGAAAAACTGGACATTTGAATAATGGATGATTCTGAGTACATAAAATACAACCGTTTTTTTGTTTTATGATAGCACTATTCGCAATATATTGAATCTTAACACCGCTAACTTCAAATGGCTTCTTCATGATATTAAATTTTGATTCCGGCCTATTGACCTTTGCATCCTCTATACTACGCGCATCACGCTCAACGAATTTCCTAAAAGAATTCAAATCTGGGATGTTATCATTATCCATCGTTAATTCCCACCTCTGCTTTAGCGGTTCATCAAATTTTCCTACCATAAATTTAATTAACATTAAATCACTTAGAGCGTTCGATTCCAAGCCCAGTGTTTTCAAATTTCTGACAGCTTCATTACACGTGTCTAGTAATTGTAATAATGTTTTGGAATTATTGGTCTTGGTCATTTTTATCGAAAATATTTTATTTATTTGACTTAATGCAAGCTGCCTTTTATTTTCATAACGTTCGCATAACAATTCCCAGCACAGATCTAAATGCTCTTCTTTTAGAGCAAATCCGAATTAATTTAGCAGCATTTCCCCGAACTGACGCATGTAAATACTGCAGTTTTTCAATGTTCGATAACTGTTCATTTTTTAGAATTGTGGAAACGAACAATTCCTTAAACGAAATCCTACTTTCGTTTTCGCCATAAAATTTTGGAAAATCGAATTTCGGCAACTTCACTCAAGAATTCTTAGTATTTGCATCTATTTTTGACTCTGTCGGAATTTCCGCATTTAAAAACGTAACTTCCATTTTATCTTCTAACTCAACTAATAAATCTAAAATTATCCCCTTGTATCTCAAATACAAAACCATGTAATCCTCATTTTTCTTAACCGAAAGTCCTTTAAATGAATTTGATAGAATGGTTTCATACGATTTTATATAATTTTTCAATATTTTTACTCTTGATTGCTGTTTCTTCTCACATTCCTCGATTTTCTGTTTAAATAAATCTATCTCTTTACAAAGTTGTTCAAAGAACAAAACTTGTTTCGATAACTTACGCGACATTTTGCCGATTATAAACAAACAAGTTCTAGAATATAAGATTTAAGAATGGTGCATAAGAATAATGAATAACGCAAAATAGTAATGACTACGAATATAAACTAACGATTGTACGAGTAAAGATACCAAAATACAGTCTTTACGAATTATACATACAATGCAATTTGTTTTCGATTTTATATACGTATTATAAAGAATAAGTTTTATTCATTTATTCGACTACTGAGCTCTGACGGACCAAAATATGCTGAATTAAAGAATGTAATTACTCACCTCTCCATTTCCAGATTTTTTTTTTCCAATGCGGAGGCTCTTGTGAGACATTCGCCTATACCACGCCGCAATTTTACGGCCCCTTTTATTGTGGGGGCACCATATAGGCGGACAGCATTACCCCCTATGAAGGGATGACACGAACGGAGACATTTTTCGTGGTGCGACGCCATGATTCATCTGAGCACCCTCAGCACCGAAAACCAACGCGCTGTACCACTGGGCTGCCACAAGTCCATTTCCAGAATAATTCGGCACTCGGACACACAAAAAAAAGAATATCTGAAAGCCGAGGAATTCTAATTTTAATGAAATTTGACTCAGATAAACGCATCTTACATGATGCACCTATGTCACTTCAATCCAATAAAAAAAAAGTTTTGTTTGCTGATCACGTGATCTCAGCAATTTTACTAAGAGATCGTCATGGCAGACGACTTGTCTCCCGCATTTTCGCAATTGTCTCTTTTCGAGTCATCACACACATTGATCACTTTTATCCCAAACTATGAAATTTCTAATATTGAAGTGCTTTTTACTAATGTGCTTCTCATGTATTTTTTTCATTTTTGCAAGTAATTGAACTTCAAAATGGGAACCAGACGAGGAATTTGGCTGCCAGAAAAGGTGCCTGGTTGTGAGTTTTTAGGAGCTCGGCTTCCTTCAAAGGAAAAGGCAGTTTTGGTTTTTAGTTACCATTGCAAGGAAATGAAAGAAACACTTTCGGATGCTGCTATTTCTACCAGTACTAAACTACAGGAAGTGTGGAGGAAAGCAATTATCGTTGTTAAGGCGGAGGAGAATATATGTACTGGTATATACCGAAGCTGTACAAAGAATACCAAAATCTAGGTAAAGAGAAATCGAGGAACACAGATAAAGAAAATGTGAAACGACAGATTTGGAAAGGTGATCTCGTCGAGTTATTTGACATTTCCCAGCAAAATACGATGGACATGACTAGCGTATCACAAAAAGATAAAGAATTTCTTAGGTCACAAAGAGAAGATTGTATGAGTTCGTCAATGAGTGGAGTAGACAACTCGAAAACAATAACTAAGTGTACAAAAGAAGAAAAAAGGTCCATATAAGAATAAACATTACAAAGCTATCGCTTAAATCAATAAGACAGTCATATTAGAAGACTCATGTCCAACATCATCAGCACCTAGTGACGAAGAGGCCGAGTTTTCGCCTCCAACAACGAAAAAAGTACGTTCAAGCAATAGATTAAAACCTCTTGATCAGACACTCACGTATACTTGGGATCGAGAACAGCTCTCTATTTGACAAGCAAGTACTTCATATATAGCAACTGCAAAAGAGCCTTGGTCACGATGTTTAAAAAATTTCCGTATCTCCAGCTACTGTTTATCGAGCTCGGGCGATCAATAGAAGTGAAATGGTAAGAAAATCGAAGAGTCACTCTTTGAAAATCCTCCTCATTTGGTATTGCATTGGGATAATAAACTGTTGCCTTCAGTTGCCCACTGGAGTGTCAAAATTTTGGAAGATAGAGTTGGATTTCTAGTTCCTGGCAAAGATTTTGAGCATTTGCTTGGCGTACCTGTTGCCCTGAAAGACACTGGTGAGCAGATGGCTGAAGTAGTTATTCGGGAAGTGGACCAATTTGGGCTACGTGACAATATCATCGGTATATCTTTCGATATTGCAGCATCTAATACAGGACTGATCCAAGGGGCATGTACCAGAATTGAAAGGGAATTCAGATGAACATTGTTGTGGTTGGCTTGCCGTCGCCACACCCAAGAAATAATATTGAAAGGAATGTATGAGGAGCGCTGTGGCATACCATCAAGTGACCCTGACATCCAGATTTTTCGAAATTCAAAAGTCTGGGGGCTTCACTTAATAAGAAGTCATATACGACATAACTTGATGAATAAAATCTCACTGAAGGCTTTCTAGAAGAACAACGAGGGAAAATGGTTAACTACATCCGAAATGTCCTAAAAGACGGAAGTCATCCAAGAGAAGAATACAAAGAGTTTTTACAACTCTCACTCCTGTACCTAGGAGGTTGGTCTAAAAAGACTTCAGTTTCAGGATCCCAGCGGCTCTGCATCAAGAAAGGTGGGCGGCTAAGGCAATATATGCACTTAAAAGTGTCCTCTTCACTAAACAGTTGAAAATTCTTCAATGAGAATTGAAAGGAATGAAACGGGTTCCACATTTTGTCAGCCTCATATATGTTCGCTTTTGGCACAAGGCAATTGTAAGTCGGTGGGCTCCAAATAATGATTTGGATATGCTACAACTTCTGAGCACTTACCCAGATGCAGGCGTCAAAAAAAGTGCTCTCACAGTTGCTAAGCGACATCTTTGGTATCTTTCAGAAACAAAAGTAGGATTGGCTTTTTTGGACAAACGCATTACTCAGGATGATAAGGAAAATATGACTAAGCATTTAGAAACCAAACCTGCAAAGAAAAAGGAAATGAAACGATTAGAGGATAAAATCTATTTTCTTAAGTAAAGATCTGAGCCAATTCGTTACTAATAAAATAAAGACGTTCTTTGAACTGTTTGGGATCCACTACGGGTCAGAATACTGCAGTGATTCTCTAAGAATCCGTTTGAACGCTCTTAAGGGGGTCAATGATACCACAGAAAGAGTATTTGCTCTGATAAAAAAGTTTAACAAATCGGTTAGGGAAGAATAACAAAACAACTCTTGTTGAGGGTAGTCGAGCATCAAAGAAAAGTCGTCACCAAGCGGACAAAAGAAGGGATTGCATCGTTCAAAGTTGATTAATATAACACATGTTTTGCCTATAATACTACAAATTAATCTTAGTGTCTAGTTTCAATATTATTTTAAGTTTGTGATTTCTAGTTTTCCCAATAAAAGGGATTAACATTGAAAATTAGTATTTTTTGCTTACTTTTCCAAAACTGATCAAAGTGTGCAACCTCTAAATATTATCCAATCTTCTTGAAATTCGGCATATATATCTTTTACACCACTGGGACTCGGGGCGTAAGCAAAGTCTACAAAATTTTTACATTTTATATTTTGCCTTACCAAATGAAACACCCTGATATATATATATATATATATATATATATATATATATATATATATATATATATATATATATATATATATATATATATTGTTTTGTACACTCTTTCTTCCATTCTAAAGATTGTAAATGGTGCTTTCAATATAAAATATATAAAGATATTCCACTGCATATCACAAATATGTAACGTTTTATTTAAGGTTTCATTTTCTTGAAAATCATTCATTACTTTTACTATATGCAAAAACACGAATATATAAAAAAACGAAATGATTTGCTAACGGGGGTTAAGCAGATGTAGGTGGGCACAGGGATGTTCTCTGTCTAATGTTTAATGAATTTCGAAGATAACTTTTTATATATAACTTTAATAAGGGAATATTTGTATAGATATATTTTATAGAATATGTTAAATCTAACCGAAAAAAAATAGTTCACTGAGACTTTCTTTAAATATCTATTGATAACTCCAGAACTTTTTGCAGTTTTATATTTCAGGGCACGTTTACGGTAGAAAAAACTATGTACTTTTACAAGCGAATAAAAAAAATAATAAAATAGAAAAAAAAATTATACCTCTAGTATCACCCCATAACAATCAGGTCGAGATAATAATACGCATGCCCGTTACGTGAAAGCTGATTTTACTTTAAAAATACACGCATGATGAATGGATATTAAAGGATATTATATCCCCAAACGTGCCATTATTCTTAACGATCGTCTTCGGGAGAGGACATTCATCACGAAGGACCGTAATCCAAAAGGGTATCATTAAAATAAAAGAATTCTTTGGCGTGTATAAAAAAAATTTCGCATTTCTTTGGTAGCAACAGATAGTAAAGAGGGTTATAAAAATGCTTTTGTCAGGCAGTTCTTATCAAGCGTATTTCTCTAGGACTAATTTACTTTTAAGTAACATTCCGTAATTAGGAGAAAAGTGTTGGAGCAACTAATGGGTTTTATTTTACTTCCAAGTTCTCGTACATTTGTTCCAATTCTCGTTCATTTGACGATAAGTCTTTCTGAGGTGACATCGTGCACTTTCTTGCTGTATGTAAACTGTTGATTGCGTTGTATTGATGAAATGTCTATGACGTTTTGTGTAAAATATTACACAATCAAATCTGGGGAAATGTATCGATCGATGTAAACTAGTTAAATTATATTGATTGATTATTCAAACGTGTAGATAAGGATACGTAACTGTGATGAATTAACATTCGGAGTTCGATGATCAAGAAATGAGAATAAAAATTTATTGACAAGGAGATAAATATAATTGCATGTTGATTAAATAAACCGATATTTCATATGAGTAATGAGCATATGTAAGCATGAGATAAACTGAAAATGTATTGATGTTAAATCGAAACAAATGTAATGAAGTACTGATTTAACATATAAATGATCATGGAGTAATGTAATACGGTTTTATGTGATACAGAGAATAATGCTTTAATATAATAAAATGTGTATGTAGTTTGAGGAAGATATTTATCAAAGCAATAATAAGTTTATCTAAATGTTTATTAAGAATGATATTATACTCATCTTTAGATGTTTGCTGTTGTTGATTATCTGTTATTACTTAGAGAACATTGCTTTTAACGCCCTAACTACAGTTACTCAGTAACTCTAATAACAATCGTGGTTCGGGTGAACTTTGCTGTTGTTTCCCTCATTAAAGAGACACCATTCGGACAAAAGACGTTTATTTAATTGACACAAAAAATACATGTAAGAATAAACAAAAGAATAAAAATGATTTGCACACAGCAGAAGCTCTATGATATTCTAGTCCACTTGTAAGTGTATTTCTAGCTCACTGAGAATCTTCATCGGTAGCCGTAGCAATTGCTCAAGCCTAAGGGCATGTTTACATAGAATCCGGCAACGCCAGCGTCAGCGTTAAACATTCCGTTGTCGCTAATTGGTTAAATAAGTCAACGAGTGGTATATGATTGGTTAAAAAATTTAATGCTGACGCTGATGGATTCTATGTGAACAAGCCCTAACTCACTGAACGTGCTACCTTGCGCTCTCTCTCAGTTCTCTACTGACTGTCTTACGTCAGGAGCGTTTTGGGGCGCACATGTCTTTCTGTATTTGCCGCCTTGGCCATACATAACGATGTTCTGCAAACTCTGTCTATGCCTTAGTATCAGGTACAGCCGGTAGATGAAAGCGTCTGATGCTACAGTAACCAATTCCATTTATGAGACAAACTGCTGCCCGCATGGCTAGAGCGATGACATTCGGTCCAGAGCCTATGGTTTTAAGTCCTACTGTTATCATGGATGTTTGTAGCTGTTAGGAATTGGTTTTAAACTGTAGGTCTAGGTATAATTAGCCCTGGCATGGGAAACATTAACCTTAGCTGTCAGAACCATCCTAAAAACCTCCATTTATCTAGATTGTTCTAAGTGGAGGGCAGTGGGGTGATAAAGCTCATAGCCAGTAAAACCCAATTAGACACCATAGTAGGGCAAATAATTACCAAAATCTAGCTAATGATGAAAAATTAGCCAAAATTTGCTAATCTTCTCTTAAGGTGAATCGTGTCTAACAGATGCGCTATGAGGCAATCCATTTATGTTGATTTGAGGTGTAGATTAACATTTTAAACAATAAATGAAACAGACCATACAGCCTTGTATGGTCTTTACAACTTAGATTCAAAAGAAAATAAAAAAAGGAAAAAAAACCATTTATCTGCAATATAAACTCATGGACAAAAAAAAATAGCGCACCAAGAAGGAGTCGTCAAAATGAAACGAAATTTTACATACGTAATGACTACTTTGATATAAGTAAATGATAAGAAAATCAAAGAAAAAGGATAATTTATTTCAGAGAAACATGCAAAAGAACGGAGGAGTTAATACTCCGTTGAACCCCCTCTAGCTCGAATGCACGATGCGATACGATCGGGCATTGAGTCATACAAGTTCTGTATGATGTCTTGAGACTTTGGTTCCATATTTGCTGTAACCTTGCCTCTAGTTCGTTCAAACTCGTGGGATGCCCAACTCGTCGTCCCAAATGATCCCAGATATGCTCGATTGGAGACAAATCTGGGGATCGGGCACGCCAAGGTAGGGTAGTAACAGTGCGGAGACAGTCTTGTGACATCCTTGCCGTATGAGACCGAGCATTGTCTTGTTGAAAAATAGCTCCTGGGAGCCGTTGCATGAGTGGCAACACATGTGGTTGCAGGATTTCATGAACATACAGCTGGGCTGTCATGGTGCCCAGGAACAATACTAGGGGTGACCGTGTATTGTAGGCAATGGCACCCCATACCATCACACCAGCTGTGGGAGCGATATGTCGCTGTACAGCAAAGGCAGGATTGAAGCGTTCACCACGGGCTCTCCACACACGAACACGATTGTCATCAAGGCCGAGATTGAATCTGGATTCGTCGCTAAAGACGACCTGGTTCCATTCCGCTGCAGTCCAGTTTCCTCGTGAGCGGCAAAACTCCAAACGGAGGCGTCGATGGGTGGGAGTCAAGGGCAGCACACGTAATGGGCGCCGCGATACCAACTGTCCTTCAGCCAGGCGCCTTCGTATGGTTCGAGAAGACACAGAGGCCCCTAGTGAAGGTGCTACCTGTGCCTGGATGGCGGCCGATGAAGCAGATGGCTGTACGCGTGCATGTCTTACGATGTGGTGGTCTTTTCGGCGGTTGGTCTGTCGAGGGCGTCCGTAGCCTGGTCTTCGTGTACATGACATCTCTCGGGTCCACTGGTCCCAACACCTCCTCACAACACAATCAGAGCGGACTAATTGACGACCTACTCGCCTAGCTGACCACCCAGCTTCCATCATCCCGACGATTCTCCCCCTCTCAAACTGCGACAACTGCTTATATTGTCTTCGAACACGGCGTAATGGCATGTCTATCTAAATCTTCCTTTGTAAATGATTTAGCACACTCAAACAAGCTTTGGTTACCTGTTTTATACTCCACAGAGTACGATGTTCAACACCCTCTACCGGCTATACGTAATGCGCAATCACGCTGCATTTCTATTCATTTGCATATCTCCCCGACATGTACCTTAATTGCAAGTTTCGTTATGATCCCGCAATTATTTCTTGGTGCGCCAATTTTTTTGTCCATGAGTGTATTTATCATTTTGTCTCTCTATGACGGATAAACACTACATGTAAATATTTTTTTATAAGTTTTCGAAGAGGCTGTTTTTGATTATATACCACATCAAACATTTAACTTAAAATTCATGTACATTGCACTTTTAAAATATTAGCTAATACTTATTCAATCAGACCTGTATTCATCAATATGCTTAATTTATTTTATTAAAATTGTCATTAGGTTTAACAAATGAGGCCTATTTCTCTGACGCTTAAACTATTTTTAATGTAGTTGTGGGGTAAATTATATTTGGACACTGTTTTTGAATCAACCTTTAAAAGTATAAAAATGGGGTATACATTTTCCTCTTTAAACTCCGCCTCTTAAGCGCATTTAAAACCTATAAACTCAAACTCTTTATGCGTTTTATGAATTTAAAGGTAATCTATCTGAATTTAGAACATTGCACTTTTTCAGAAAGTTGCTGTAAAAGGACATAGATACATCTTATTCCTAACGAAAACATAGCTATATGAAGAATTTTCAAACCTTTAATGAAAATGTGCCCAGTTCAGTATAAAAGCAATTATTTGTCCTAGAAAATCCCTCTCTCAAAACATAACACTAATCTCTGTGGCAGATATATCAGGCGACCGAGAAGAAACATGCAAGAGCAACTCTCAGCCACGTGTTTCCATTATTCTTTATGGCGGCTTTCATGGAAACCGAGTAATGGTAATAGTAAAAAGGGGTAAGGGCAAAGTTTTGGGGAGAAAATAAATAATGATTTGCTTTTAGTGGGTTATTGATTAAAATTCTTCATTATGCTCCCGAGCACTATACCCATTCTTTCTGTTTCGAGCCGCCACAAAAAATCAATATTTTCTGGTTAAAGTTTTAGCTGTATAAGAAAATGTGTATGGAATAAAGAGTAATTATTTTGTTATGTGCCTTTGGGTTATTTAAGAATAAGATCGGCTTAAAAAGTAGTATTATGTGTTCAAAGAAAAGATGGGAGGAAAATTAATACTGCATGTTTATTAGATAGCAGTGCATTGAAAATTGAATTACATAAAAGGAACTTGAAAATAATCTTTAAAATTAACATAAAAACATAAGATTTTACGTACAAGGAAGTTTTAAACATGCATATTTAACTGCCGAATAGCGTAATATTTTCTTACACGAGGACTACAACAGACATTGACCTACAGTTGAAAGCCGATTCTAAACACTTACAATTACCCATGCCGACCGCGGGTTGGATCTGACAGATTTCGACCCGCATAAGCTGGTGCCATATAGCATTTTTCACTTTGCTTTCGGATCGGAGAGTAAAAAAATCAGCCAATCAAAGAGCTTGACTCAATGACTACGGGATATATCACACCAATATCAAGTAATGTCGACAATCTCGACTCCACGGAGGAACGCTATGATGCAATCCGGAAGCACTGTAAACAAGTCCTAGATATTCGAAGATCTCGTGACAAGATGATATAGAATGAATCGGCTTTGCCTCAGCTATTTAACATTAGAAAGACGGTTGATTTGTTCCTGTCTTAGTCTTTTAATGGAGGAGTTTAGATTAACATCTTACGTCTGCAAAAATATTGGTGGTGCCTTAGAAAGATTCCCACAAGAATTCCCCGAGAAATAAATTATTACGCTTAATATTTCAGACAGCGCAAAAATAGGAGGAACAGCATATCAATTAAAACAACTACAAATAAATGGTAAGTAGAAGGGGAATGGTTTTGGTGAATATTGCGGTGGAATTATAGCACGGAAATCGCTCTTAAAAATAATATACATGTAACAACTCTTTTTCTATATATATTTATGAGTAAGTTGTTTTAAGTCATGCACTGGTAGAGTTTCTGTGTTTTATTCTTTAATTCATTACATTTTTTAAATTAATGATTCTCTCAATATAGGAATAAAATTACACCTTTGAGAATCATTGACCTATAATTAGTTTATTTATTTCTCTAATATATGACAGAAATTATGAGTACAATTGTGTAACACATAAGCGCTTCGGTTGCACATAATCCTCCATTCCTCTAAATTCCCTTGGTATAATGGATAATCATATGTGTTGCTTGTTAAAAATTTCAGTAAATGTTTCAAGCATATACCATCTTCCCTGTGATGTAAATTACTTTTAGGTCATTGATACAGTTTATAGTAACTTTTTTTTATTCATAGTATGGTCGACGACACTGCAGAGGCCGACGGAATAAATTTGTTCATTTATTATCTCTATACAGACTCAGAGAAATCATGATCGTTAAAAATATTCTTCCATCTATTATGATGCCTCTTATTCTCAATTAAATTCCATTATCAAAGCAAGAAATTGTAAGAATTATAGTATTTTGGTTCTTCATTAATTAACTTTACAGTAAAATTTATTCCAATACTCATTCTTTTGTTATTGATTTTTTTATATGTTGTAGTTTCAAAAAAGTAATTAGGGTTCGATGTTTTGAATTCTGGAGTTTTCGACGCTAAAGAGATTTTTTCAATGACCGATTTTATTTCCAAATGAAAACTATTACCTAAATGTAAATAGAAGAATAATTTTAAATAGCATTTTTTATACAGATTTATTGCTTATTTTTCATTCTTTAATGATATGCTAAAACTGAACAACGTATGTAAAATTACTTGAAAAGGCCTTATCTGAATAGTGGTCCAACTCCACATTTAAAAAAAATGGAGTTTGCCTCACTTTCATGTTCATACAAGTCATTTCTATCTTATTTTTAAAATAATACACCTCCAGCCTATTTCTGCTGTCAACAGAGGGCATTACAAATCATACTTCAGCAGTCATTTCTTTGCACTCATTAGACTTTAAGACTGCATATCAAAATGAACAAGAATGGAGTTGGACCACTATTCAAATAAGGCCTTCACTTAAGAACAGAAAAGATAAAAATCCTTATTAAAGTAATGTTTTATAATATATAATATGTATACTTTCCTCCCATCGTCACATTTCTTTTGCTACTCTTTTTTGTCTTTCAATCTATATTTTTATGCTATAAAACTTTTATTGGTGCTATTTCTTTTAAAAAATTCTGCCAAGCATGTTTTTTAGGATAATATATTTCCTTTCTCCATTATCTATCATATGTTTGCATATTTTGTTCTTTCATCGATATAAGACCCTTTTTCTTTTAATCTATAAAATTTACTCCCCGAATAATCCTCCTCACCATTAGCACATAAAAAAGTAGATATGTCTGTAGTCAAATTCTCCTCTCTCATAAAACACTTTGGGAAAGTAACGCTAGGGACGATGATTAAACCTGAAAAAAGAGAGACGAGTAAAAAAGAAGAAAAGTAACCAACCCTGCAAACGAGATGGAGTCGAATAGAAATACATCAATCATAATGTCGTACATTTCTGATCAGACTTTCGTTTCATCCAAAGACTTCCGCAAGATTAATAATAACTTTTTTTTTATTATTATTTGTTTTCGATTGTACTTTGCAAGTTTGGACACGTAGTTTAGCCATAAAAGAAGTAGTGGTGAAAAATCTCACTAATATCTTTCTTTGGTTGTTTGGACATACTCTTTTATCAAGAGATCTTTTAGAAGACGCTGTACAGAAAGATTATCAGGTCATTCATCGAATGATTGAAATAGATAAAGATTAAATTGTGAAAGATTAAAACATAATAATACTGATAGAGTATTAAGGAGAGTGCGGTTGAGGTGTTTTGATGAAAATGTATTTAGATATGAAGACAATTTACATGATTCTGTCCAGAAAAGATATCTCTGTGGTTGATTCCCGGTTTGATCAGTTAAATTTAACGTAAAATTAAAAGGAAGAAACAAAATTTCGAAAATATACAAGAATTCTTTTTTTAAGATATCCTTTAAAATAATAATTTTTTTTAGATGTGTATCAAAATAGGCAGTTTTGATTTCAGCATGGCCCAACCCATATCTCTTTGATACTTTTCGATATTTTTTTCAGTTTAAATTGAAGCCAAATGTTTGCTTTTGCCCGAGATCCATTCCGAAAAAATCATTTTCAGTTTATTTGGAGGGTAAGGTATATTTAAAATTTCACGTTTTACAAAATGCGACATGGGAAGTTTCTTTGCTAGAATTTAGAGAAATAATGGTAACATTGGTGAATGTAGATTAATACTGGTGTTTAATGGAAAATTACAACCTATTACAGGAGTTGAAGATAGAATTTATCAGATCTGCAATAATTTATACTGACAACTAATCTCGAGATTACATTCGCATATAATAACCCAAACTTAGGTTGACTATTGTTCATTATGGAGGTACCCAATGTGTGAACAAATCCCTATTGGCTTGGAAGGGGTTTACGAAACAGCATTTGTCGGGATTGGCACCTGGACCCAAACAGTGTTTATATGCAAAGCAAACCAACATATAGTTTGGGCTGCAAATACATTTCTAACGCTTCATAAAATTAAGATTCATTGAATTAAAATTATGATTCAGTGAAATGTATGCCAAAATTATAAAATAATAGAAAATTGAATCATCTTACAGTCTCATCTTTTACTAAATGACTCTGTAGAGGGAGAAATATACAATTTAAAGGCAGGTACAAATTAATAATAAGATAAGTTCTAAATTTTCAAAATTTTTGCAGAGGATTTTCAAACTACGTATCTCTGGGTGTTTACCAGTTTATGACCATGAGTATTCATGCTATTATTAATGATATATTTCTTAATGAATGAATGAATATATATATATATATATATATATATATATATATATATATATATATATATATATATATATATATATATATATATATATATATGTGTGTGTGTGTATATATATTAGCTTCAATATATAACTAATTAGAGAGATCTATAACATCATAAAAGACGTTGCTTCCGACGAAATCACATTTTACGTAAATTCATATACGTATATGCATATACATATATACATACTGTCGTATATTGTTATGTCTGTAGATGACTCAATAACATAACTTTGAATGGCTTACATAATTGTAAGTGTTCTTGGGATTTGAATATAACTAATATAGTTTCTAAGCATAAAAATTAAGTTCGACTAAATAACAGCATATATTTGAAGTTTAACTAAAAATTTATAAATAAATTAGAACTGATTTGTAATAATTCCTATTATAAGATGAAATAATATATAATAATCACAAGACATTTGCATTTAGATATTCAAAAAACGTATTCTAAAAAGGTTTTGTCTAAGTTTATTAATAACTTTAGATTATAATTAGTTTATATGAATGCTTATATTCCAATTTAGTTCCTTAAGTTTTATTATAATTACATATTACAGCATATATTTTTATACCCTAATGGTGACTTTATTTTCGTTTTTAGCAACACATGTTGGTTCTAACGTATTCTTAACAGAAAAGAGCAAAATTTCGTCTCCAACGTCATTTAATGAGCCATTGTTGCCTTTTAAAATGTTTTAACATCTGAACAATGACTACAATGAAACTACTTGATGCAAGCTTAAATTGATAGATGCGAGAAAAAAAAAGTTAAAATTTAAAAATTAATCCTTTTCCAGTTAAAAATTCACGAATAACGAGTATTTAACAGCACAAAATGCGAAGTAAAACCCTCATTATTCTGGTTCATTAGTCTCATTAACGATTCGACCTTCAGCGTCTCAGAGTAAAACGCTGTTTAATTGGAGCTCGACTACCCCTAACTATTTTTACGGTTTGGATCCTTCGGGATGGATTACTGCAGCACGTGACGAGTCTGCGGCCCTAATTGTTCGAGAGCGTTCGCTCGTAATTTTGAAATTACATTTTCTTTTTTCTTTTTTTTTTGGGGGGGGGGCACCGTAAAATGAAATTTTTAAAAAAACCAGAAGAGATTAAATGATAATCTCTTAATACTTGTCTCCAGTGATTTTAAAATGAATGTGTTAATTTGAATATTTTAAACGTACCGGAATTTTTATTACACCGTGTTGAATTCGAAAAGGTTTGAAGTATTGGGGGAGTTCAGATGTTGAATACAAGAAATATTTGTCACAGGTTTTATAATCATTTCAGACTGCTGACTTCATTGAGTATTTTTGTTTCTACGCAAACTCCATCCCAGATTAAATCAAGAATAAGAGCCTTGATATGGACAAAAATATCAAAGGAGGACTTAAGGGCATAAAAGGCTTTACATCCTTTACTATTTTAAGGTAACATGCCAGTTGACACCGAAGATCCTCAATCCTTGGAGTTTTCTTGATATTGTTTTCTAATAATACGATAGTATTTCAAAAAGCAGCAATAAACTGACTGTAGTTCCTGAAGCAAAAACCCCAGTCCTTCCAAGCTCAGTCTTTCCGAACACGAAGGATTCCGTCCCCAGTCTTTCCGAACACGAAGGATTCATTCTTATAGAATACGTTGGCACTGATCAATAGATTACATCACTCTTAATTGAAAGGACAGCATGGACAAAATGGCTTGTTCATAGTAGTTTTCACCCTAGAAGAACAGCTTGCGGTTATTCGATTTTTGTAGTCGGAGGGTGTGAAACCCAGTGAAATTCCCAGAGGGATGTTGAAATGTATGGAGATGCTTGCATTACGAGAGAAAAGTGAGACGGTGGATAGTGCCCGATACAGGGTCATGTTGGACGAGGTGCGTAAGCAAACAGTGGACATTTGTCCGTAGGCTTGATTCTCTTACATGGTAACGTTCGTCCTTATACTGTCACTCTGCATTTGGAGATTTTTTCATTTGATTATCAATATTAATATTCGAAAACCAACAAAAAATTTGAAAAATAAAGAATGGAAAATAATTTTAAAAAATTTCAAATTTTCTTTAACATAAGAGACAGAAACGTCAAAATAAAACTGAAAAACCGTAAAAACAACATTATAAGGGGTACTAAAATTTAAATTAAGCTTACATGCGTGATTCAAAGCAAATACATTTAGTGTCTTTTCCTTAAATCAGTCGGTTTCTGGAGAGAAAAAAAATTAATATTTGTTAATAACAGCCTGGTATGGTTCATGCAAAGAAGTCTTTTGATATAAAGAACAAGAACTCTTTATTGATAAAGAAAAAATATGTATCTTCATCCAAGTGACATTGGCCGTACGTTTCGTCCTTATTATCAGTAATGGATTATAACTCGAGTGAATCATGCGAATAACTCGATTATTGACAGTCACTCCAGTAGTTCCACTACCAAATTTTCACTCCAGGGATTTTCGGGTCAATTTTCTCAAATAACATATAACTCGAGTGCGATAAAGTACTCGAGGGAATCACTTGAAACAGAAGGATCATTTTCTACTCGAATGAATCACTCGAAGCACGACGATTATTTTCTACTTGAGTTAATAACTCAAAACAGAGCTGTATGTTTCTAGTCGAGTGAATCACTCGAAACAGGACGATTATTTTTTAGCGATTCTTTCTCGTTTCCTGTTAGCTCGGCTAAAACGATTGACTAAAACGATTATTCCTTAGATAACTCATTTCTCATTTGTCTAGTATGGCATACTAAACAAATACTTATCGTTGATCGTTGTAATAAAGGATTAGGGTACTCGAGCGGGTGACTGGATGATTTGTTGTAGAAAAAAGGGAGAGTTTTCGGTAGTTATATGATGTACATTGTATTTATTTCATTATTTGCGGGGGGGGAGGGAGGGCACGTTTTTGTTGAGGCAGATAGATTTCGTGAATTTAACTCAGACCAGCTGTATTTACATTATGTAACCATGACAATATTTATACTCAGTGATTTTATTACTGAACATTTAATTTAAATATCTTAGAAAATTAACGCTATAAATTACGTCATTCTGGCGGTCTTTAAATATTAGATTTAAGTATCTTTCATTGATTATTTAATAAAAACTGCGTTTAAAGAAGCTATGCATCTTTTTAAGCACTGAAAAATTGAAAAGTTTAAGCAACAAAAACTCTCTACCATGCTTAACCTTTTTGTTACAGGGTGGGACATATATATATATATATATATATATACTGGGTGTCTATAATTAAAGTCCCACTTTCAAAAGGCTGCAAAAACAGAACCACTGGTCAGAATGACTTCAAATTTGAACTGAATATACTGGAAGAAAGGGGAAATGGTTTGGCATAATTAAAAAAAGTTCCAACCGCTCGCAGCGCCATCTATTGATACATTTTGGAATTTTTTTATTATGTCAAAACGTTTCCCCCTTCTTCGAGTATATTCAGTTCAAATTGGAAGTCATTCTGACCAGTGGTTCTTTTTCTGCAGCCTTTTGAAAGTGGGACTTTAATTATGGACACCCTGTATATATATACATATATATATATATATATATATATATATATATATATATATATATATATATATATATATATATATATATATATATATATACATTGAAGTGCCACTGAATTAGGGATACCTACCTAGTAACGAGTTCGGCCTCCTCTGGCCTTGATAACGGCTGCCACACGACGAGGCATAGATTCAACAAGTTTCTGCAAACGTTCCACCGGAATGGCTTGCCAAATATTGGCTAAAGCTGTCCATACTTCAGTCAGGTTCTTTGGTGCTGCGTGATGGCCTTTCACGCCTTGTTCCAAAACATCCCAAAGATGCTCAATAGGATTTAAGTCTGGGCTTCTAGGTGGCCAATTCATGACAGAGAAGTCAGAGGAATGCTTATCCAACCAGCCAGTAGCCATAAACGGATGGAGGTGATCACCCAGCAACTCTACGTACCGAATAGCATTGAGGGAGGTTGGTACACGCACCAAAGATCCCAAACTGTGCCACGAAAAAACACCCCAGACCATGATTGAGCCACCATGCCCTTGTACAGTTCCAGCCAGGCATGCAGGATCCATGGCTTTATGAGCCTGACGCCATATTCTCAGCCTCCCGTCGGCGTTAAGTAGTCGGAATCGAGACTCATCACTCCATGCTACTCGTTTACAGTCCTCTACACTCCAGTCTCTGTGCTCTCTTGCCCAGGCAAGACGTGCAGCCCGATGGCGAGTATAGAGCAATGGTACTCTCGGAGGTCGACGGCTCCCGAATCCCATACGGTGAAGCGAGCGTTGCACAGTCCGTTTACTGATTGTACGACTGGCACCGTTATTAAACTGGGTGGTAATTTGAGCTAATGTTTGGCTTCGCTGTCTTCGTACAATACGCCTGAGCCGTCTCTCACCACGCACTGTCAAGGCTAATTGTCCTTTGCAGTTTGCCCGATCGCTAGTTTTTTTTTACACCATCCATGTATTCTTGGTATACTCTTGACACTGTCGACCTTGAAAATCCTAGCTGTCTGACGATTTCGGAAATTGAATGGCCCATGCGTCGCGCACCTACGATTTGTACGCGATCGAAGGCGTCTAAATCAGGCAGTTTACCCATACTGGCAATTCCAACAACTAATTCGTAACAACCACAGTACGCGCTATGTGTGCAGTTACCACAGCGCCCTCACTTGCGCATACATGATGCGCAGCGCTACACAATTTGCATAGGCTTTGCTATCCCTAATTCAGTGGCACTTCATTGTATATATATATATTACCCTTTCAATGTCCGTACTTACAAAGGGGGGAGGGGTATGAAATTTCCTTTTCTATAGAGGGAATCGGAAAAAATGGTCTCCGTAAGCAAAAGGTTAATTTGCGTAAAAATATATAGATGCAAGTTTGAGAATAGTAAAATATTACTTTTAAATATTAACACGCAGTTTTTCCAAGTCTGTACATCTACTGTAAAGTGAATAAATTTCGGCTGAAAAAAATTATTCAATTAAGTACTGTTGTTTTTATTTCGGTTATTAATGCACTGGTTATGCGAAATTTTAGGCCAATCATAATTTATTTTTATTTTCATTAAAAAAATTACTAGCGATGGCTACCAACTTGTTTAGAAATAAAACATTACTGACTCATTAGAAAGCAAATTCATGTATGAAACAATTTTCTTCGAAGATTGAGATCCGAAAATCTTAAAAATGTAAAAAACAGCCTAGGATGTACTTAGTAAGTAGTACTCTGTAATTATATTGCTACTTTTTAAATCGTTTAATCTAAAAAGAAACAAGGTTATCTATTCTGAATAATAATTTTGGTAAATTTCATTTAAAGGCTGTCCATAAACTTCACTCTTTCTTATCCTATAATTATTTGGCTTCATAATTTATGAATATTGAAAGATTTTTGTTCCAATAATAAAGTTCTAATATAATGAAGTAATAAATTTAGAGTGTGTGACGTAACATCACTATATAGAAAATTAATTCCTATTTCAGATTTAATTATTAATTATAATTATCAATATCAACTTTAATTGACTATTATTATTACTTTATTAATTAATATCATTTCTTTAATTAATTATTTGTTAGCTGTATTTCTGTTAATACGTTGCTCAGTTAACTTAATGCTTAAAATTTAACTTATAATTTTCCAGGTAGATTTTGAATTCTTAAAGCAATTGCATTGTTATTATCTACAATAATTAAATATATCTACAATATCTACAATAATAAAATCGATATACAAATTCGAAATCGCATGGAGATCCGGATTTACCGCTTAACTGTAAGTTAACTAAAAAAAAAAACATGTGTAAGATAGAATCTATGTATTCATAAGCAGAGTTTTCCAAAAGATAATAACAATGCAATCACAGTTTTTAGTATTTTGTTTTAATATAGTCTTTTGCTACAGCTAGCATTTATAAACTATTTAATTATCCCTTCCTACAAGTTTTATTTGATTAATATGTGCAAAAGGAGATGCGATATATTTATCAGAGCGCAAGCATACTAGCGCATACTAGCTGTAGGCTGTGAGCAGGCTATGAGTGACTCTCGCTTGCATTCTTTATAAAAAAAAGAACGATATTCGCCATGAGTGGTGTAGGTCGCAAGCAGGGTTTGTTCCCTCTTTTCATTTTGTCTTCGGACATATTTTATTGTGACACTGGCTGGCATTAGTCTGTATATTTTCTGTGAACTGCAGCAATCGTCAAAGATATCTTCGATGAATAAATATTAATTTAAATTAAATTTGTGCCAGTTTTCCTCCGTGTCAATTCATTAAATTCATGAAAGCATCATCCAGCAAGTTCTATCAGCAGTGTTCCTGAGTATACCTGACCTTTGGGTCAACCATCATCATCGCCGAACTACTACCATTAAAATGATGTATTAAACCGTCCAGTTTTCCGGCTCTTCGTCCAATTTCTGCGCATCGACTCGTTGATCTGATTCTACGTAGTAGGCCTAGCTTCATCTTTTTCCGTAGCCGGATTTTCGTAGTCTTAGCTGATGTGCATTATCCACTCCCCGTGCTACCAGGACTTTTGAAAATAATTTTTTTTTCTACAAGTGTTTGTATTTGCCAATAGCAGTTAAGTAGTTTCATAAATCTTTCAGACAATACATTACGAGATTTAAAATCACAACCCTCTGTTTCCACTATACTTTACTTGTATAAAATTTAATTTATGTGACACCCAATTATCACGTGCCAAACTTTTATCATATGTAATTTTATCACCCACTATCAATTTAACCACCAAATTATTTATCAGACTGTGAAATTTGGAATAATTTATAAGACATTAATTAACACATAAAAAATGTAAAAGAAAATAGGCAGTTTATGACTCTGGAATGCATTATTCTCCCCTAAATAATTAAGAGTTTCAGTGCATGGTTTGACCCCCCCCATACAAATTATTAATTTTCATTGAGATGCAAATATAAAATCCTTATTTCTACACAGGCCTCTCCCTCCAACCTCTGTTAAATTCTAAATCACAATAGCCCAGCGCTTCTGGTTCTAACCTGTCATTCTGTGATTAATCACCCTCTTTTCTGCTACCTTAAATAATTGTCAAACGTAGTATTTATTTATTTATTTTTATTTAAAATGTGCCCCCCCCGTAACTTTCATCTTCAACATTTTCCGTTTAATCCTGAGAACAGAAATACAGCCACAAAAAATTATTCATACCAAGAACATGTAGCTCTGCTCTCCAGTACCTCGTTAACGTAGTATGTCAATGTCTATGCTGTAAGCAAATTGACAAATTCTGCAATTTTTCAGAGACCGCCGTCATTTTGCAAGGTACCAGGCCAATTGGAAAATTATCAACGCTCTTTATCAAGAACGTTTCACGGAGCAATTAGCCTGATATCTTTTTAAGCTCATTGCAATGAATCCATACACCTTTAGGCTAGTTAGAAAATTCGCAATAGTTTTCTGAAACAGCTTGGTTTCATCCAGGCATATTTAAGTAAGCCTTCTCTTGTCGGCGTATTGAAAATGACAGATATAAGATATTGTTACTTATGTACTTCCTTTAGTGATCATATGAATTAGAGTTACTTATATTGATTAATAAAGATTAAGTAATATAGTTTTAAAGATTAAGAGATACTTGGGTTTAAAAGAGGTAGTAACTTAAAAAGTGTACAACAATCATAATTTTTTAATAATATTAATTATTACTATTTAACAATTGTATTATTGTTATTAAATTATTGTAATAAAACTTCAAAACTTTAAATCGGAATTTCTTCCACATCATACATTTTGAATTTGTTTATTTCCCCATGGTGAACTTTCATGACACTTCGATGGACACAGTAGATTTTCTTTCTCACACACACACTTTTTAGTTTAACAATGAGTATTTGACACTGAGTATATGCAGCTGTTACATCCCTGGCCTCTCCGAATTTCAATTCATTCTCTACACCAGGGGTGGGCAGACTTTTCCAGGGTACGGGTTACTTCTAATTTTTTCAAGGTGTTGCTGTCCATCTAATAGCGTAGGTGTGGTGAGCTAAAAAAAAGGGTCTACAATATTTATTATAACGTTTATACTATACTACATTTTATTTATTGTAACTATATTTATTATAACAATATTTATTATAAATACGGAATATGTACTTACCTACATAACTACAATAAAAAAACTTACTCTTTTAAAACCGCGTTTGAAGCAAAACACAAGATACAAACATAATAATAATAATAGCCACAAATATAATATCAAATGATGAATTTATTATCAAACAATTCAAAATATATTAAAAATTAAATCCTTTTCATCTAAAGTTAGTTCTTGTAGTTATAGTTAGTAGAAGACTTATTCTGCACACTTAATCTCCATAAATATGTTTCTTTTAGTATGCGTGTCTTAGGTCTTAGTAAAGACGGTCACCCCAAATGTCTTAGTGGTCCACCGGTCGATCGCGATCGACTTAATGCCAACCCCTGCTCTACATCTTCACGAATAGATATATATTTTTCAGGTCGGCCGAGAGATGTCGATCTAGAGTCCCGAAGGATGGAGCATCCATTCGCTATTACACGGTGGGAACGTTTAACGAGTTCTTTTCGCAGCGAGACGTGTAAGTCCATCTATGGTTGATATTGTTAGTCCAGTCAAACGGTGGTTTGGCCAGGAAAAAAATATAGAAGTTTTTTTCTCACTTGTTCTGGATGTATTTTGGGGTGCTGAATCTGAATTTCAACTTTTCCCCGTCCCACGGATATAGCTTCACGACGAAAATAAAAAAAACTCCTCAAAATTTTCGATCTATTTTCAGTTTTTTGCAAAAAAGTCATAAAACTATGCACTTTTGGAGGTAGACTCCAATATACAAAATAAAGTACATTAAATTTACTACAAACAGCATCCCTCAATTTTATTTTTTGATTGAACGGTTTGGCCGCTAGAGCGTGCTGAAAAAAGGCAAAAATTTCCTACTTTGTGGAAAACCCAGTATTCTCTTTAATTTTTCGCTTGTAACTCAAAAACTATGCTTGTAATTACAAAAATCTTGGATTCTGCTAAAACTACATTAAATTCTCTACAAATTTCACACCTTAATCACTTTTTTTTGCCAAACCGTGTAGCCACTAAAGTGCGTTGAAATTTATGTCACATTACGCGAAACCGCTAAGTCAAGAGCCCTTCACCCTAAATTCAGCAGAGACCTATATTATCACTATTTACTTTTTAAAAACTATTTATTTGGTCTTTATACTTAATAACTAATAAAATTACTTATTAATTATATATCAATTTAATTACTATTTATTACTTATATAAACTTTTTGTCCAAACTATGTTTGGGTATTCAGAAACAAAATACTTATATAAAAAGTTCCACAAAACAATTTATTATAAATTTTCATATTAATTATCATCATTAATATAGATAGGTAAATAAAAAAAGAGATGGACAGCTACAATCTAAGACCCTTAGCGGTTAAAGGTCCTGGTTTCTCATCTGAAATATGAAAGGGAAACACGACGTTATTAGCAATGATACTATCGAATGAATAGTAGCATATTTTTAGTATGAATGCAGTGAACTCAATATTGTATACTTCTTTCATCCGAAACCACTGCTTGGGCTGTAGGTTCACTGATGCGCTGTGAAGGCCGAGGAGTACGCTCTTCATCTGAAAAATGAAAGGAAACATGATGGTGTTAGGGAAGCTGCATGAGAATTTAATTAAATTAATAGGTACTAGAGATGTTGAGATTTCAAATGTATGCAGCAATGAAAATTACCTTGTTCTTTCGAAATGTGTTGGGTCTGAGGTGTGTCGTCCACTTCGCCCAAATCCTGGTCATCATTAGCGAAATATTTTTCCATATTGCTACAATTTCCTTCATAGTTTTGGCAAATCCAGGAGCAATATAGGCCAGCCTTCTTACATCCACAATACCCTTTGCAGTCTATCTTGTATTTGCCGGAAATGAGCTGTAGCAGTTTGCAGCAGGTGTTATCTACTGTCTATGTTGCAATTTGTTTAAGGTCAATTGTTTGCCGGACCCATAGAGAGCAAGGATAATTTTTTCTCCTCCACTCTCAGCTGTCTCTAGATCAGCCTGGGGATCTTTAAATATGTTGATGAGAGGTCCAAGGTCTTGGTTCATCTTCAGCGTTTTCACACACTTTATTTTGCCCTGGTTATATAGAGTTGACGTCGTATCACAACCGCTCATGGCGTGTAATGAAAGGATATGGGCAGCTATGAATGTGTCGATCACACTTGGCCGGTGGTAAATGGTATTGCATGTACTTCCTTTTCCAGGTTTCAGGAAGTATACATTGGAAGGAGTACAGAGCCCAACCATTATAACAAGAAGGTCGATATCCTCTCCCACTACAGCCACTGTGTCACACTCAGATACCAGGCTTATAGCTGCGACTATTATCAGTCTGTCTTCATGTGCTTGGCTGCAGACAATGTTCGCTTCATCAAATTTTGAGATGAGCATGTCTATAAATCGACTCTTGTTTTTTGAATTGGAGAGAAATTTCTCCTGTGATACAGTGAGAACCATTGTGTCAGTGAATATAATTTCTGTGGCATGCTTTTTGTTTGACCTTCTCAAGCGCTCCACGTATTTCGTGCTATTCTCACAGTCTGAGTAACCATCAAAAACTATTTGGGCACTTGTCTTGTATTTGGACAAACGTTTTAAACATATCTGTCACAAATGCCTGAAAAGCTCACGCCATTTGGCCACACTATACAGTGAAATAAAAATCCACCATCAATGACATATGTGCACTTTCCAGAACCATGTTTTCTATAGGTTTGAAGGCTTTGTAGAGAGGTGAATTGGCACTCTTCATCATTACTTTCGAGGTAACTGAATACTGCCTGCAACTGTCTATCTACTTTATCTTTGGGTCGACCAGGATCCCTGCTGACTTCTAGGGAGGGGCCGCGAATGTGTAGGTATTTCATACAAGACAAGTGGTACTGCCCATCAGTAGCTACCAAGTCTGGAAATGATTGTAAACGGTGTATGATGGCTTTATAATATTTATCATTACATTGTGTGGCCAGTCTTAAAACATTCGCCCTCACATTCAAATTCCTCACTACAAACACAGGATTGCGTGAAACTGGGGTCAACTTTTTTTGTTTCGCTTGATAGTTTGAATGTATCTCAAGTCCACACAAAAAGCAATTATATTTTTAAATCAAATATGGGTTTGCAGGATCGAAGTTCTTGACCCTGACTATAACTACCCTCCTCAACCCTCTTGCTGGCAGCAACAACACATGCTTCTCTCACATACTGCTTCCTACGTCTATCACGCACTTCAATTGAGGATATCCTATTGAATAAAATGGCCTTACCATCCTTTCTACTTTATCTTTGGGTAAGGACCAAAGAGTTCCGTTTCAACTAGCTTCAACGAATGCTTCAACCCTTTTTCTTTCACCACTGCCTTCGGGGTTTCATCTGCCAACACTTGATCACAAATAGCACTATGTTTATCGGACATAGACACTCATTCTAATTACTTAAAAAACACAGACGCTTAATATTTTTAACACAACATGATCGGATATTCGAAGTAAACTGAATCAGAGGGTCCTAATGGAAGTAGGAAGCAGTAGTGGGGAAGGGAGGCTACCTGGTGTCAGATCCTCACAAAGAGAGGAATGTGAGGGTCAATAGCTCCCTTTACACGTACGCTCTTGGAGTGCTTTGATAATACGGTATTGCTGTACGCTCACTTGCAGTACGCTCAAAAACAGCTTTCCCTTCCTTTCCGACACCTTCACAAGTGCACTCAATCGCGTGGGATCGTGGTTTCATGCGGGATACAGCGTAAGTGTAAAGGGCGCTATTGGCACCAGTAACCGTCTGGGGAACCTTAAGTGATATTATTATGAATAGGGAATGTCTGTAGTGGACTTACCCGGTCCAGAAATAAGTCTTAACTAAATATTCAAATTGAAAGGAGGACATTCTCCCTTGAAAACCACAGACCAACCTCTACAACAACGGTTAGGTTGATATATAATTAATGATTAGTACTTACTTAAATTGATGTATAATTAATAAATAATTATATTAATTATTAATTATAAAGGCCAAATAAATAGTTTTTAATAAGTAAATAGTGATAATATAGGTCTCTGCTGAATTTAGGGTGAAGGGCTCTTGACTTAGCGGTTTCGCGTAATGTGACATAAATTTCAACGCGTTCTGGCGGCTACACGATTTGGCCAAAATAAGTCATTAAGGTATCCAATTTGTAGAGAATTTAATGTAGTTTTAGAAGAATCCAAGTTTTTTGTAATTACAAGCGCAGTTTTTGAGTTACACGCGAAAAACTAAAGAGAAAACTGGGTTTTCCACAAAGTAGAAAAATTTGGCCTTTTTTCAGCACGCTCTAGCGGCCAAACCGTTCAACCAAAAAATAAAATTGAGGGGTGCTGTTTGTAGGAAATTTAATGTACTTTATTTTGTATATTGAGCACTTTTCGAGTCTACCTCGAAAAATGCACAGTTTTATGACTTTTTGGCAAAAAAAATGAAAAAAGGTCGAAAATTTTGAGGTTCTTGCGATTTTCGTTGTGAAGCCATACCCGTGCGATGGGACAAAGTTGAAATTCGGATTCAGCACCCCAAAGTACATCTAGAAAAAGTGACTTCTATATTTTTTTCCTGAAACAGGCACCTTCGGTGACGATTTGACTGGACTATGTGGTGAGTTTCCGAGATGGCCAAGTTTAAAGTCGGCCGTTACATAATGAGGGACGAGGCAGCTGCTGCAGCATGAGAGGTAGTGGGCGGGCCACTTAGCTCCTCCTCTTCGTGCCAAGACGGACCGGAATCCATATTAAGTTCTACTTTTCTAAAACTAATACTAGAGGTAAAAATCTATCCAAAAATAGTGGTAGTGAAGTCCTCATAAAAACTCTCACAAATTATGACGTATAAATTATCTGTAAAATTATAGCAGTAGTTAATAATACAGTCAAGAAATTCAGACGTGAGTTGCAAACAGAGTTCTGCCAGGTGTTCTATTGTTTCACTATTCCCCAAGCGCTTATAACTTATGGCATGTTCACCAGATTGTTTTTTTTTTACGTTATGTGAAACTGCGTTAGAGGACCCGGTCCAGGAAATGCAGTTAACCATCTGTTGCGAAATGAAATTATATATATTTGTTTTTGGCGTACTGGTGGCGCCATCTGGGTGCTTCGCGTTTTGCGTGAGGCGTGTGTATTTTTCAGTTGTACTCTTGAACGAATAAAAGCCTGACGCTTGAATTCTTGGTGATTTTATATTTCGTGAAATCTTGGTTATATATTTCTTGAATTTCTTCACCATCTCTTCCTATGGTAACCCGAGGCCACTGTGAAGATGCCCTATCAATTTAAAAGCACGTGAAGCCTGTAGTGGGCCAAAGGTGCTTTGATTCAGTGATAAATTTTTATCGCTTAACCTATGGTTCGTTTCTTTGTTTTTGATCGATTTAACATTAGAACTCACGGATTTTTAAAATTACTGCAATTCCTCATTAGGATCATTTCGATACCTAGTTTAATTACGATAATATTATTCAGCAATTGCATTTTTAATTATGAAACATTTATTTTTCAAACATTTACAAATGTAAATTAAACTAGTTAAAGTTAGATTAAATTAATATAAACACCAACATATTATCTGTTCTACACTTCACGCAAATACGCTTTTCTTGTCCCACACATTTGCCGCAAATGAGCTCTACATTTTTAGCAAATATTATGTTTTATTTCTTTGACAGTTACCAACATTGTAATTTTGGTGAGAAATAGTGACATTTTCTATTGTATTTTGGAGAAATCATATTGAAAAAATTTATTATTTTGGGGGAGAAAAGCAGATGAAATTAAATGTTTCTTGTTCGCATGTGGGAGAATCATAATGGAAGTATTTTCAGGACTAGTCGTAGCAATAAGATTATTTCGAAAGTTTTAAGCCTCTGTGGACGTAAATAGCTGTACCACCAACTGGGTTCAAACACAATTGGGGATAGGGAGACGGTGAGTTCTAAAATGGGTGTAATTAGATTTATTAAATCGCCAGGGAGAGATAAATTTAGTGTCTTGAATAAGAGCGACGTCTATATTAGAATTTTCTAAGAACTGTCTGAATTCAGAAGTTTTGTTGGATAAATCGTTACCATTCCTGGGCAAAAATGTCAATGAGGGAAAGGAAGGAGGACTAGATATTCCAGGGGATGGGGTTTAAATATATGACAATTCTGTTAATTATTTTTTTAGTTGTGAAACTTCATTTTTCTCAGCATTTCGATTATTATGAACTTTAACGGTTGATTTTGTTTCCTTTTTGGGGTTCATTGGACATCCAGTGTAGTTAGCCGCTAGGGCTACAGGCAAGGGAACGCATCGCAATATAAATTTGTCCAAGTTCAGAGTCGAGAGAATTTTCTACTAGTAAGTAAATTAATTGTTGTCAAGTTACAGATGTTCAGTAAAGTAAATAAAATTTAAAATTAGGCCCTCATGAGATAAAAATAATAGAAAAAATTTGAAGTGATGAAGTCCCGTCATCAACAGGATTTGAACCGGGGACGAACGAACAGTAAGTGAGTGCACTATCGCCTGCGCTATTAAACCACAGGCAGTGATGAAGAAAGGAGAAATTATCCTGATTGAGATAATTGAAAATTTATCTGGGATCGTAAATACCAAATGGGGGAGGGGTAGTTTAGAATAAAATTAAATAATGAAGATAGGAGAGTTAAAGTTAGATCTTAAGGTCTTTTACGAATGGCATGTAGAGAGAAGTCGTACTCTGGGAGCACTTCAATTATCTCATTGTGAATAATAAGAATAGTTTAGTAAAAATGTTTGGATAGCTTATATTCAGTTTTTGAGAAGCACAAAATATTGAAATCTCGGAACAGATGTTCTAGATACACCACGTTGGCGAAAAGATGGCGCCAAAAAAATTAGAGAGAAAATCCTGTTTTCGCAGACCTGTTAGGTTTAAAGTTCGAAATGTAAGCAAAAACATCAATTGCGAATAAGAAAGAACAAATAGGTTGGTACAAACCTACCGCAGGCTGTAGGAAAATCGTAGGCGAACATGGGATCTTCGCTTCGGTCAGATATCCTGCTCCGCTTCGTTGCGCACCTTACCAAAACATCACTGAAATCCTCAAACCTCAGCTTCGCCATGAATATTCTGGCTGTAGCGGTCAGTAAAACAAACCTACCGCTGGTTGTATTAATCCGTTAACACCCAAATTATTTTAAAATGAGAATTTTCGAAAAATATTTTTAAATTACATTTCATATATCATAAATAGAGTAATTATGAAGTATTACTAATTTATCGTAATTAGCAGTTGAGATAACAGGTGATCTATAAATAGATCGCTGGGCGCTTCTGGTAGTAAAGGAGCAAGTAACTTTCCTCTGATCTTATATTTAGAAAATTACGAATTTATTTATAAAAAAAGAAATTTTCACAAAATTAAAAACAGCTAAAGAGATTTAAAAGAAAAATATTATTTTACTGATCTAAATTTACTTAGTTGCATTTTTATAGAGCAAATTTACAATAAGTGTGATATAACGGAAAACATTCCACACAAATCACCACATTGCACTTTGTACAAAACGTAATAGGTCTTCCCTTACATTTTTGAAATTGGCATCTTCTTTGCGCGTTTATATAGCAAAGACCATGTTCTAGGTAAAAGAGTCTAGGTGTTCTAGGTAAACCAGAGTCTATCACTTTTGGTCTCTAGGACACATCAGAGGTCTTTCTAAGCTTTTCCTAGAATTGGTTCCTCGTTTGAGGTACGCAACGGCGATATATCTTCGGATGTCTTTTTTACTTTTCTTTTCGCAATTTGTTAAGTTAAACAGAATATACGCATTTACGACTGCCATGTCAATAACTTTTCCGCCTGTATAATTTTTTTCCACGTATTTGAATGGATTGTTTTTCTAAGAGTCAGTGATGCTGGTCAACACCACCTATATTTTGTTTATACTGGGCTACAGTACGAGGTTACAAAATTTTTGATTTTTCTTTCAAACCTTTTTGATGCCTTGAAACTTGGGTTAGAGGCTCTATATAATCAAAGTTACTTGCTTTTGTTACACACTTGTTATCCATCCATTTAACTATAGTTATTTCATTCTTTTCGTGGAAACAGTAGTCATAAGAACCACGATTTTTCTTTTCTAATATTCGTATCGTATGAGGCATTAAAGGGCATAGAGCAGTTCTGTTGTTTCCAATTGTTCCCGTGGCTCTGAATCCTTGTGTTTTTAATTCCACCAGCAGATCATAAGAATTTTTTAAAAATGTCAAAAATATGATGTGGTTATTAGGATCAGTTACTGGTTGTAGCCTTTTTTCACCACTGGTGTTCCAAACGATTATTTTGAAATTTCAGGAGTATTGTCAAAACTCTCCTTACCACAATATAAGTCAAAATTATAACAGTAGCCGTTCACTCCCCACATGGTCCAAAATATATAGCCAAATCGTATGGGTTTACCCTTAAGAAATTGCTTGAAAAAAATTATAGTCGTTAAATATGATCAACACTCTTCTTCAGTTAATTTATCTACGTCAGGCGGTAAAAAAATTATATATACTCAATTTCCTTAGAAAACATATATTCTAATGCTTCTTCGGCGGTGTGAAACACTTCACGCCGAGACATCCTCGAAGAAATGAAAAGGAGGAAAACGATATTAGTTACCACTAACGCCCAGAGTTCTATTTATAGATTAGCATGTTTAAATTTAAATTTTAATAATAAAAACATCTATTTTCCTAATCTAAATAACTCATAACAATTAAAGAGGTATTGAAAATGTAGAACACATAAGGAAAGTATAACTAACTTTTAATTTTTTTTCAGTTGAATACAAAATCGAAAGCTGCACTATGGAGCTTCAAAATGGCTAACTTCATGTGGGGTATGGCCACAAGTGTATAGACACCAGCCAATGACAATAAGAAGTGATTAAATGGTATCGTTTTCAGCGGGCGTTCTGAAAAGTAGGTGATCTATAATCAGATCACTGGGCGGGTTCGGGTTAAGTCGTAGGCGTAAATGGCAATTCTCCGTACAAAAATCTATTACACACCTGTTTCCCATAAAATCCCTCTTAAACAAAAACCTAAAATCAATCATGTCACTCATTTTGCCACACGCTACACTCTAGAAGATACAATACAACATTTAATTTCAAGCGCCTCACTGTTATCAAACAATTGAGCACAAATGTTTGATAACCATTTTGGCTAACAGTTGTAGGCACGAGGGTAGCTCATTCACCCTCAGGAAAGAGGACATCGATTTGTGAAACAATCTTTCAATTGGGAAAATAATCATTTAAGCTTAAAGTGTATGTTGAGTGGGCCCAACTAATATCCTTTATTGTATATCAACAATAAATAATACGAGGGCCAATCAAAAAGTTGCACTCGTTGGAAAAAAACAGAACCGGGTTGAAATTATAGAACGGAGTTTTACTAACACAAAAGTATAATACATAATTCATTTCTTGATGTCAGTTCCACATCGCTTCCTTTATTTTAACATTTGTTGAGGCGTGGCACCAGTTTTTCAACGCCATCTGCGGTGAATTGTCGTCCAATGTGATCTAGCCATTACTGAGTTGCAACGTTTACCTCCTTATCCGAGTGATATTGTCGCGAAGCAAGTTCTTTTTTCATGGGACCGATGACGTGGAAGTCACAGGGCGCAAGATTCCACACTTCCCACTTAAACTCTTTCAAAAGATCCCTTGTTAGGGTCGGCGAATGCTGACTCGCATTGTCATGTAAGAGCACAATGCCTTTTTAAAGTTTCCTGGTCGTCGATCCTTAAGCGACTTTCTCAACCACTTCAGGATTTCAAAATAAGACACTGCAGTAAATGCGACACCCTTCGGCAAACATTCGGTATGCACTACAAATTCTCCGTGGAAAAACAGAACCAGCATCACCTTCCTTGCGGATGGAACCATTCGGCATTTATTTCGAGAAAGATGTGTTTCATTTCTGGTTCGAAATGATGAACCCAAGTTTCGTTACTGGCCCCTATTTAGTTCCAAAAAGCATTTCCTTCCTGTTGATAACGTTCGAAAAATTCTAGAGCACTTTCAAATCGTTGAGCTTTGTCAGGCAATAGACGAAACGATCTTGTCCACAGTGGCCCGTCTGTTTTGAAGATTGAGTTCATTCACGAGTACAACGTTCTCAGCTGTCGACGAAGTAGAAGAAAATTATCCTCGATATCTGTACGGCCGTTCTGGAGATACCACTTCGCGATAGCTTGCAGCGAGGTTGCATTATCAAAGTACACTTCGTGCAACTGCCGATAAAAGCCAGTGCAGTCACATCCTTTGTGACTGCACTGGCACAGGCTCTGTGATGCCACAAAGTTTGAACGAAATGTCTGTTTTACCAAGATTCTAAGGAGGTTTGCAAGTAACTTATTGACTGACCCACGTATATATATATATATACTGGAATTTATATCTATCGTTTTTCAAGGGACCGACTAAACTGAACGTTAAATGGGGAAAAACGATAGATACGAGAACACAACAAAGCAATATGATCGTCGGAACTGGGAGAAATAAACGACATATGATGAAATAAACGGGAGAAATAAACGACGAAACGATGATTCGGAGAACGATCGATTGAGATTCCACTGTATATATATATATATATATCGTGTTGCATCCCTGGCTGATCTTACGACTCCCTAAGGTGTCGCAAGACGGTTGGTAATCATTAAACTATTGTCTATCACGAATTTTGATATAAAATTGAGAACGCAAAATGACGAAATGCACTAAGGCTGCCAAGAGCGCGGGGCATTTTGATACCATTGGGTTTATTGATAGTTACATCAATATAATTGTTTCGGAGTTAAAATCATTTGCTAGTATCCAATATCTGCTGTGATCTGCATTTTGGAATTTCGTTTAGAGTGTCTATTTAACTCTCAGTTATGGCACGTTATTTATTGTAATACTTTCTTCTGCCATGACTGTGTACTACTTTCTTCTGCGATATGTCATGCAACGAATATCCCCCCCCTTTTTTTGCTAATTAAAATACATGTTTTAATATTATCACCTGACCCTTGGAAATAACAATGCTGTAGCTAGCTCAAACTGGTATTTATTTTTAAAGATATACACATGTTTTCAAGAAACAAAATGCGTTAATAAATAAAAAGCAGTCATAAAATCTGCAAATGCATATGGAGCTTTAGAAGAAGCACTATCTAACATAAAAATAATTTTTTTTTGCTGTTATTTTATACCACGCACAATATTAAATCCATAAGATTTATTTTAAAATTTGTGCCATTAAAAAATATCCTTTCTTTGAATAATTTTAATGCTATTCGGAGAAAAAAATACGTTACGTATAGATATTAATTTTTTTTCACAGTTTGTAGAATAGTGTCAGGCACATAAAATACTATATTGATATTTTAAGGGAAGGAAAATTCAATTTATTCATAATATTTGCATCTCGAATTAAATGACTAAAAAAAATTGAAAGTAAAAATATTATGAGGAATTTCGAGAGAGGGAATTTTTTTTATCCTACGAAGGGAAAAAAAATTACAAAAGAAATGAATTTTAATATTATTTTTGTGTGCTACAGTGGTTTTTTTTTATTCATTTCATTAGAATGAACAATTTTTTTGGCTGAAAAAGTTATACATTTTCGAGAAGCATTTGCTGAGAGAAATAAAAAATATGGTCGGAAAAAAAATAACGGAAACGCAGGTTTGGTTATTGAAAATGTTTAGAAAGAATGGAAAAAACGCAAAAGTACACGAATCTTTGTTTTATATATTGGGATGTTATATTAATTGAATATTCAAAATTGTATATTTATAGAACTTACAAATATATATACTAAATAATGCTGAAATATATTAAAAGTATATATTTGACTTTCATCGACAATTTTTTTAAAGCTTTGTTTGACTGAGTACAATGTTAAACTGAATGGTAAAAGTTAGCCTATAAACCGAAGCGCAAGGATGTGAATCAAAAAAATTGCACGAGCAAGAATACATCTGTTTTCGTATATTGAGCTGTAGTTCAAATTTCCGCATTATTAGAATCTCGCGACAGGATATTATTAATTTTTTCTCATTCATTATTTTTCTAATCTGTAACTGTAAATTACAGTCAATTTGTTAATGAATTTTGGTGTCTTATATTGAATCATTGTTCAAATTTTCTCATTATTAAAATTTCGTGACAGCAAATTATTAATTTTATTTCATTCATTATTTTGCTAATTTGTAACTGTAAATTTCATTCAATCCGAAAATCTATGTTGGCGTCGTACAGGGTTCCCACCTATATCCGTTACAACCCCCTTAACTTCTAAATGGTGAGAGCTTAGGCCATAAAGTTGGTGTCTAGGTATAGTAAAAAGGCTATGCGCTACTCGATGAGACAACTTACAACGCAATCTATCGGCAAATTTTGTAATTAGCGTTTTTATCTCAAAACCAGCATGAGATACGGGAAAAAAAGTAATTACAAAGTTGTTCAGCATCATCAATTTAGTAAGAAAAGACACCTTGCGCACATTAATACTTAAAACAGAATGTAGAAAATGAATATTTGTTTTGTCACGATTTTGAAAATTATCATGTCATAAAGAGTGGATGAAAGAAACTGAGAGACTTGCCTATCTTCAGGATCATTTATTTATGTTGCTGAAAATGCACTCCATCAGACACTATACACATTTGCCCTCTGGACTGAATTATTTAGTCTGTGTTGTGGTCTTTTCGAGCTTCGTTCGCGTTTCAAGACACCACAGTGTTGAAAATCACGACCAAACAAATGTTCATTTTTAACATTCTGTTTTGAGTATTAATGCGAGCAAGGTGTAATTTCGTAGTAAATCGATGATGCTGAATAGCTTTGTAATAGACTTTTTCCTGTAACCCATACCGTTTTTGAGATAAAAACACTAATTCCAAAATTTACCGATGGATGGCGTTGTAAGATGTCTCATCGAGTAGCGCATACCCTTTTCAACTATACCTAGACACCAACTTTATGGCCTAAGCTGTCACCGTTTAGAAGTTAAGGGGGGTGTAAAGGATATAGGTGGGAACCCTGTATATTGATTTATAGTTCAAATACTTTCATTATTAGAATCACTCGCTAGCAAATTATTCATTATTTTGCTAATTTTTAAATGTAAACTTCAGTCAATTTGTAAATGAAATGCAGTTTGTTACTTTGAGTTACACAGTCCTCAGTGTCCATACAGTCCTCATATCCTCCTCGCTGGATTCTAGCAGAAACAAGTAATTTCCGTTATTCATTGCTTATCCCAACATTTATTGTAGTCATAAGTCGAATGGAAAATAAATTAAGAGTTTTTATATTGAACTGTAGTTAAAATATTGTTAGACTGAAATCACGCAACATTTTTTTGCTTTCATTGAATAACTCAAATTTATTACTGAGAAAAGACTGTTTTCATATTAAGATCTGTTATTCATGCCACTGGAATTTCTAGGTAACAATTCGAACTATTCAATTATTCTTCCCAGTGGGAATCTCGCAGAAAAATGTATTCCATTTCGTTAATCAAATTTAGTTCTCCTCCTGCTCTACATAAAAATCAAGTGACGCACTAGCTCAATATAAAAATCTTGAATGTTAGAACTAATATTTTTACTACTAGCAACATTAAGTCAGTTTACTTAGATTAAGAAATAATTATATCTTCGCAGTTATAAACTAAAAATATCAATTTTTCGTTTATTTGCAGTGATGCTTCATTTACTCAATAAATATTCAAACAATTTTATATAATGTTTCTCTCCATATGAATTTTAGGTATTTTTATGTCATATATTAGTTGGAAATTTATATAATCCTTATTAAATATATATTTTATTCTTTTATAATATTCAGTGATTTGAATCCAAAAAGGGAAGCATAAAATTCTAATGATATATTTAATTCAATTTATAAATAACTACTTCAAAGTTTCTGCATCAAAAGAATTGAAATACATAGATTATTTTTCAAATTTATCTTAGAAAATATACTTAAAATAATTTAGAATCATTTTATCTGAAAAGGATTTAATATCAAACATTTTTAAATTGTTCAGTTTGATGCAAAAGGACAAATATTTAAAAAAGAAATATTTAAAAAAAAACAGAAAAAAAACTCTTCAAAGGAATATTTTTTTAATTTCTAAAGTTTTTCTCATTTTTAAATTATAAAAAAATGATTCGTTAAAAAAAGTTTAAAGGCGTTAGCATTTTTATTAAAAATTAGAAGTCAGAAGTATAGATTCAGAAGAAAATAATATTTTATAAGATGAATATATATTTGACACACCTTATACTACGAACATAAGTAGAGCACACAATCGTGTTATCTTATTGAAAGTCAACAGAATGGAAATTATAGCAGTTTCAAAAAAACTAGTGGTTGGAAATTGTCGCGATAATTTATAAATCGTGGTATGTTCCAATAAAATTCCCTAGACACCGAACTGTAGAACTAGATAAAATAATTAATTTGAAAGCTAGATATGTATGAATAGGGTTTTAATGCTTCATGTTTGAATAAAAAAGGTGACAGTGAATCGGAAGTGTTGGCATGTTGAAATCAAAGAATGATTTAGAGCTGGTAAGTTTTTTCTACATTGATTGCAAGATGAAGCTATTTAAATAATTGTTAGATCTGAAGCTGTTTTTTGAATTTCCCTGTCATAAATTTTCTATCTTTCAAAATTATGAAACATATTGTAACGTCCTTGTAGTTTCAAATAAGCCCACGAGAGACAGAATTATTTAAAAACCACAGCTTGTACTATAAACCTGTGTACAATATGTACATTGACAGAGAGAATATTCTTGCATGCATCAGAGAGATTTCTCTAAAAAATTCACAAGGACTCTTTCAGT
Organism: Dolomedes plantarius; assembly: GCA_907164885.2. Classification (NCBI taxonomy): domain Eukaryota; kingdom Metazoa; phylum Arthropoda; class Arachnida; order Araneae; family Dolomedidae; genus Dolomedes; species Dolomedes plantarius. The sequence continues at coordinate 160,215,127 of OU015497.1, read as the reverse complement.
CTTGTTAAACCGAGTTTCAACAGAGAGACGAAACTCACCGATCAGCATTTGGGGGGCTGAACTCATTGACTCGGGCTGCTCGGATGCTCTCCGGCTTTGACTCCGTCTCTCTCCGTCACCGCATCCTTTTGTCAGGCACTCATCTATATATATAAAACAGTTCCGTAACTGGCTCACTGACTGACATACAACGCACAGACCAAACCGCTGGACCTAAAGGGCTGAAATTTTGCATGGCGATTTTTCTTATAGTGTAGGGTTGCACTAAGAGAGATTTTTGAAAAATTCTTCTTAGATTTTTTAAAATTAAATATGTTAGCTATTTTAGTAACTTTTTTTAAGTTTGCTGGTTTGGTTTGGTTTGGAGCGCTACGGTCAACTTTTTGCTACACGAGGGCTCATTAGACCGGGACCTACATTTTAAAGCCGATTCCGAACGGCTACAAACAACCATGCCAACAGTGGGACTCGAACCCACAGGATCTGAACCGAATGCCAGCGCCCTAGTCATTTGGCCATCACCTGGCTTTTTTAAGTTTGCATTTAAAATAATAATTTGAGGGTTATAAAATTTATATCACAAGAACGATCATAAAAATTGCTTTAAAATGAAATCTTTTTCACATCGGTACCTCGATTTTCTGATTTTTGGTGAATTTTTAAAGATTAATTTTTAGAATTTAATTTATTAAATGCTGATCACTTGATTTCTTTTTCTGGTACTTCAAATAAATTTATCGTCACGTGCATAACAACTAAATAGACAAAAAAATATTTTTTTTCTTCCTAATACGGCAGGCGATTGGACATTATATTGTCTATAAAAATATCCCTTACGATTTTTTTATAAATATATATATTTTTTTCTACATCAATTGTATATATTGATCGTCGCATTTATTATAAATATATATATTTATTTTTTTGGCATTAATTGCATACATTGACCGTTGTATTTAATTTCAATGTACTCCACAGCGAAGCGCGGGTTTTCAGTTAGTATATATATATATATATATATATATATATATATATATATATATATATATATATATATATATATATATATATATATATATATATATATATATATATATATATATATATATATATATATATGTGTGTATATACAGTTGGCTCTCTATTTAACGACGCTCTACTTAACGACGATCTCTATTTAAAGACGATATTTCCCGGTCCCGGTCCCTTCGACGTAAAAAAATTCTATTTTAAGACGATTTTGTTTCTATTTAACGACGCTTTTTTCTTACATGATAAACTTTTTCTTCAGCATTTTATCTACAGGAGGGTTACTTTCTGTGGGGGAGTTTGGTTTCAATAACAGACCTGGATTTATGTTTGTTGCAATCATAGACTTATTGCAGGGAAAAAACCGGGGGATTACTGTTTCTCGGAAGATCGAACATTCTTCCCTGGTGGATCGAATTTCTTAGTGCGGGTGTGGAATCACTCCATTGTACCTACCATGTAGTCATGTGATTTACGAACTGTCCAAAAGCATCCCTCTCTCACTCCTTCTAGAAATCACGTGTTCATGTTTAGAGAATTCATGGTTGTGTGTAGGAGCTCATTCCAGTACGAATACAAGGTGAGCAGAGCAAAATGGTATCAAAGCGAAAGCATCTTACGCTACACGAAAAAGTGAAAATTATTGAAAACTGGGAAGAAAGTGTTGGAATAACAAAAGTCCAATTCGCAAGACAATTTCAGCTACCCGAGTCTACTCTCAAAGGCATTTTAGCAAGCAAAGAGAAAATTCTTGAAGCAGCACAAAAATTTGGTTTGGGATCCAAATCCAAACGGAAGAAAATTCAATGTGACCGATCAGAAGAGTTTGAGAAGGCAGTCCTGCAATGGTTTCATCAAGCAAGAGCATCTAACATTCCAATTTCCGGAGTGATATTTAAAGAAAATGCTATTATTCTGGCAGAAAAGTTTGGAATGCAAAATTTTCAGTCTTCGGCTGGTTGGCTAACAAAGTTCAAAGAAAGATACGGGCTTGTATTTAAAAGCATATCTGGCGAAAGTGGCTCCGTAGATGAAAAAATAGTGGATCAATGGAAAATAGCGCTAAAGGCGATATTTGATGGATATGATGAGAAGAACATATTCAATGCAGATGAGACGGGCCTATTCTACAATATGGTGCCTAATAAAACCTTAACGTATATGGGCGAAAAGTGTTTTGGTGGAAAACACAGTAAGGAACGATTGACTGATCTGAGAAATTTCCACCACTAGTTATAGGCAAATCAAAGCAACCAAGGTGTTTTAAGAATATCACCAGGAAACATTGTGAGTACCGCAATAACAATAAAGCGTGGATGACATCACAAATTTGTATTGACTGGATTAGAAAATTTGATGCAAAAATGCATCGAGAAAAGAGAAAAGTTTTACTTTTAATCGACCGATGCACTGCACATACTCCAAATATCCCTGGACTTACAAATTTGACTATCCATTTCTTACCAGCTAATTGCACTAGCAAGTTGCAGACATTAGACCAGGGTATCATTCGCAGTGTGAAAGCATGCTACAGAAAGTCTTTAATTAGGAAATTAATAAACAATTCGGCTGACAGTATAAAAATTAGAAAATTTACAATCTTGGAAGCAATGCACATGATAACATCAGCATGGAAAGAAGTTTCTTCATCCACAATAAAAAACTGCTTTCGCGTTTCTGGAATTCACAAACAACTTGTAGTGGAACTGCAAAGTACGGATGTAGAAATCAACGAAGATGACCCCTGAAGAATGCAGAAGTCTTGTTGAAGATGAGGATGTTTCAATTCAAGATTTGTACAATTGTGATAAATATGTTTTAACAACAGATTTCAGAAATGTAGAACAAATTTATGAAGATATTGTAAACGAAAACACAGTGTCAGACGAAGATGATGAAGTTGAAGACACGGAAAACGAAACACTGCCACCGTCTTACACAGATGCCATTTCTGCTCTAGATGTTCTCCGACGCTATATTACATCGAAAATGGAAGGTGACTCATTTAACATTTTAGAAAATCTGGAAAAGACAGTAACGAAAACAAAGCGAATGAAGCAATCAACACTTTTTGAATTTTTTAAAACGTAATTTATTGTATTGCTTGTACTCAATGCAATTTTTTTCAATGCAATTTAAAATAACTTTTCGTGAATAAAATAATGATTATAATGAAAATAACATTTTTAAACACTCCAATATATTAATAAATATATTGACAGTCCTAAGCCTGTAAAGTGTGAAGGGAAATGTTATTTTTTCACAAATTCTGTTTAAGGACGATCTCTACTTAAGGACGATTTTTCACGGTCCCTTGAAAGTCGTTAAACAGAGAACCAACTGTATATAAATATATATATATATATATATATATATATATATATATATATATATATATATATATATATATATATATATATATATATATATATATATATATATATATATGTGTGTGTGTGTGTGTGTGTGTGTATGAGTTTCTGTTGGCAACACCAGTGGACTTTAACAACAGATTTCAGAAATGTAGAACAAATTTATGAAGATATTGTAAACGAAAACACAGTGTCAGACGAAGACTGTACTGTGTACTTCCACTTTCACTGTAACTTCCACTTTCATTCCTCACTACTCCGGCACGAAGGACTTTACGCGCGAACATTGTTGACTGGGAAAGAACACTGAGCGGATGTATAACGCAAGCTTCCGATGTTGAGCAGAATAGCTCTGTTGATGCTTTTCGTGTGTTTTTTATTTCATCCAAATGTTGTTAAGTGTTAGTCCCGCCAGAAAAATCGCTCCAGATTACGTAAATTTGCAAGTTTCTAATAGCCATTCGCGTTGGAAGAAATGAAACAGAAAATACTTAAAGAGTTTTCACTTAAGGACTTGATTTCTATTTGTAATCTACTTCATTTAAATTTTCAACTGACCCAGATAAATGTGCTAATACCATTCTTATGAGTCTTAGTGATTTATCGTTATTAAAAGCAGAATTTTCTGATCTTTCGGAATGCAAAGTAAATAATGATTCATTTCCGGTTGAAAGTTCATCCCAATCTAACAATGACGTAGCGGAAAATAGTACTCCCTTCCTTCCCACCACTGACGGAGAAGAAGAATCTTCGAATAAACAAAATACGCAGATTTCCTTTGGTGAATCAGATCAAAGTTTATTGCCTTCAGTTGAAACTGCGAGTCTCTTTTTCCAGTTATTTAGTCTCAAAGACATTGTTGCTTTAATAAAACCTTTTTCGTCTCGTTATAATTAGAGTGTTGAGAATTTTATATCTGACGTTGAAGAATTTTTTGTTTAATTCAGATAAACAATCCAATTCACCAAATTACTTTTGTTAGAAAATGTTTGACTGACCCCGCTCAAACTTTAATTAGGTCTTTTCTTGGAATTATAAATTCGGAACAATTGAAGCACCATTTGTTAGACTAATTTTCTGACAAAATTAACAGTATTCAGTTACATAGATTAATGGAATCTCGACGTATGGAACCGTTTGAAACCTTGCAAGAATTTTTCTTAGATATGACAGATTTGGCACACAAAGGTTCTCTGGATGATCCCTCTCTGTTTGAGTATGTCATAAACGGAATTCCTGATTCAACAAACAATAAAATTATTCTTTACGGTTGTAAATCCATCCCTGAATTTAAGGAAAACTTGAAAATTTATGAAAAAATCTTTAACAGTTCACAACATAATCAGAAAAAATTTGATTCTTCCAACGTCAATGTGAAAGTCGATAATACACGTAGCCCAAATACACAACCAGTCTGTTATATCTGTGGCTTGAAAGGTCATAAAAGGAACCAATGTTTGAATAAGTCACATGGTAAACAATGCTACGGATGTAAAAATGTTGGTCATGTTCATGCTAATTGCCCCAAAAGTTCTCGAAATTCTAAACCTGATTCTCAAAAACCTATTCCTGATAAAACTGTAAACGCGCTTTCTCCTGAAAGTTCATTGAAAATTCCCATGCGTTTGACATTAAACTTGCAGGAATTCATTTGACAGCAATCTGTGACACTGGGTCACAGGCAACCCTTATTAATGAGAAAACCTATCGAAGAATTGGTTCGCCACCATGGCAACCCACCAACAGTCCCGTTTCAGGAATTGGCCGAAACCAAGTTCACAGCATCGGTTTCTTTCAGGATTCCATCGAAATTCAAAACATTACTTTACCTGCTAAAATACATGTTCTAAAAGATGACTTGATTCCTTTTGATGTGATTATCGGAATCGACTTTTTACAGAAAACCCTATTTACATTTGATAAAGACGGTATTCGTTTATGCAATACTCCTGATAATAACATCTTCGTTAATATTGCTAATGTTCCTGATGACCAAGATTTTCCATTTGATCTTTCAGACATTTTGAATTCTGAAATTCGTGAGGATGTTCAAAATATCGTTACTTCCTACAAACCCCATAAAGTTCAAGACACTGAAATTAAGATGACTATTTTATTACAAGATGAAATCCCCGTAGCTCAACGTTCTCGACAACTCCCTTTTGCGGAACAGAAAATTGTAGAAAAAAAAATTCAAGAAGGGTTAAATCATGGAATTATTAAAGAAAGTTGCTCCGATTATGCCGCACCGATTGTTCTATGTAAGAAAAAAAGCGGAGATTATAGACTTTGTGTTGATTACCGCAAACTGAATAGAAAAATGATAAAAGATAAATTTCCCTTACCACTCATAGAAGAAACTTTAGACAAACTTGGAAAATCCCGGGTTTTCATTTCACTTGACCTCAAAAATGGTTTCTTTCATGTACCTATGGACCCTAACAGTACTAAATATACTTCTTTTGTGACTCATGAAGGACAATATGAATTTTTACGTGTCCCATTTGGCTTATCCAACAGTCCCAGTGTTTTTCAACGATATGTTTACACAGTTTTCAGAAATCTCATTCGCCACAATATTCTTATTGTTTACATGGACAATCTTCTCATACCATAAAATGACGAAGTCGAAGGTCTACAAAAATTACGCCTAGTTCTCTAAACAGCTGCAGACTATGGCCTTGAATTGCACTTAAAAAAGTGTCAATTTTTACAGTGAAAGATAAAATTTCTTGGTTACATTATCGAAAATAATTATTTCAACAGTCATTTTAACAGTAGTTAAACCCTCACCCAACAAGACACAAGCTGTTCAAAAATTCCCACAACCTCAAACCCCTAAACAAGTTCAAAATTTTCTTGGATTAATAAGTTATTTTAGAAAGTTTATTCCAAATTATGCGCTGATTGCTAGATCATTAAGTGACCTCCTTCGGGATAATGTAGAATTTAATTTTGGCCCTGAACAAATAGCAGCTTTTCAACAACTGAAAAACATTCTTTCACAAAACCCAGTTCTTCATGTTTTTCAACAGGGATAACCCTTAGAACTCCACACTGATGCCAGCTCCTTAGGTTTTGGCGCTATGCTCTTGCAACAATCAGATGATGGACAGTTTCATCTTATTCATTATTTTAGCAGTAAAAATACAGTTCAACAAGAAAAATATCATAGTTATGAACTGGAAGTTCTCGCCGTCATTGAGCCGCTAAAAAAAATTCAAAACTACTTGTTAGGAACAAAATTTACAATTATCATAGATTGTGATGCTTTCCAAAAAACGATGCACAAAATTACCAGCTAAAATTTCTCGATGGGCATTGATGTTAGAGGACTCTGATTATGAAGTTAGTCATCGACCCGGTAGACAGATGAAACATGTTGACGCTTTAAGTCGTAACCCCATTCTTGAAATTTCCTCAAATGATATCACTCAAAAGGTGAAAAATGCCCAATATCAGGATGAATTTATATCTCAAATTAAATATATGCTTGAATCTACGCCTTCCGATCAATTTTGTGTTAAAAACGGAATTCTTTATAAACATCATCAGGATGCCGAACTTTTAGTAGTCCCACAAATGATGCAGAAAGAAATAGTGCTAATCGCCCATTCACAAGGTCATTTTTCTTCACAAAAAACCGAATTAATTGTTTCTCGTGAATTTTTCATCCCTCAACTTAAGAAATTAGTTCAAGAAATTATTTCAAATTGTATTCCTTGCATTTTGTCCTAGCGAAAATCTGGAAAACATGAAGGATTGCTTCACCCCATTCCAGAAGGTGATGCACCCCTTCAATGTTATCATTGTGACTTTCTAAGACCTTTACCATAGACAAAAAAATTTTATAAGTATATTTTTACAGTAATTGATGCCTTTTCCAAATTTGTATGGATCTATCTCATGAAGTCCACCTGTACGAAAGATGCCTTAGACAAATTATCCTTACAACAAACTACATTTGCAACCCTTCAAAAATCATTACAGACAAAGGTAGCGCATTCACATCTTCAGAATTTCAAAGTTACAGCCAGGAACAGTCAATTGAACACATTTTAATAACAACAGGTGTACCACGTAGCAAAGGTCAGGTTACGAAGTTCGAAAGTTAGGACATCACGAAGGTCAAACCATAATGTCAACTGCAGAAGATAAAATGAAACAGTGGTGCAGAAACTGAACACCCACACCAATGTGAAGAACATTGCTTGGTTTTTTGATTTTTTTTTCTGCTTGTTTTTTCTTTATCTTTTCAGACTTATTGTTTACTCCAACCCAGCCGCGGACGTCTGGAACTTCAGGAAGGCCGTGTGTGTTTGCGCTGGCAACACCAGTGGACTTAACTGTAACTTCCACTTTCATTCCTCACTACTCCGGCACGAAGGAATTTACGCGCGAACATTGCTGACTGAGAAAGAACACTGAGCGGATGTGTTCCGCAAGCTTCCGATGTTGAGCAGAATAGCACTGTTGATGCCTTTCGTGTTTTTTATTTCATCCAAATCTTCTTAAGTGTTAGTCCTGTTCTGAAAATATTGTCTCGTTTTATTAAATAATTTAAACGATTAACGTCTAATAATTCACTTCTAAAGGATGGAGTGTAAACTCCACACCACACAGAAACAAACACACACACACACGCACACACACACACACACACACACACACACATATATATATATATATATATATATATATATCTTGGTTTTGCTGCGGTTACCCACGCTTTCGGCTGCTATAGACGAACGGTCATCTTTTGAGATCCCCACGGGGGTCGACTTCATCTTCGGTGGTGTGAGCGCTGACCACTCTCGCGCTTTATTTCGCTCTCTAGGGACGGAGCACCTGCCAGTCTCGAGCATGGAGACCAATGTCTTATGAGCCATTACAGCGAGGCGGGGCTGTTTTCCGTCATACTGTACTTGAAGCGTCAGATGGGTTCCGCTAGACATACGGAAGCCAATTTACATCGCAGTAACCCCAGAAGCTTACTTTTCCCTTGGTGATTAAATGTTTCCCCCTTCAGCTTCTCGGAACAGGTTTCCTAAGCAGAAAATAGCTTTGGCTCAAGGCGATCTATTCTCAGGAACGAGCCACAACGTTACAATATCTACGCAGCATTGCTTTTCAAAATTAAATGGCTAAGCACTAATGCAACCATAGACGGTCCCAAACGTACACGGCGGGCCCCACATAGCAACAAGTTCCTATGGGGATTAACCCCGCCGGTGCCGAAAAACCCCAGCATGCAACCACTGCTCGCACGGTTCAGACAATAGAACCTCCGCGATAGGTGCATATAACATATCCCGCACACCAAGAGCCACAAAGCGGAAAGCCGCAGGACAGACAAAAAAAATTGAATAGAAGACGGCGATAACCAGCTGTGGTAGAGGAAACTGACGAAGGGCCATCCCAACGCAAACAGCTAAAAAAAAGAATTGGGAGGCGAAAAACACTCAAAAAGAAACATGCCCAGATAACAACAACGCAATTAATGGGGGTGAGCGACACTGCGTTACGCCTCATAGACATCCTATAATTAGACAGCACTTAGATCCTATAATTAGACAGTAGTGAGTTTGTGCTGCTCCAGACGTCGTCATACTGTCCATGCGGATACTTGTTGTGCTGCAAACAAGCCCATATCCTGAATCAATGTCCGTGATGTGGCTGTACGATCCTATAAGGCCGACCTGACATCATGTCTTCTCTCTTCTGAGTTGGTGGCTGGAGGCCGTTGAGATCCTGAAGGGCATCCAGTATGATCATCCATTAACCATCGATTCCATATATGCATGTTTGTCGTTGGATTCCGATAAATGCGAGTAGCAATATCGCCGAACGATAAAACGCACTCTCGATAGGCCGCGAGCCTGCCGCTATCGAATTCCGACACTTTCTGGTAGCCGATTTTCCTTCTTCCACGACGCATACCACGATTTTCTTATAAACATTCAACATTTAAATGCGATTTCCGAAACAGAAGTCCGCTGCCTAACTTTACTTTTATACAGAGCTTGAGATACCGTTTTTCCCTATTGCGTCCTTCGATTGCGCTTAAATGCTATGCATTTGCATATCACAGCAGCTTCTTCCTTGCATGCGAATTTGACGTTTGTATCATCTCTCCTTCATGGTGCTACAATTTTGATGGCCAGCAATATACAGGGTGGTCATGAAAAAACTTTGATGGTATATGGACCTCTAGCGGCTGTTCCGTTCAACTGATCGAGATGAGATTTCAGATATAGTTATTCAGAGCTATGAACTCGGGATTCTGTGAACGGCAACAAAGTTGCACTCACGGTTACAGTTATAGGTATAGAAACTCGAAATTTTTGAATGGCAAAGCCCACTTTTTCCCATTGCAAAATGCTCAGCGCATGCGAAAACCCTAACGCGCACAAAAAACAGCTCTGCGAATGGCCAACAAAAACACGATGATGGCATCCATGTGGAAAATGTGTAATCCAAATAAAAGTTTTCTTTTGTCCGATCTTTGTAGTCATCAGTTATTGGTGTCTTGCCTCTGTCATATGCAAATTTCCTCCGTGTGCCCGATCGTATTTTTATTGGGTGTTCGCAGAGCTGTTTTTGTGTGTGCATAACGTGTACGTTTCTTGTGATACACGTACCGTTCCAACGCTATTTAGGGTTTTCACATGCGCTGCGCATTTTGCAACGAAGGTGGGGAATGAAGGATAAAGTGGGTGTTGCCATTCGAAAATTTTGAGTTTCTGTACCTATAACCGATACCGTGAGCGCCACTTTGTTGCCGTTCACAAATCCTGAGCTGATACCTGTGAATAATTATATCTGGAATCTCTTCTCGATAGGTTGAACGGAACGGCCTCTCGAGGTCCATATATCGGCAAAGTTTTTTTATGACCACTCTGTACATAGCGAATCTTCTCTATGACGGCTAGTCATGGTTAGAAATAAATGTGGCCGTTTTGAGGGGTGGCCAGTTAGAGAAGTTTCGATGTATATTAGAGAACAGAATATCCCTGTCTAAAGACGGTTTCCCAGTTGCCCCTGAAAATATTTTAATCTCCATAATAACCTATGCGTAATGTTCCTACTGGTATTTTGCTAATTATTGACAAATACTCATATTTTAATTCAATTTTTTCATTTGAATATACAACATTTTACGCGGTTTGGGAATTTTTTATATTCTTTTAAAGCTTTCTAAAGTGATTTTATCTAGTAGGGAAGAACAACAGTAAATCAATACCTGGTAAAAATTCCCTATTAAAAAGAAATTTAATTTTTAAATTTAAAAAGCTGAATATTCTTTGTTTAACACTAGAACCGCGGGACTTTCGGTATACCTAGAACCGCGGTGCGGGCCATTTTGACCCTAGATTGTAAACCTATAAAATATGCACAAGCGCTTAATTTAATTAACTAAAACATTTTATTTTTTAAATAATTCAATCAATAATCAATATTTCTGAGAATTTAAATTAAATAATTTATATAAATCAAGAGAAATTAACTTAATTTTTACAAAATCTTATTATTTAAAATTTTATATCCTTGAGTATAATAACATGTCTCTTTAACAAAATATGACATAAATTTCCTAATTTCAATGGAAAAACAGAGCATCTCTTTTCAATAAGTTTAGACATAATTTCAAAAAATTAAAAATTTTATCAGTTACTTACTAGTTTTACAGATTATAAAATCCAATTTACTGTATGCATTGTGCACAAAACTGAGTAATAAGTATGGTACATTTTCCGCAAATGGGTGCTTTATATTTTTGAACAGATATCTATAGTTTTATTTTCACATTTCAAACTGTGGCATCGGAGTCGTTTCTGCTTAATTTGTGGTTGTCCATCGTTTTCATTGGTTGCTTCACACTCTCTTTTTGCCACCTTTTTTGTCGGGAGAGAACGAACTTTTCTAGCAATTCTTCAACCAACAGCTTTATATATAACCAAGACATTGATTGTAGCAAGGTCCAAAATAACTTGACTGTATGTTTTCTTACCATTTGGTCAATCACGTCCACACCGTATTTAGTTGCGTTGTAGAAAGCTAATGTATCGGGTAGTTTTTTTTTTTTTTTTTTTTTTGGGGGGGGGGGTTATCTGCATTTTATACGGTTGGATGGAGACTACTTAGCAATAAAACGTTTTTATCTTTTTTACCTTGATAAATAGTTAGCCTGTGCAAGCTTGAGTGTTGTGAAAAAGTTGTCCGCAGTGACATTTCTACCTTTGTTCTCATATGGACTTATTAGTCGTAGCACTACATGTTCAGAAACAGAAACGTTGGATGGAGATTAGTAATATTTTCCAAGATACGGGAATACATTTATCAGATATTTTGAGTCAACATCTGCAGCCGACCAGAACTTGATTCCAAACACATGTGGTTTGTTTGGCATGTATTGGGTAAACCTACACCTAGCTTTTGTAGGAAATAACTGTTCATCTACAGTTATATTAGGACCTGGTGTATAGTTAGTCTTGCAATTTTCAATGAAACGATTCCAGATATCCAAAATAAGGGCAAATTTGTTTGTCTCTAGACGGTTTGATCTTGTTAATTTTATGTCGAAGCGTAAAAAATCTCATTATTTCACGAAATTGGTCTCTTGAGATTGTATTTTGGAAGAATGGTGGTCCCCAGTCCTTTGACCACAAGCTATGCAGTTCAAGTCCTTTTGCACAATATATACCACGTGCATATAAAATTGATATAAAAGCATCTATTTCTTCTAATGTTATATTCCATTCTCTTTCATGAATCTGCCGGTGAGCTTCATCTTCAGTACATTTCTTTGTGTTTCAATATCCATTCATCTATAAAAAGTCTCCAAGCACTTGAAGGACTGTTGTCGATAACATTGCGTTTAGCATGTGGTGTTGGGCCCCCAACTTCTTTCAAAATATTACGCTTAAATTTTCTTCCTCTATCGCTTGTTTCTAATTGAGCAACATTATAAACTGTCCCATCTTTGCCAACTTCATTATTTCCAACTTTGAATGTTATTGTCGATTTCTTATTCAATTTCTTTGCGTGTGTGTATCTTTTCTTGGAATGTTTGATTTTTCTTTTTTATAAGATAAATTATCATCATTATTGCGATGAAAAGGACCAACGATTGTTAGAGCATTGCCAGTCATCTTCACTTTCATTTTCTTCATCCGAATCCAAATTTTCTTCATTAGCAGGCAGATATTCATCCTCACTACTCAAAATCAAAGCCTTCATCATTATCTTCACCTCCTAAATCCTTTTCAGATGATTGTTTTAAATATTGTAAAGCTTCCTGAACAAGATTACGACGTCGTGTCATGTTTTTATACATATACTAATTACAGTATAAAAGCAAGTTCAAAAAGTTTTCTAAATATTCGCTATAATTTTCCACTGTATTCGAACGTAGTTCGCGCTTCAAACCTAATATAATGACCTTGACTGAAAACCTTCACTATTACCCCTTCTCGTACAGTTCATTTCAGGAATTCCAGGGTGTTGTAGAAGTACTTTAGAGTTACTTCTGAGAAAATGCATCTGTTTTTCGTCATTTGTGCATTAACATTTCTTACGGGTCAAATTGACCCGCTCCGCGGTTCTAGGTATAAGTGTTAATAATCGGAAAATTATTTATGTTAAGAAATTTTAAATTTGGTAAATTGTTGTTCACCTTAAATTATTAAAAGTCATAAAAGAAATTTTTTTTTTCAATCAATACTTTTCGAGTGGTGATAAATTGAACATCGTTTTGGGTCAAATTGACCCGCTCCGCGTTTCTAGTGTTAAATGTGTATTTTCATAGTCAAAGGAGAAATTTAGAGAAAATAGCATATGCTACTTTGCGATTAGAGAGATATTTGGATGAAATCTGCTTATCCATATAGACATGGGAATTGAAGATCTGTAGGTTATAGCGGAATAAATCAACAAAACACTTACGAAAAAATGATACGAGTCCTCTTTGCTATTCACAAATTTATTATTTGCACAATTTCCAGTATTAATTACGCCTGGTGCCTTCAAAGCAATAGAGCATACATGGTTCAGCAATCAAGCTAGCACTTAGACAAATGTCTACACTTTTATACACAAACAATCACCAGGCAAAATCGAAATTAACCCTTCAGCGGGCGCGCACGTTTACAAAGTGCCACGTTTTCGTAATTTTGAATGGTTTGTTTTTACATGTAAGGTTTGAATGTTCTAAGCAGATTCTATTTATAGATACACCCGTTATAATGTAAGTTTGATTTTCTCACCCTTGTATTCCTTTCCATTCATTGTTAGCCGTGATTTAACCGTGGTAAACCAGCGTTTATACTGGATAACATTACGACAAAAGCAGGAGTTGATGTAGTCGATCCAATGTGCATCTGTTACACGGTATCCTGCATATCACAAAGACGGACAATCTCATTGTTTTTTAGGTTTTTGGACATAATAGGAATCAATCCGCAAGTTGTCCTTAGATCCAATAAACAGGTGAGTTATTAAACAGTGCGATTGTATCTTCATTATTTAGCGTTTAATTATAAATATACCTCAATAATATCAATAATTTTATCTTGTCATAAAAAACAGAATTATTATTTTCAGTTTGAAAAAAAAAAACGTTTATTATAGAAGGAATAATCAAGGTTGAAAAAGACGTTGCACTTTGTGCCACGCGCGCCTGCTGGTGTTCCCAAAAATTGGCGCGCCCGCTAAAGGGTTAAATTTTCATACAGATTTCCTCTGAAAAGCAGTGAAGCAGTCGAAGTGCAGGGAAAACGCTATTTGTTGGCCATATTCCGATACGTACGTAAACCTATCTGGAAACATCGGATAACATCGAAATATATTAATAATATAAAAAATTCAATGTGTACAGATCGTTAAGATGATGTTATCAATCGATTACAGACAATGTATTAATAGTGAAATCCCTTTCATAGTTGATTCTACAAATAATTTATTTTCATATGCGATTTTATAGTAATTCTGTTAGGCAGCATAAAGATGATCGGCAAATTTCGAGATGGAATCATCTTTATGCTCTATAGTAGTGTAATTTCCTTTACAGTGAAAAATCATTTTCAAGGAAATGATATGACATGTTAAAATTAACGAATATTGGTTTCAAAATGAGTGCAACTTACCCTGGGGCTGTGTGCTGCTGATTCATACTATAGTCCAGTGTTCCCTAAACTCTTTTGATCACGGAACCCTCAGAACATTTTTCAAAGTTCACATTTTTAAAAAATTCTAAATTTAATGTGATATTGAATGAAACAAATATTGTTTCAATACTTAGATTTTATTAAAGTGAACCAACTAGCTGTAAAATTGCTGAGAAATGGCTCCGACGCTGCGAGTCCGCGTCACAGAAAATATATTAGAAATTTTTTAGCAGAACAAGTATTTTTTCATGCTCATTGCGTCAGAAAGTGGAAAGCGATTTTTAGAATTTGATTAAAAAAATGGGAATTAATTTTTTTTTTGCACCAAGTTGTAAAAAAATGTTTCAATTCGCGGTCATTTTGAAACGATGAAACCAATCTTTCTCTATCAACCCTGACCTCACGGACACCTTCATGGGTTCTCTCGGACCACGACTTAGGAACCCCTAAATTTAGACTACATTCTTGAGCAACATAAAAAAACCGATACCCTTTGGTAGATAAAAATGTGCCTTTTCAAAACTGACAAACGAGTTAAAGTTAATAGTGGCTTTTCGTGGATAAAAATATTACGTCTAGAAAGCAAAACATTCATGGTTTACGCTCACTTTCTGGGCTTTTGACTGTGGTATATGCACATAAAATACAAATTATATTTCCATATTAATTACAAATAGAATTTTATTATCATGTGATTTTAATTTGATACTTAATTCATCCCTGAACTTTAGAGTATTTCCTGCAGTCATCATGTTTATAATAGTAATAATTATAAAGAAATTTTAAATAATGATTCCTGGTCCAACATAGAAATGAATGGGAATCAGTTATTTCATCAAAATTATTGGACTAAATAATTAGCTTAATATTGGTCTAAAAATCAAAATGTTGATAGTGTGTAGCCACAGCTACACACTATCTCAGTGAGGCTTAACGTGCACTATGCCTCACGTTAAGCCTCACTAAGTTGGCTTTTGAAAGTGGTGTAGGCATATAGAATACAAAGTATATTTCCATATTAATTGCAAATCGAATTTTATTGAAGGTGTCATGTAACCAATCCCTGCCCGGCTCATCACATTTGAAGTGAAGCGAAGCTATTCCTCACTTCTCTGCTTGTATTTAAGCGACAGTTGGAATGCGAGAGGTAGAGGAGTGCTTAGGTGGATTATCTTTTATTGAAGTAGACCGACTTCTTCCGAGGTCTAAAGTTTTAAACTTCTGAAGTGACGTGTTTTTTATTTGTAATCTAGATGTAATGTGTTAATGTGCATTTTGTCTTCACTTGATGGAATAAAGCCGCTTTTAGTTTATGAATACTTCGTCGATTGATATCATGACATTACAAAAGGATTTTAATTTGATATTTAATTTATCCTTGAACTTTAGAGTATTTCATGCAGTCATCATTTTTATAATGGTATTAAAAATCAAGTAATTTTGAATACTGATTCCTGATCTAACAGAGAAACCAAAGTGAATAAGTATTTCATCAAATTATTGGACTAAATAATTAGCTTAATATTTGTTTAAAAATCAAAACATTCATAGTGTGTGTCCACAACTTGGGTTTTATAATGTGGTGTGTGCACATAGAATACAAGTTAGATTTCCATACAAATTGCAAATAGAATTTTATTATCATATGATTTCAATTTGATGTTTAATTCTTCGATGAACTTTGGAGTATTTCATGCAGTCATCATTTTTATAATGGTAATAAAAAGTTATTTTGAATACTGATTCCTGGTCTAACAGAGAAACGAATGGGAATCAGTATTTCAGCAAATTATTGGACTAAATAATTAGCTTAATATTGGTCTAAAAGTCAAAATATCCGTAGTGTGTGTCCACAGATTGGGTTCTATAATGTGGTGTGTGCACATAGAATACAAGTTAGATTTCCTAGTAACTGCAAGTCGAATTCTGTTATTTTGTGCTTTCAGTCTGGGATATTGTTTAATTATGAACATCGATGAATTTCAAGCAGTCAGTTTTATCTTTTAGAGACATATACTTTGAATATTGACTGCTAGTCTGACAGACAAATGAACGGGAATCAGTATTTCCTAAAATTATTGGTCTAAAAAAGGGAATATTTATATAAATAAAAATTGAAAAAAAAGTATAAACGTGCAAAAAATCTTATTTTTAAAATAGTTTCAAAAAAATTTCAAATGCAAAGTAAATGGAAAGTTTAAACATAAAACCTCAACGAATTAAAAATTCAAATGTATCACCCCTGTTTTTACATGTTGCTAAATTCTTGTAGAAAAATCAAAAAGGGAAAAAAAAAACAACAACAACATTACTCCCAAGAAATTAAGAGCCATATAAATTGAATTTTATTCAAAGAAATTCATTAAAAAATCAATTAGTTTCAATTAATTTATTTTCAGTGTTAATTCTTAAAAAGATTTTTTCCCATATGACAACATAAAAAATCTGTTTAATTAGTTTTTTTAGACACAAATAATTAAAACTAATGACAGATCTTGAGCCAAAAAAAGCAATCCGAAGAAAATGATAAAAAATTATTCTTTTCCCATTTTAAAAGTTTTCTATTTTGTTTTTGTTTGAATTCAGCGAAATCAGATTATATTTATTATGTTTTAAAAACGGTTATCTCTTTTACAATTTATAATGATCGAAACTCGAATGTTTATTGCGATAAATGGCTGCGAATAGCCCTGAATTGTACTCAGCCGCTAAACGCTTATCTCGCCAAACATAAGGCAGCTAATTTAATTAGCCTTTGACTCTTTTTTTGGTTTCATCCGATGAAAAGTAGAGACATTAAATTCGAGAAAATAATTTTCTACACTTATTGATACGTGAATGAAACTCTTTTTAATTTTCATTAAAATTAAGCTAAAATATAATTATATTCCTTTTGAAATCTGGATTCGGGTGATGAAGTTCTAAAATAACCATTTAGATTTTTTAATTATGAAATATTTTTACAATATTTGATGGCAGGACTTTTGGATATTAAACGATTAAAAATTGGGTAACAGAACGGCTGTAGTAATGACCGTACATATATATATATATATATATATATATATATATATATATATATATATATATATATATATATATATATATATATATATATATATATATATATATATATATAATATATATATATATATATATATATATATATATATATATATCAGCCAAATACCACTGACCGATCCCAACCATACATGACTGAATCATACGGCCTAAGTATGTAACATTTTGTGGAGTGGTTCCTGTTAGGCTCTAGGTGCTCGATAGGAAACCTTTATAAATTTCGAACTTTAAGGGAACGATGGACATTAAAATTTACTTTTTTTACTTTCCATCATAGAGATACGAAATTTTGTACATATACACATTTCACTATAAATAAAGAGAATATCTTAAAAGAAATTTCGAATCTGATTATAATTTTAAGATTTTTTAAAAAATTTGAAATTTATAAACAAAATTTTAAAATGCTCTTTGCTACTTAATTTTTGAGATATTTCCTCGATTTTTCATTTTAATCTCTTTAAACTGTATAACAAACAAATCTGGGTATCAATTATTTAATCCCTTGAATAGTTAGTTTTTGAGAGATTTTTTTCTGAATTCCATCCCGATTTTCATCAAAATTTTGCCTTTTGAAAAGATATAAATCAAATTTAATTGCCTTAATGAAGTCGAATTGTAAAATGCATACCCAGTTTTTTTGTAAACAACATCAGGATTCTTCCTTATCAATTTCATGAATTTTGAAGAAAAATTAAGTAGCATGGAGCATTTAAAAAATCTAAAAACCTTGAAAAATCTGGTTTGAGAAAAACAGATTTAAAATTTATTACTACACTTACCCATTATAAATTACTTTGTAGAAGCTTCATAAATGATATTTTACTTAAAAAAAATTATTTTGGTACTAATAATCTACAGAAATATATATATATATATATATATTATTTACAATAACACAATCAGTATAACAATGACGAGATTTGCTGAAATAAAGGTCCACCGTTCCCTTAAGCTAGTAAATAGAGGCTTACTCCCCCCCTCCATCCCCCCAAAAATACACATAAAAAATCCTGAAACCCTTATTTAACATTGGATTCCAAGCGGATTACCGTTTAAACGAAAGTACGGCTCGAGACTAATATACATACCAAGTTTCCTTAAAATCGGCTTAAAACACATAGAGCTAAAGAAAATATGGAAATTCAGTTTTTTTTTCAAATGTGTTCCCATGTGTTACGTTTTTTCGTTTTAAAATCTATATATATAAAAGTCAAATACCACTCAGTGACTGACTGATCACTGCATCTGTGGAATAGATAAGTGAAACTTCATCTTCCAAAGCCTTGGAAGATGAAGTTTCACGTTAGTGAGTACAAGGTGCATAAGGAAAACCTTAAGATTAAAATAAAATAAAATAAGATCAATATAAATTCAACCTTTCAAAGGGGTTGAAATAGGGGCTTCAAATCCAGAAAAAAAAATCAAGTAGTCTCTTCTAGCACAAGAACCGCGGGTTACGAAACTACGTAGAATTTCTTATCATTGCTTACCTATTTTTTTCCGGATTCTGGGACTTTTCTTTTTAACTGTTTGTTGCTTGCCCAAGCGATAGACTGGGTTCGTGTCTATAGCTTGGCTGCCAAAATTATAACTCGCGACGACGGACGTCTGAAATTTTGCTTTAGCGCTGACCGTTATGGAGAAACGTAATCCTACTTTAAAAAAACAACGACTTACGATCCATATTGAATGCCGGATCGCGGTCTTTCAATGACAGAGTGAACTGCTCTGAGTAATGACAACATTTTATTACTAAGGTGAATTTAGATGATATTCACCTAATTATATACTGGAATGTAGTAACGTATTTCGTCGTGAAGAGCGAGTATTCAGCTATTTTAATTATAATATTTTGATATAATTCCTATTGTTTTCGACACAACCTAAGACGGAAGAATGTTTAACCCCTTATACTAGATCGCAACAGGGATTTAAAATAAAGAAGGAGTGGCAGTTGGGCTTTGGATGAAATGAGGTCGGCTGAGTATATACAGGGTGTCCCAATTATACGTTTCAGAACTTCTGCGAGGGGTAGGGTGCATCCTGACGACTCGAAATCATATAGCAATGTGTGGTCGGAAATGCTTTCCTGAAGCGGTAGATGGCGTTGCGGGAAAGTTCCGAGTGTTAGTGCAGGGAATCGTGATTTCGCACAAGGACTCAGAGTTAGTAGGATGGCTAATTATACGAATTTTTATTTATGGGGGTATATGAAAACACAAGTTTATGACACTCCCGTTGACAATGGTGAGGAGCTGGTTGCAAGAATCTCAGTAGCTGCCGGAGAAATTCGAGATGAGCCTGGGTTATTCCAGAATGTTCGGAATTCCATGCGCTGGAGATGTGAGGTCTGCATTGCAGTCGGTGGAAAAATCTTCGAACACTTACTTTAACCAGTGTACCTTTTGGTTTTGTACATTTATTATTAAAACGATTATCCACTTATGGTCTCTTTTTTATGGTTTTCTGTGTACATCACCGCTTCAGGAAAGCATTTCCGACCCCACATTGCTATATGATTTCGAGTACTCAGGATGCACCCTACCTCTCGTAGAAGTTCTGAAACGTTTAACTGGGACACCCTGTATAGGATTTTGATTTAAAATGCGTCATTGAATGTTTAGGCTGTTTTTTTTCTTACAGACCCTGGGGCAGTCAAACAGACCACTTCGCTAAAAAACCATCGTCTTTCGAGAATTGTGGATGAAAATAGAGAGTACAAGAAGGTGACAAAATACATAAATCGTGTCAAAGAGACTGAGCTTAAAGGAAAAACTAATTATATTTCCGTAATAATTTATGTTCGGCTTCATTCTAATAAATGTTAGGTTCTAGTGCCGAATGCCCTCTTCATAGATGCGGAGTTCATCAAACGGTTGGATGTAAACAAAGAAAACTTCAAAATGTCTCATAAGAATGGCGTGTGCGTCCGCTTTAAAAGTAAAGATATAAAAACGATTCGCCTGCCACAGGAATTAGGGAGACATATATTATGACCACGCATTGGGAGACACTCTAAAGCGAAAAAAATCACTCTACCTCACTTTCCTTGTTTCAATTTGGGTCGTGTTACTTTGCGTGGGTTTGAGAACATACACGTTCTCTTCCCCGTTTGTGTTAGAGATCCCCTCCAAGTCTCCACTTTGCCGCTGACAATCTAGACAATTCAGTTGCTTCTTCAGTCCACATGACACAATTTATAGATTTCCGAGTGTCTAAAAGGTAGAAAGGAAACCAAATGGTCTCCGGTCCAAGGCAAAACTATATTTATTAGTTAGAAAACCAATTACCAGTCTCACTTTTAAGTATAGTAGACGCTATTTTTTCCAGTTATGCATATTTCACGAAATTCCAGGACATCAGACAAGATCTGATGTAGCGACTAAGAACTTTAGTGGTTGAATCCCTCCCGATAAATATGCTGTTATCACAACTTACACCAAGAATCCTCATTGACGACATCTTGAGGCATGTTCCTTCTCCTGAATCCTACAAATGCCACAGAGGGGATTTCCGGCGTACGGATTTTACGCCACCATACCATGCCTAGACACGAGCATGTGTCGAAACTCGAAAAGCCCCCTCAATACCGAATCTAGACCGGTCCCAACTAGTGTACTTTGGCTCATCGAAAGAAATTCATGTACGTAAGCTATTATTATTATACATAACTTTATTGAATTCTTCTCGAAGACTGGTTTATAGTAATGTAGCGATAGCCAGGATGCAATAATAAAATTACAGCGGGCTTACCATCACTCCTCCACTATAAGAATAAAAATCAGTGAAGCTTGTCCAGTGAGCAGATAATATTTCTCAATATTTGAATGCTTGGTTAAATTTCATCATCACAATGCTAAGACAATCGAATATCATGTTTGAGGGGAAAAATTATTGTCACTAATAGAATTTGATCAGGACATAAATTTACTGAAAAAAAGAAGAAAAAACGTGCAAATGAATAGCAAGAATTCCTAATTTTAACAACAACTGATCCTTCACTAACGAAACGAGTACCTGTGAATGAATGGATTTTATTCGCTTTAACTATCTTAGAATCTATTAAACTATCTGGAAAACTACCATCTCTCAATTATCTAGGTTTACTACTTGTTATGTTTAGCCAATCATCAAATTTTTTTGGCCTTCAAATGGTTCCCTGTGGATCAAAGTCACATATTTAAATAGAGCCTGCTTACATTAAATTTGCCACCTGTAACAGTTTTGGTCATAGAGGCTCGCTGAACCAGTATACTTCCTTTTAAGTTAAAATTAAACGTTTTTTTTACTAACGCCGCAGGCATTCTGTCTTAAGAACATTAACCCACCTATACTGCGGATTCCTTGACTATTTTATCAATGGAGCACCCCGTACGTGATCCAGCACTGCTCTCTGTGAGGGAACTGCAGAGGAACGACCATGCCTTAACCGGTATTCGAAACCGAGTCGCCATTGCGGACGACCGAGCGGCTGACCACTATACAATAAGAGTGGGAAAAATGTAACCTAAATTTTGAAAGTACAAAAACAGATTTATAACCAGAAAATGAAAATGCAGAGCGGGGGGGGGGGCATCTGCAGATGAAAAATAATAATATGCACTAAATTTTAGCCGTAAGTGTGCAATGAAAACATATTCCAAGAACAAAGCAAATTGTAACTCACTGTGAGAACTCGCATAGTTCTACAAATCAATTGCTAATAAGATAATTATATTATAAACTACCAAGGGTGGCTAATATGCTTAATTTTATTGTTTGTAATAAATAATGATTTTGACGTAATTATAATTTATTATATCATTTTAGCTTACAGATCTGAATTGTGCTATTAAAGTACAATCATTATTATTCTTTCCAATGTTGTTAAGTATAATAAACAAAAAAGGATAATTATACAAATAATTAAATAAATTATATTTTAAGAATTACAAATCGACGGAGACCTCATTACGTTAGATCCCTTGAAATTCAATTATTAACATGAATTAATATTTTAAAGTGACTATATCATAAAAAAACATTCTTTAAAGCTTTATAAATATCACAGTTAGATCCTAACTTCAATAAATCAGAATTTTATTTTTAAAGGAAATTTCATCCTTTAATCCAACGTAAACTGCTAATTCTTCCTTTGCAAGCAAAAAAATTTCTGGTAAATTATATTAGTGTTTCAGATATATTAAATTAAGAACCCCATTATAATGAAAAATTAAATAATTTAAAAAGCATTACACAAATAGGATTTTTTCCTGATTATACTTATTTCGTTGTATTATTTTAATGTGCAAAACATATTATCTATCGAAATTTACAAGACAACAGACTGCCGTTTTTTTTTCCAAAAGTATTCAAGTTTTTAATATTTATTGCCGCAAACGACTTAGTTTCGCTTAATTACGTTTCAACTACTTAAGCTTATCTTATTGAACAAAGTGCGTCTAATTTAATAATCCATTTACTTCTTTATGTTTTTCTTTTCAAATGAAAACTCATAGAATTTAAACTAGACGAGACCTTTAAATTACTGCTGTAAATGAGTTATATGTTTTATTAGTTAAAATTTACGATAATATTAATGAGTAGTTTATTATTTCAAAAGTTGTATAACATACTGCAATTTTGACAAATTATAAAATCATTAGCGTCAGGACGTATAAATTATTTTACACAATTAAACCAGTAAAGCATAACGTTACTAAGTAATAATCATTGCTCAACTCTGCCTCAGAAAAATTAAAATTGATTATTATTTGACAATATAGTATCAAAGACTTTGACAAATATTCTAAATTTTACGTCAATTAACGGTGCTACGTCAATTATTATATGTTACACTACAACTTATTAAACAAATATTTCTATAATAAGTTCTGCAAAAATAAAGATTTACGATTTAGTATCCTTATTTTAAGCCAGCTGAAATGTGACTTTATATAAACTACTATTTATTAAAATTTTCCATTTTTAAGTTATCTGGCTACGTTTAAAATGCCAATTTGGATGAAAATTTCGATTTTTTTTTATCTCCGCGTGTGTGTGTGTTTGTTTCATAAAGAATTTGAATTTCTGTTTCTAAATCTGTTTTAAATTTTTCTGCATGGTCAATAGAAATGAAATCAGAGCATTCTCAATTTCCTGTTGTTGTTTGTAATGCCCCCTGACTGGAAGTCTTCCAAACCATGTCCATATAGTCTATCGGTCTGAGGGGTGTGGCTCCGGTTTATAATCGATTCACCCAGGAGCCACCTTAATTTTGACCGAGCAACTCCCTCTCCCCAGGGCGACATCTAGGGGTTCATATCCTCTCTCACCCTATCTGGCCTCATAGTGGTATTTTCCGGTCTACGGATTTAACGTCTCATGCCCGGCTTAGACACGGAGGAATTGAATGGCGGGATTCGATCCAATCACCCTCAGCACCGAAAGCCGACGCGCTACCACTAGACAGCATCAGGCCCACAAATCTATTTACATAAAAGTAGAAGCTTTCAATTTCAATGAAATTGAGAAATGGTGTTTCTCCAAGAAATTATTTTTCACCAAAATTGTATAAGATTATTGCGATAGCTCTGAAATATAATCATATCTAAGAAATATAATCTGATATAACTCCCATATTGCTAAGAGCGTAATGAAATACATATTAGGCTTCATATATATTTTTTGTCGATTTACAGCTGTATTTATAAAAAATCTCTCGTGAGAAACTACTGAAATTTTACACGTAACTGCTTATAACGACATTTTTATACGTAAAATTATAAGTAAGTTATGTTCGCATAACTCACGGTAAAATAATTTTTCAATTATTTATATTTCTTAACATTTTAACTGTCTCCTAATTTACTTTTTCCTTCGGTCGTAGAAATTCAAGGGTTTAAAAACTCCCTCCTGCCTATCACTTTTACTAACATGCTCGAATTTCCAATGGTGCTAGGCAAGTCCTAACTAAGATAAAGCGAAGACCCTGAGGTAGGGGTCATTGGCCCGGGAAATTCCGCAACAAAACCCCTCACCTGTGTTCTCCGGTGTGTAACTGTAGTTTTCAAGCAGCTGTATTTATAAAAAATCACAATATGTATTTATATAAAATCTAATTAATGCAATTGCCTACAATGACCTGTATTTTTTTAAGATATAAAATAAGATATAAAATTTTTTAAGATATAAAATTTTAAGATATTAAATTGTTATGAGTCTTTCTATTAAACCTAAAGCAGTTTATGTAAAAAATTGCTCAATTTCTATCTAAAGTCTTCGATTTTGTCAAAAGTTTCAGAGTTTTGGACTATTGTTTCATGATTTTCATATTTTGGTGCTATATTCCTTCGAAAATTAGGACAAGCATTTTCGAATCAACAGAAAAAAAAAATTGGAAGATTTCTAACAAATACGATGTTATGTTTCCTTCATAAAATTCAGGGTCTATAATATTTTTGATGCGATACACTTACATCTAACGGTAATAAAACATGTTCGCTCAATTTCATTTCATTTTTTGGCATTTTTAGAGACAATTTAGACAATCCCTATGATATAACCTACGTTAACTTAATATGTTAAGTTCGTGCATAAGCGGTTCTGGGGTTGCTCAGATAGAATCCCGACAATCGCCACTGATTGTTCCTATCTCTACGCCGGGCACGTTCAATCTGTACGCCGAGTACGCGAATGTCGAAAAACAATGTGCCTTGAGAGTTGAAAAAAAAACAATATCTAGAATCTTTATACTTTTTAATAAGCTTTGTACTCCACACTTTCATAAACGGCAGACGATATTAAGCAAGTTTTGCCTTTTAAATTATGATTTTTTTTTAAATATATATATATAATATATATATATATATATATATATATATATATATATATATATATATATATATACAGTAAAGCCCCGATTATCCACGAGTGCAGCGAAAAAATTTTAAATTACGAACCTAAAATAGACTAATTTTAATTTTTAATCGAAGTCAATAACAAGGGGAATACAATAGTCCCTACAGTGCGAACGTCGAAAATTATGTTCTACATTCTCTGATCAATGACCTTGACGACCCGATCGGGCGAGTCCACGTATTCACTCAGCCTGCCAGTTATCTCAGTTGTCAGTAAGCGTGCTTATTGATCAGTAGGGTGGAGCGAAAAAATTTTTTCTTGAAATTCACATTGCCTGACTCATTATTTGGTGTGAAACTGGCTGCAACAAATTCTCTCCAAATTTCAGCTCAAAATGTTGCCATTTTGAGGTTCCACACCTCAAGTGAATATTTGTATTGCCTTTTTTTAAAGTTTTTAATGCCTTTTTATCAAATTATCATCTTCATATTATTATTTACTAATTGAATACTTAATTTATTTGTAAATTAATATTAGTAAGTACAACAATAATTAATATTAGTAAGTACGTATTTGTAAGTACAAAAATATAAAAAGAATATCCAAATCTCGAAAGGGGGCTGACAAGAATAGGAAAGATTTTTTTTTGACCAAGCAAACAGTACTTTGTTTAACATTTCTGTATGTAAATGTTTAAATAACGAACAATGTAAGTGTTCCGTGAAAGTTCCAAGTATGGAACGAATTTTTTTAGCAGACAAACGTGATCAGAGAAAAATGGCTTTAGGATCAATTGACATTTCTGCAACTCAAAAATTGAAGCGTGTAAGAGAAAGGCAATGTAGGAGGAGAAATAAGGAAGCTAAAACAAACTAATTGAAAGACACTGCTTCTTCATGTAAATATATTACAGATTTAGAAGCAAACGCCGTCTTAGTATCTGATTCAGAATTGGAAGATATCTCTAAAGATGAATGACGATTACATTAATCATGAAGCCAAATGTCGGAAAACAACTGACGATGAAACTCCCCCAACCTCCAAGACAGGCCAAATGAGAATATCACTGCCAAATATAGCCGTTGCTTGTGATAGAACGAGAGTATCGGATAGGCCAGCTGCTATCATTGCATCCTCTGTGCTTCGTGATATAGGGATTGTATCCAAAGATACTCCATCCAAAGTTACTGACAGGAGTACGCTGAGGAGAGAACATCGTAAGGTACGATCACAGCTTACTTCTACACAAGTAACACAGTTTTTGTACGCATCTACTTCCATGGGAGAAAGGACAAACTATAGTGCAAGAAAAGAAGGGAAGTTCCTTAAATAAGACTATAGCTGTGGAAAAGCATATTGTTTGTTTGTCAGAACCTGGTTATGTTTATATGGGACATGTGACTCCGGATTCAGGGTATAGTGCGAATATTACAAGAAGCATTATCAACTTCGTTACACAGAAATAGATTACACTTTCAGAACAGGTTGCTGTGTTAGTGTGATGGAATGACCGTCAATGTTGGGAATAAAAGTGCGAATATTACAAGAAGCATTATCAACTTCGTTACACAGAAATAGATTACACTTTCAGAACAGGTTGCTGTTTAGTGTGATGGAATGACCGTCAACGTTGGGAATAAAAATGGCACAGTTAGATGGCTTGAAATCTTAGTTGGCGATAAATTGCACTGGTTTGTATGCTTAATGCATACTAATGAACTACTTTCTATAAAATTTCTTCGCCACCTTTTTTAGAAGATTGACGGAAAGATATTTGGGCCACACCAGTTTTCCGGAACAATACAATAGGAAAATCTTCGCAATACAATAAGAAAATCTTCGCAAACGTGCGAAACCATTGCTGCGACAAGTTTTGTTTCTATTCCAGTTGCTCTGCCTGAAATTGATAAAAGAGACCTCAGTGCAGACCAAAAATACCTTTTTGATATTTCTAAGGCAGTATCCTTGGGGGAGTGCCTTTAAGATTTAGCTAACAGAACTCCCGGAACGGTGTGTCATTCAAGATGGCTTTTTACAGCCAACAGAAATATGCGCCTATATGTGTCGACAGCCAAACCAACGGAACACTTAAAGTTCCTAGTAGAATATTTCATGAAAGTTTACGTGCCATCCGGGTTTGAAATAATGAAAATCCCAAGAGCTACTCATGGAGCACGTCACCTGCACGGAATGATAAAAAAAAGCTCATTCTTGCCAGAAGATTTTAAGTCAATCGTTCACAAAGTTATTTAGAGGAACTCTTATTTTTCTCACTCTGAAAACATTCTGTTGGCAATTCTGTTAGATGAACTATCACATATTCGAGAACTTGGCCTCAGAAAAATACTGAAAGCAAGAAAAACTGATTGGAAGGGGAAATACGCCAATTTGATCTTCCAAATTTAAATTTCGAAGCGGAGGAATATTTTGAGATGATTAACTGGGACAATCCTTTGGAACCACCAGCTACCATGAACCTCAGTGACGAATACATAGCAAGTATGATCAGAAACGGTTCACAATTTGAAATAGAGAAGCTCCTTTGCCATTCTCAAGCAGTAGAGAGGCATGTGTGACTGGTAACACAAGCATCATTGGTAATATGTGGAGCAGAAGCCAGGGATGGATACATTCCAGTGGAATCAAGTCACGAAAGGAACTTTCAAAGTTTGAAACCAAAGGTAATTATTTTGGCCCTCATGTGAAATCCAAAATTGAAGACTCATTGCAGCAAATTGCAGGTAAGTAATATTTTTTTGAACCGACAATGTTTTCCTGTTTCTTTTTTATAATTAGAAACTGTTTTTGAGACAGAAAATAAAGGTATTGTAAACATTAAAATTAGATAAAAGAAATTGATTTTTTTTACTTTTGACGTTAATATTCCTTTCTTTGACCACCTGTGTGGAACCTGAAGACAATGAGTAATTGCACTGGAATTTTTTTTATGTGTCTTTTTTACCAAACCGCCCCATTTGTTGAGTCAGGAAATATTAAAATTAATTTTTTTTTGCCTTTTTCACTCCACCCTATTGATCAGTCGTGTTATATGTTTCTTTGTCAGTGCTCAAGTTTGGTGTTTCGTTAGTTCCTGAAATTGTGTAATACATAATGGCTGAAAAAAGAAAGAAGGTTGTGTTAACGACTGCACAAAAATACTAGAAATGATTTCTAAAATAGAAAATGGTGCTTCAAGGAGGCAGATGTGTTTGGATTACGGGATCGGGAAAACAACCGTGTGAGACGTTTTAAAAGCAAACAGACAAGCTGTTGGCCTTTGCATCAGTGTCGGAAAGTGCTTCTGGGATGAAAAAAACGAAAAACAATGAAGAAATCCAACTATAATGAACTTCACTCGGCTTTAGCGGAGTGGTTAGTTCAGGTCCGAAGTAGGTCACCCCGGTGTCTGGTCCTACAATTGTCGCTAAAGCGAAAATCTTTTTTGATTTTTTAGACCTGGAAGGAAATTCTGATGCGTCATTCAGTTGGTTATATCGTTTTAAGAAACGTCATGGAATTAGAGAGATTGGTTTACACGGAGAGAAGCTGAGTGGTGATCAACAAGCAGCTGAGGAATTTCAGAGTGATTTTGAAGAGTTTGTGCTGTCTGAGGATCTGCCATATGGACAAATTTATAACGCTGATGAATCAGGGCTTTTTTGGAAGTGTCTTCCCATTAGTACTTTAGCATTTGAAAGTGAACATCAAGCGGCAGGTCACAAAAGTAGCAAGGAAAGAATTACAATCTTGTCATGCAGCAACGCTGCGGGTAGTCATTTTTAAGGGGACAAGAGTAGAAAATTTACCAGTTGATTATTATTTCAAACCTTCAACTCTTGTTAAATTCGGAAGAAAACTCTTTCCGAGTATCGAAACTAATGTCAACAAGACATTTATATATATATATATATATATATAATATATAATATATATATATATAATATATATATATATATATATTATACATATATATATTATATACATATATATATATATATATATATATATTATATATATATATATATATATATATATATATATATATACATATATATATATATACATATATATATATATACTATCTATATATATTATATATATATATATATATATTTAATATATATATATATATATATATATATATATATATTATATATATATATATATATATATATATATATATATAAATATATATATATATAATATATATATTAATATATATATATATACATATATATATATATAATATATATATCTATATAATATATATATACATACTATATATATATATATATATATATAGATATATATCTATATATATATATATATATATATTATATACATATATATATAATATATATACTATATATATATATATATACTATATATATATATAGCATATTAATATATATATATATATCTATATATATATTATAATAAATATATATATACATACTATATATATATATATATATATATATATATATATACATATATATATACCAGAGAGAGAGAGGTGTAGAGATTTACACAAACAGTCTATGAGTTGAACAACTTATTCTTCGCCTTTGAGGGAAATTAAAAGAAATCATTCCCTGCCGACAATTATCCCGAAAGAAATAGCACGGATCAGCAATAAATCCATCCGTCTGTTACGGAGCGGCATTCCTCTGTCATCGATTTTTACTGAATATTCGGGGGAACCCTTCTGCATTCGAATTTATTGGAAAGTAACCCGCCTAATTGCCTTTCTGGTAATTTTGTCGTGTTGTTAGGGATTGTACATTACTTCCGACACCTGGAATTTCTTTTATTCGCCCCTTTCGCTACGAAATCGCTAATCCAATAATCCCATCCATAAAAAAATGAACTGTGGGAACTATAGTAAGGATTGTTCCCTACTTTTTTTCGCTCCGGAGGAGAATCTTACGATATAATGAACAGTTTTTTTTCTATCGCATTCTTTAGGTGAACAGATTCACTTTGTATTCTATTTTTGATTTTTTTTTAAGGAATGGGAAGGATTAAGGGAAAGTCATATAGAAATGCAGTTTACGCTTAAATAGCTTTTTAATATTGCCGCATGATGAAATATTTTTTTTTCTTTTAGATTTAGTAGGGAATTTTTTTAGGGAAAATGTTGTTGAAAAGATGGTATCTGTCTGATATTTTCCTGCAGGATGCTTCTTGATGGATCAATTTGCTGGAGATGGCTGGAGACGTGTAAAACAATCACACGGTTTCTATGCAGGCTCCACGTGTTTGCTTGTAAGCATTTTAATAAGCACATGATACCTCTTGAGTTATATTGTTACGAATTTTACGAGTATATGGTAATCTAGCCAAATATGAGAGTTATCGCCAAATTAGCGATGGAGTTGATAACTTATTTTGGTTGCTATATTGTCGCCAACTTGCCATCCAGACCTTTCTGGAAGCTTCTGGTAATATCTAGCTGACTGACCGATAGGGGGCGCTTTGGAAGTCTATAAATATACCTGAAATTGGCATTGGAACTCAGTGTTTTTTCTGCTGAGAATTGAATGTAATGAAAGTGTGTTAGGCATGTATTGTATTGAAGACTCTATCATTCTAACTTGTGTTTTTAGAGTTTTCTGCTGCATAGATGACAGTTGTTGCGTATTTTCTGTTTGAATTTCAGTATGCGCCTGAAGAATTTACAGAATAATAAATTTGATTTTGTGTGAATTTTCTGAAGAAATTTTATTCAATCCTAACGAACCGAGGAAAACGGAGCGATATAAAATATTTTTATTAATTTCTAACTCCAATGTTACAAGACTATATAACTTTAATTAATTGATAGTTACATTAAAACTTACATTTGCGCTCACCACAGTTACAGGTTTACTTTCCTGCTTAAAATGATCAGATTATTCACCACTCATGGCTCTCTAAGATGAAAGAGCGAACTGCCGTTAAGAGCAGGTGTGCTACTGGTCCGAAGACCAGAGCTTGTCAACTCGGTGGAAGGTGAACTTTTATATTTGATGGCATGGAACTTAGTTAGGTGCGCAAACCCTCAAGTTGTTTGCTCCTTCGAAAGCATATCGAGGTAGCCACAAATTCATACATTAAAACAATTAGTTTTCAAATTGCCTTACTTTATTTCATGACTTCTGTGAGAAACAGGTTTTTAATAATATTTTGTAGGTGACATATAAGTTAAAAATTACTTTTTTCTACACGCACTTGTACTAAATATTATACACACACACACACACACACACACACATATATATATATATATATATATATATATACAGATAGATAGATACATACTAGTTGAAAACCCGTACTTCACTACGGAGTACTTTCATATTAAATACAACAGTCAATGTATGCAATTAATGCCAAAATATGTGTAAATGTATTTATAATAAATTCAGCGATCAATGTATGCAATTGATGTAAAAAAACAAAAAAATATATTTATAAAATAATCGCAACGGATTTTTTTATAGCCAAAAATAATGTAAAAGAATATATTCAAATTAAATCTAATAGAACAGACTAAAGAATATAGTACAGTTAATATACTACAGTTTGAGGGACATATCTTTTTCTGTATTTTTAATATTTTTTTGGATAATTTCCAATTGTCTGCTGCATTAGCAAGAAAAAAAATATTTTTTGTCTATTTCGTTGTTATGCACGTGACGATAAATTAATTTAAAGCACCCGAAAACGAAATCCCGTGATCAACATTTAATAAATTAAATTCTAAAAATTAATCTTTAAAAATTCACCAAAAATCAGAAACTGGAGGTAAAGATTCGAAAAAGATTTCTTTCTAAAGGAATGTTTATGGTCTTTCTCGTGATATAAATTTTATAACCCTCAAATTATTATTTTAAATGCAAACATAAAAAAGTTTCTAAAACAGCTTAAAATATAATTTAAAAAATCTAAGAAGAATTTTTCAAAAATCTTTCTTAGTGCACCCCTACACTATAAGAAAAATCACCATGCAAAATTTCAGCCCTTAAGTTCCAGCCGTTTGGTCTGTGCATTGTCTGTCAGTCAGTCAGTCAATTACGGAACTGTTTTATATATAGAGATATACAAGTATGTATATGTAAGTCTTTAATTAAAAAAATAATATCATATCACTTTCTATTAATCTTTTTGAAATTCTATTATCATACTATCATTTTCCAAACAGAATCAGTTTATCGATGTGGAGTTTATATTTTCCACCATTATATCAGACACATGTTAGATGCTCTTCGTAGCCAATGAAAAGAAATATCGTAGCTTTGATAGGCTAAGAGACATTAAGTCAGAAAGTAAAGAAGCAAAATAGTTCTCTCTGTGTATGGACAGTATAAAGGAGTTCTGGATATATTAAAATAAATATGATAGTAAAAATGAAGTTATGACTAAAGTGAATAACACTTTACGTGAGAAACTGTTTATGAAACACGATTTACAATTTTAGAGGTCAAAATTACGGTACTTCATTGGCGTACACAAGGGGGGGTTGATGGGAGTTATAACCCCCTCACATTGGTTCTGATTACATATATTATTTAATTAGGTTTACGCTATGCACTAATTGCTCAAAACTACTCTTTCAAAGTAATAGTCCTGTGAAATTAGCTCAAAATGGCGGCGAATGATGCATTAAATGAAGGGGTTGAGATTTTTTCAGGAATGTGTAGGGATTGGTCCCCTGAAGAACGCCTAATAAAGTCCCCTCGATTTCAGTCGCCGCGGGGGGTTGGGTGGGGGTCAAAAAGGTCACTTTTTTCAGTTTTTGGCATTTATCTCAAAAACGGTGCGTCACACAAAAAATTGTCAAACTCAAAAATTAAATCTTATAAAATTCCCTTCTAAATTGTATATCCATGTTTGTACCCAAGTGTTACCGTTTTCGAGATATGAGCCGTTGGAATAAGAATTTTTTTCAAAAAAGTGGTAGCAGGTTCAGGTATCTCGTGAAACTTCCTCTTCTAAGTCTTTCCCCTTCCATTCCTCAGAAAACTCGTGATAGAGAATTTTGTAGAGCGAAAAATGTCCTTCAAAAATGTATAGAGTTATGCTAATTTATCTTAACCAGGTAAATAGTTAGAGCATTTTGAAGTTTAGTGGTATTTTTCAACATTTTTCTTGTAAAATGCTCGTTACTCAAGTTTCGTTTCCATGGTCTGTAACTCTATTAATCACTTTGGATACTGTTTAATTAGATACGTATAGTATTCATAACCCATATAAATAATAAATTATGTATACTTGTACGTATAATGTATATCTCATAATATACAGAAGAACACTTGTAGTACAAAGGAGGAAGTAAGAAAACAAACAAAAATGTATAAAAGTTGTTCATATAATCAAAAAATGGTTATCGAAAGTAGGTTCAAACAACAGTTACTTACATTAACTATATTATATGCAATTTATTTCATCAACTGCTTTCCTTTATATTAAAAGCCGTCAATCTGATACTTCGGAAAAAGTTTCAAACAAGTCAAAGTCTTCACTATCATTTTAGCTTCTGTAGAATGTCCGAATTTTCACGAACTGATTTTCCACAAAGGTAGCATCCCACTATAATGCCACGATCAAAGTCACTAGGCTCCTTACTCATCGTCTCACAAACGCATAAATATGACCTGACAAACCACTACCAATACTTTTATAGCTTTCGGTTACGCATCAAATTACGTCACCTGCTAGATCTACTTCTTTAGAGGGGTGTCCGGATACTTTACGCCAGATAGTGTATAACGTATTATTGAATATTAATGAATTATATAAATTATTAAATTTACTTAATGGGGTCAGTATGAGCAAAGAAAAATGAAAGATACCTGTGGAGATTGAGATCATACTAATTTGGAGGAGTCTGGAACATGAGCAGGAACAGTCCTCAGCAGCAATGTCTCCTGGTGAAGATTTGGAGTCATAAAACACTTTGGGGATGTTTGTTGTTTCACTGGTATACCGATGGAAACATTGTACTATTTCTGCTTTGCTTTTACCCTAAATCGCTGACGTAGTGTCACATCCTGAGAAACTATGGATGAAGAGAATATACTAGCTGAATGATAAGACCTGAAGATGTTGTGAAGAGTAGAGCCTGTCTTCTGTGTTACCCCGTCCAGCCTTCATGAAAACACATTCGTGTCTCGTGGGGTGAGTGCCACAAGAAAGACGAGCAGGTCTTACCTATCTACTATCACCACAGTTGAATGAGAGGTGATTTGCCACCCACCTCTGACAATACTGCAGTCAGCATCTCCTTTGGCTATAGTAGACTGTATACCTCTTGCACCCAAGGCCTGAACTAACATAGTAATGAGATTAGTTTTGTTCCTTTCATTGGAAAGGAAGTTTTCTTGATGAAAAGTAGCCACCATGTTCTTATTGAAGTCAATATCTACTGATGTTTTACTTGATGCTCTCCGATGTTGTTCGTCTGTTTCCGTGGAATTCGTGTCTTCATAACCATCAAAAACCACAGCTGAACTGCTGCCGTAATGGTTGATTATGTACGATACATATTTATGGCAGATGGAGGTGAAGGTGGTGTTTCGCTTGTTGGTGTTTCACTTTACTCTATGAAGCAGGAAGCCGCCATAGATTACCGTGAAACTGTTCTTCACATTTATCAGTTGATTACATTTTGGGAAAACATCATGCAGTGCTGACCTTTTGATTTTTCTCATTATCACCTCGGCGAATAGAGACATAAGGTATGGGGCTATCTCTTACGTTAGCAACTCCTCTACATCCCCTTATTTCTTCTTGGTGATCAGAGTTCTTTGAAATATCATCAGAGGTTCTACCACCACTACCTCATCATTAACTTTGATCATATTGCTCATCGCATCTAAAGGAACGACTGAGTCTTTCTTGGATTGTTTTACTTCTGAGAAATTCATTCTAAAAAAGTGCTCATTCTAGGAAATTCATTCTTCTGAGAAATTCATTCTAAAAAAAGTGCTCATTGTGCGGGTTCCAATTTCCAAGGCCTGGTAGCAGTTGACGTTACTTGTTCCAATTATTCCCGTTGAAAGTGACATGAAACAATTACGTTCAGCAAAAGGTGGGTGATCAGCCAACCATTGAGCAAGCTTCCTTCTGTTTAGATCATCTTTGGTTATACGTGATGCTCGAAACTCAACATGTTTTTCTCCTCTTGCAGTATGGACGCCACAAAACATCTCAAGTGAACTAAGTACTGCTGTAGCTGTGCGTGCTCCCCCAAACCATTTCGCCAACACCGAATCACTAAAGCCTCGCCCACGTGTTAATTCTCCTTCACTCTTCATGTCACACATGAGTGTCACCTCAATTGCCATGTTAGACCACACACCAGCCATTGGTGTTCCAGTTCTGATGACAGTGAAGTATCCACGATCTATAAAATCCTGTTTAAGTTGAAGGGGGCGAGTTGTTAGTCCCAGCATGTGTTGTACATATAGATGAGTACACTTTGCATAATGAAAATGCCCGCTGGCATGGAAGTAAAGTATCATCAGTTGGGCGCATGTCATATGATCTTCCCAGTTGAGCTGTGCTGCAATGAATTTTTTCATTAACACCTCCATTTCAAAGTACTGGACCCACAAAGCTGCTGTTGGCCCATTACCTTTGAGACGTGACAATTCGTTGCTCAATTTCCACTGAATGCTGGCAAGGGAGGTGTTTGTGGAAATGTGTTGTGGAGTAATTTCTACTGAGGTCTGAAGTAACTGAACTACTTCTTCTTTTTCATATGGTGTGATATCTAAATTTTCCAAAATGATCTGAGCTAAAGTGACAATTTATACATTTTGGTTTGTTTCCTTATTTCCTCCTCTGTACTACAAGTGTTCTTCTGTATATTATGAGATGTAAATTATACGTACAGGTATACATAACTTATTATTTGTATGGGTTATGAATACTATACGTATCTAATTAAACAGCATACAAAGTGATTAAGAGAGTTACAGACCTTGGAAACGAAACTTGAGTGACGAGCATTTGTTGAGCATTGACTAGCAAAATGTTGAAAAGTACCTCTAAACTTCAAAACGCTCTATTTACCTGGTGAAGATAAATTAGCATAAATCTGTACATTTTGAAGAAAATTTTTCGCTCTACAACTTTCTCTATCACGAGTTTTCTCTATCACGAGAAATGGAAAGGGAAAGAGTTAGAAGAGGAAGTTTGGCGAGATACCTGAACCACTCTCACTTTTTTTTAAAAATTTTCATATTAACGGCTCATATCTCCAAAAGGGTAACACTTGCGTACAAACATGGATATACCATTTGGAAGGGAATTTTATAAGCTTTAATTTTTGGATTTGACAATTTTCTGTGCGACGCACCGTTTTCGAGATAAACGCCGAAAACTGAAAAAAGTGATCTTTGGACCCCCAACCCCCTTCGGCGCCTGATATCGAGGGGACTTTATTAGGCGTTATTCAGGGGACCAACCCCTACACATTCCTGAAAAATCTCAATCCCTTCATTTAATGCGAAAGGAAAACCTAATTTGACTGGACTATAATCCCCCCCCCCCTTTGAAAATTTCTGCGTACGCTGCTGCGGTAATTTAAATACGCTTTAACGATAGTATGACTTCGCAGGTCAAAATACTTTAAAGAAAAAAAACAATTTCTTTTAAACTGATAGTTTAATTTTCAGTGAATAAACTTCGGTCTAATTCCATTCTGAAATTAAAGTAAAATACAGGATAATGTTTCTCCTTTTAGCCACAATCCTATTCTTCCCATTCTGATCTTTTCTAATTAATGAAATCACTCTATTGTTTTTAATTTGGTTCCGTAAGTGGATAACATCGATTTAATCGCATTTAAATAAATTGAATTAAATAGCAAAAAAAAAAAACATCAAAAGCAAACAAATGTTTTAAAAGATAAATTTAAGAAGTCTATTGTTTCCCCTGGGTTCTTCATTTTTTTTAAGAGTTAATTAAGTTTAAATATTATCCACAGTCTCAAAAGGAATTCGTCAGAGAGGACAGTCTAAAATTGATTTATTTTTTTACGGAAGTTTTCTAAAATGAAGATTTTGTTTAAATGTTTGTTTAGAAAATCGTGACAAAATGAAGATGGTGGTGTTGTTTTTTTCCCTGGAAAATGTTAATTGCCTTTTAAAGCCCGAGGACTCACGTTTTAAGGATTGATTTTCTCAAACATTACGATGAATTAGAGGCTAACATTTTTCCTGCAGGTTTTAAATTCAAAGTGGATTTGTGGAAGCTAAATAGGATATTTCAAACTTCTCTCGTTATTTCTTAAGGTATTCGACTGCCCTCGGAGACTTTTTCTTCAATAAACTTCATTTGCAAAAATTTTCGTCCTATTTTTAGAGGGAATATAGCATCAACATAGGAAAACGATGGAAAAAAAAGTCGAAAACGATGAAACTTTTAAGCAAATTGAACCCTTTTGATCGAAAGTTTGCAAATTTTTTCATAAAGGGCTCTAGCTTTAACAAAAGGTAAATTATGCTTATAGCAGTAATATCTTTTTGTCATATGTACTTTAGAACATCCTGAGTGTCATGAACTAAAAGATAATTGCTCTCTGGAAATCTAAAAAAAAAAAAAGGAGACGGTGGAAGTTTTCAATCATTAGTCATCATTCCAAGTGAACATTTAATTCCGGAAGTTATGATATGCAATTCGGCGCATGCGATGGGACTCACACATACACAAACAAACAAACAAAAGATTTCACTTAGTCTCTTCTAACAAAACTACCGAGGGGTATTACTTACCGTTGCGTACCTCTTTTGTATATATATATATATATATATATATATATATATATATATATATATATATATATATATATATATATATATATATACACATAGATATATATATATTTGTGTCTGTGTGGGTCAATTTTGGTACTTTTCTATTTAACTGTTAACTGCTTGCCCAAGCGATACAGGCTTGGTTTGGCACGCTGCCAAAATTATAACTCACGACGACGGACAGTTTTAGCGTCTGAAATTTTGCTTTCCAGAGGACCGTTATGGAGGAACGTAATCCTACGTTAAAAATTACATGTCATTGTAGGCAATTACATGTAAAATTTCAGTCATTTTTCATGAGATTTTTATTAATACAACTACACACTGGAGCATACAGGAGAAAAGTTTTGGGGCGGAAGTTCCTGGGCCAATGACACTCTAGATCAGTGTCTCGGCTTTATCTTGGTTAGGGCCTGCCTAGCACCAATGGAAAAACGAGCATGTTAGTAGAAAGATAGGAATATGGGAGAATTTTAATCCTTGAATTTTTACGAACGAAGGAAAAAAGTAACTTAAGAGACAGTTTAAATGCTGAGAAATAGAATTTTTTTAAAAATCTTTTACCGTCAGTTATATGAACTTAACTTACGCATGATTTTTCAGCGAAGATTCTATAATATTGTTTACCTTAAGTACATTTACATGTCAATTATTAGATACATTTTTTTTAAATTAAAGGGTGAGGCAAGCAAGATGAAAGGCCATAACTGAGAATGACCATAATTTAGGGAAGGTGCTGCAACATCGCAAAAACCTTATTTTCTAATGCTGGTTGATCTTTCATATCAGCTAGAATTAATTTTAGAGTTTGGAGTAGTGTTTAAAATGAGATTCTGCTAA
This sequence comes from Dolomedes plantarius, assembly GCA_907164885.2. Classification (NCBI taxonomy): domain Eukaryota; kingdom Metazoa; phylum Arthropoda; class Arachnida; order Araneae; family Dolomedidae; genus Dolomedes; species Dolomedes plantarius. The sequence goes on along the minus strand of OU015497.1, from coordinate 160,175,992 downwards.
TTCTTTTAGGATTTAATTTATGGTTTTTGATATTTCAGAGAAATTTGATATATTATTTTGCGGTTCAGATACTTCTGCTCTGTCGGGGATGTATTAGTGTTTTGATTTGGATTTTGGAAGAAGCTAAAGTATAAAATTTTCGGATTATTGGTTTTAGGTTGGTTGAGGGGTTGATTTTTATAATATGGGGAGTCTTACGACTTAGGTTGTAGGAATTTTCTTGTCATCTGTAATTTGCAGTATGGTTTCCATTACAATTGCAACGTTTGTGGGATGCTAATTTTTCATTGCCCTCAAAGACAGTACATTCCTTAGACAGTTGATTGTCCACTACATTTTATACAACGAGGATTTATGAAACAATTCTGCTGGTGGTGGTGCTAATATTGGCATCTATAGCATTACATAACTCTGTTAGGGTCGATATATTCTAGTACTATAATGCTAATATAAGTTCTTTATTTCACGTGATAAATTATTTTTCCTCCCGCAGTATTTGGGTGTTGAATTTGGAATAATGGCATAATTCTTAAAGTTTTCCTGGATGTCATTTGTGTAATTATTATAGTAAGATAACCTTTTTGTTCTAAGGGTCTAAGTGAATTTTATTCACGCTAATTTTAATGTCTAGGCCACGAATGAACACTTTGATTGGTTTTACAACTCCCATAGGGAGTATATAACCTTTGATATTATTTTCACTAAAGAAGGTAGTTATATTTTTATGAGCTAATTCCGTTTCAGGATGTAATCTAACTATGTCTTTGAGGGTTGGGGGGTTACAATTACCTTAGTTTTGTTAGTATGAGTAGGAAAGTTAGTACTCACCGAGCTCGTTTCCAGAGGTGAAATAGGCTTACCACCGTTTAGTTGGTAGGCTTGAAGCACTGTGTTTTAAGTTAGCAGTAATTCGGTCCGAACATCACCTGTGGTGTTTTGATTCATCACTGTATCCAAAATACGTCGCTGGGCTAATGGAGCTGTAAGGGTTAATGGAGAGGCAGGAAAGATGGGTAAGTTGGAGCTCATCCCAGGCACGTCCATCTCGCACGATGTCGCCAACTCGAAAAAAATTTAAAAAAAGCCATTGTCTATCGACAATTTGTTAAAAATAATTTTAGTACCATTAATTAAGGTGATTTTTTCTGAGTTAAATTTATAGATTAGTATATTCAATATTATGTTAAAATGATTGAAATATGTTAAATTGAATGGCTGATTAGAGATACATTTGAGTTGTGCAATTATTATGTGTTAAACTTATTAATGAGCTTATTCAGATAGTGCAATCAGTGATGATACTTTACACAATTACTAGCCATACATTAGAACGCATTCTTTTTATTAACAGTATTACTTATTACTACTTATTAATTACTACTTATCACACTCTTTAAGAACCACTTAATACACATTATCAAAATTACAAACATATTCGTTTTAAATCAGTAAAATCCACACATAATCATTTCAAAATCATAATCATCTTCATTTAAAAATACCCAAGATAAGACAGATAAGAAAAACAATTATTGAAACTCAGGCAATCGCTCACCAGACAAAAGAGAAGATATAGTTGGCACGTGCAAAAATTCACATCACACGCGGTCGATCGACGCTGATTTATCTTACGCGTTTTCAGCGTAATAGTACACGAAGATTAATACGTTCCCTTCCAGAACTCGATAATATTATCCTTCTTCCTTGGGATGCTGGATACAATTAAAACTTAAGCAGTATAGAAATATTGCGTAGAGATGAACTCGTTGCAATCCATTTACATCAGTGGAAACATTCACGTGGGCTTCTGCAGAAAATTCTAACTCAGGCTTTCACCTTATCTTTCGCAACAACAAACAGTAGCTAAAACTCTGGGACAAGTTGTTGGAGGAAGGAAGAGTGATACGCCGAGCTGATGCGCATTCATCACAGTCAGAGCCCGAATTTGACCCAATGGGGCCCTGGGCAATGCAGACTTTGGGGGCCCCGTCCAAGTACAAATCAAGAGGGGAGTACAGGCCTCCCCCTTCCCGGACCAGGTTTCCACATGAACAAGTGGGACACTCACCCAGGTTCCCCATAAGTCGGGACCGGAAATTCAAAAAAATTTCGACCAGCAAGTCAAAAATTTTAATAATAATTACAATAATAATAATAAGAGTTAATTTATTAATTTACTTTTTAGTGTTAATAAATAGATACATGAAATTTTGTTTTGAAATTTAAAATAGATCAGTCTGATGTTGCTACACCCCCCCCCACCCCATAAAAAAATTAAATAAATAAACCAGAAACGCCTATAGATGTAAGTATGCTTTTACTATAGTGGGTGCACTGTGCCCCACCCAGAATTTTTTCTGTATCTCCCACTGCCCATATTTACTGTATAAACCAAAAACCACATTTTCAAAAAATATGTACAATTTAATATTAAATTAGGTGGCCCCATAATTTTGGGGGCCCTGGGCAAGTGCTCCACTTGCCCATGCGGTAATCTGGGTCTGATCACAGTCTGCTATTTGAGCAAAATAAGAGCCAAACTGTGAAAGTAATTACTTTCATACTATCTCTCAACAAAATACCTCTTGAACATCAGATCGAGAATCGTTCCTTATATGCACCTGCTGCATGCGCAGTTGTGATGCACTGGAACTCCCGCTATCCATTCGTTGGACGGAACATTTTAATCATTTGCATGTTTTCTGTTGAAAGAACTTTGTATAATGAAATTTCATTACAATCGGACAACTCCTTCTTTCTGATTCGTTACAGTTATAAATCATTAAATGATATATAGAGAGCCAAATCTGTATTTCATTAAATTAGTAGTTTTATGGGAAACACATCTGAAACATTTCTTAGACATGATCCTATTTCGAGTTATCCCAATAGTCGTATACATTTTTGGTGACATATAAGTTCTTCAGAAAATATAATTAAATTTTTCACTTGTATTGAAATTATTAGCTGCTGCTCTCATTTCATTCCTAATGATCATACAGAAAAATTAAAAGCTTTAGAAACATAAAATCAGATTCTTTAAGAAACATAAATTAAAAAATATATACAGAGGCTGTTCGCACATTTTTTAGACGATTTTGGTAAGCGGTAATAAAAAATCGTTTACTGCAAAAGTAATAATTGCAATTGTACTATGTTTTTAAAAGTCAAAATTATCGTCTGCGGCTTGAAAGTTTTGTTTTTATTCAAAATGGCGTTTTTAACAAAGCAGTGGTTCGAAGGCTACATTTATGCTCTTTCCGAAGAGAAATATGCATACTTCGTTATCCAAAAACGATGTGAGAGTCATGGTTTTGAGATATCTAAAGCGTCGATAGGTAATATCGTCAACAAGAAAGGAAAAAAATGTCAAATCGGCGCCACAAGTGGGACAAAAATTCCATACAAGTATCCAAGGAAAAAACGGACGTCTTCGACTATTGCAAAGGTACGTTGCTTAATGTTAAAAGAAAATCCCCCTAGTCAAAGGACAGTTGCAAAATCATTAAAATGCTCGGTGTCCACTGAAAACAAAATGATAAACGTTGATTTAAATCTTAAGAAAGCGAAAAAACGCAATGTGCATCGTCTTCTTCCAAATCATATCGCTGAACGCAGGACACGCTGCAGAATTCTATATGAGAAACACTTATCCAAAGAAAAATGGAAAACAATTGTCACAATAGATGAATCATGGGTGTATTTAAATGACTGCAACAAAAAAAGAGCCATTTATTATCATAAAAGGGGAGAAAAAAATTTAAGTACATGGTTCAAAGAATCGAAAGAAAGTTTTTCTAAGGGATTCATGATTGTTGCTGGTTTTTCTTATAATGGCAAATTAAAAATAAAGAGAGTGGAAAAAAAATGTCAAGATTAACTCCAAATACTTTCAGGAACATATTTTATCGCCAATTTTTCTGAATGAAATACCATCGCTTTACTCACAGTGCCATCAATCTGTGAGACTTCATCAGGACAAAGCTAGCAGTCACACATCAAAATCCACTGTAAATTTCCTAAAAGAAATGGAACAAAAAACTGGTATCAAGGCCATACCCTTCACTGATATCCCTACTAAATCTCCCGATGTATCACCTATGGATTTTTGTGCTTTCAGACTTTTAAAATCTGCATTATCCAAACGTCGTCCCAAAACCCTTACAGGACTCTGGAAAGCTGTTCAGGAGGAATGGGATAGAATACCTCTTCTGACACTTTAAAAGGCATTATTATCCTGGAAATTACGGTGTCGAAAGATAGTTCAGAATAAGGGATGTCAAATAGAACATTTAAAACGCAAGAATTTTATGTAATTTAGTTTTGTGAATGCAATATACATCGTCTAAAAAATGTGTGAACAGCCTCTGTATTTGAATTTTAATCTAAACCGACCTTTTAAACGTAGTCGGATACCTTAAAATTGGAAAATTAAAAGATGTGGTAGTTTACACAAAGTCACATTTCAACTGTCTGAAACTCAGGGTACTAAATCGTAAATCTATATTTTTACACACTTATTATGATGATTTCTTTTATAAATTGCAATGCAAAAGACAATAATTAAAACCTTTAATTAATGTAAAAGTTAGGATATATGACAAATACTTGGATACTACATTGTCAAATAATAATCAATTTTAGTTTTTGGGGGACAGACATAATTGATTATTACTTAGTTGGGATATAATTTACTGAGTAAGTTGCATAACAGAAATTATACGTTCCAACAGGAATGATTTTAAAAGTTGTCAAAATTACAGTATTTTATATAGCTTTTTAAATAATGAACTCTTTAATACTATCGTAAATTTTAACTATTAAAACATATTACTCAGTTACAGCAATAATGGTAAAGGTCTTGTCTAATTTTAATTGCATGAGTTTTTATTTGAGAATAAAAAAATTAAAGTTGTAAATGGATAATTAATTTTGACGCACTTTGTTTAATGAGATAAGCTGAAGTAGTTGAAACGTAATTAAGGGAAACTAAGTCGTTCATGGCAGTAAATACTAAAAACTTGAACACTTTTGGAATAAAAAACGGCAGACTCTGTTTTGTAAATTTTGGTAGACAGTATGTTTTGCACATTAAAATAATAGAACTAAATAAGTATTATTATTGAAAAAATGGTATTAGAGTAATTCTTAAATTATTTAATATTTAATTATAATTATGTTCTTAATTTTATATATCTGAAGCACTAATATAAGTTACCAGAAAATTTATTCTCTCGTAAAGAAAGAATTAGCAGTTTGCGTTGTATTAAGGATGGAGTTTCCTTTACAATTACAATTATGTTTTATTGAAGCTAGAATCTAATTGCGATATTCATAAAGCTTTAAAGGATGTTTTTTTATGATATAGTCACTTAAAAATATTAATTCGCGTTAATAGTTGAATTGCAAGGGATCTAACGTAATGAGGCCTCCCGAATTCTAATTCTAAAAATATTTTTTCTTTGATTTTTTGTATAATTATCCTTTATTGTTTATTAGACATAATAACATTGGAAAGAATATTAATGATTGTATTTTAATAACGCAATTCGAATTTATAAACTAAAATGGTATAATAAATTATAATTACGCCACAATTATTTATTACAAACAAAATTGAACATATTACCCAACCGTGGTAGTTTATAATAAATTTATCTTAATAGCTAAAAATTTGTATAACTGGCCGTTCACACTGTAAATTAAAATTTTCTTTGTTGAAATTTCTTTTTATTGCACACTTTAGGCTAAAATTGAGCACTTATCTTTCTTCCATCTGCAGCTGCCCTCCCTCTGAATTTTCAGTTTGCTGGTAATTAACCGTTTCCGTTTTTAACTTGTTTTAATTTTGGGTTCCATTTTTGCAACCCACATTGTATAGTGGTTAGCTTCTCGGGCTTTCGCAATGACTACTTGGCTTCGAATCCCTGATATGATATGGATGTTACAGTGCAGTTCCCTCTTAGGAAGTAGTGTTGGCTCACTTACGGGGTGATAGAAGGATATGTAGCCAACGAATTCGCAGTGTAGATGGTTCAATGTTCTTAGGGCATTACCTGCGGCATTGGTAAAAAAAAAGTTTCATTTCGAATTAAAATGTCGTGTACCTGTTCAGCAGGCCACTATGGTAAAACCTCTCAGAGATGGCAAATTCAGTATAAGCAGGTTTCATTGAGATTTGTGACTCGATCCACAGGAACCCTCTGATGGCCAAAAAGAACCCCAATGATTGACTAATCCTGACAGGGAGTAAACCTACATAACTGAGAAATTAGTAGTGTTCTAGATAGTTGAAATAAAGCGAGTTAAATCAATTCATTCACAGATACTCGTTTCGTTAGTGAAGGATTAGATGTAGTTAATACCGAAATGAAAGTTACTGTTCTTCTCAAGTTGGACGAAACATAGTCTTTTAGTCCACCACTGAGTTTATTCATCTTGCATCCAAATTAGTAATTTTACACTACCATAGTTTTGTGTGTGCTGACGTTTCTCGCGGGAGATATCTAAATTCGAACAGTGTTCCTTTAGGTTGCTCACTACACCAGTCGCAAATTCTCCGCCGTTGTCAGACTGTATAATGGATAGTGCTCCAAGCAACATTAATAAGTCAACGGCGATGTACGATACTTCTTCCGGTGTCTTTGATGCCAGACTCTTGAGTGCCAAAAATTTTGTAAGATGATCTGGGTACATCATTATTAACTTCTAGTCCCCTTTCAGGTTGGGGTTGATGACATGGATCTGACAATGGGCATTGAAATCAGAAAAATCCATAGGCTTCACCACACCGTTTTTAACAACTTTCTGTTTTTCTGAGACGGTTGAAAAAGGTGAATGTAGAGCTCATTATTATGATCAGTGGCGTACCTAGACCATTTGGGGCCCGGGGCGGATTTATTTTTAGGCCCCCCTCCACAAAATGGTAATTTTTAACTTTTTCTAATGACAGCTAGCCTTTCCTTGCCTTAATCAGACAGTCTCCTCAGGCTATTGACCTGTGCAGACAGTGGCGTGCTCAGAATTTTGTTCTGGGGGGGGGAGGGGTCAAGGCCTCCAAGTCCTAGGGGTCGTCCATTTCCCTGACGCCCTATTATCAGGGTGGACTAGAAGGGGGTGTCTTCCGGGGGTTATGGAATACCCCCAGCCGAAGGGGGGGGGGGTCCGGGGGTCCTCCCCCGGAAAATTTTGAAAATTAGGTGTTAAATAGTGCCATTTTAAGCTATCTAGAGTACTAGATGCCACTTCTTAAAAATCATATATCTATGAATTCGGATAAAATATTTAAAGCTACGTCCCCGTCATTACTGGAATGAAAATCTAACAAGAAGTGCTGTTTAAAGCAGATACGCGACGAAACAGTGCGTGCGTGCCCTGTTGAAAAAAAGACGCCTTCAATACTTTGATAGGCAAGGGTTCGGTTCACTCTCGCGGTTCGCGGATAGTACTGTAGAAGTATATAAACACCGCTCGGCACTTGGCCTTAGAAATACTGTTTCTGGCACTGTATAGCGCTAAAATTATAACAATAAAGATCGCTAAAAATGTAAGTGCAATAAAGATCGTAATGGTAAAGAATAAATAACACAATTACTATTAGGCCTATACGAAATATTTTTGCATTATTTTGTAAATTTAAAAAATTTATTTTAGCTCTGTGTGTGTGGGGAGGGTCCTGTCCCGCTTCCCCCCCCTCGTCGGCACGCCCCTGTGTGCAGAGAAAAAATTGACTGAATAAGGGAGCGAACTCGTGCAGTACGAGGTGAGCAATGATCATTACTGTTTAAGCGTTAAATTAATAAAAAAAGTCTTATGTCAAGGCCTGAGTTCGAGCAATCGAACCAATGCGGTACCGCACGGCACAGCTCCGAGACCAACGTTCTAACCGCCTGAGCCATGAGCTCGCTAACTTACTGTTCGGTACAATGTTAAAATCAATTGTACGGCACTGGTTTTCGTTGTATGAATTTTTCGTCACGCCAAGGTGAATGGTAAAAGGCTTGGCCGTTCGATTAATAAAAGCGATAATAGTTAAAGACAAAATTCATAGTAAAAAGAAAAGGAGCCATTTTGGCACCAATACTTACTTATAATATTCAGGTAGCTTCAAGGAAAACCAAAGAAATACCTCACTTTGATCTACGTTAACTTTATTGGTAATTCAACTTTAAAAAAATTTACTTTTCACAAGGCAATGCACAATTCACAGTATCAGTATGAAAAAAATAGAATGGGAATACATCACCTAGAAAATGCCGTGTTGTGTGAAACCATGTTATATGAGACCCGGGGACATTTCTAAAAAGGGGGGGGGGTGCGTTCTGAAAACTTATTAAAAACAAAACATTTTTTAAAAATTCCATATAAGCAACTTAAATTAAGAATTCTGTATTAATTTCAAATAGGTAAAAGCCTCCTTTTAAAATTGTCTTTTTATAACTTTTGCATCAGAAAATTGTCTAATTGTCTCATGAAAGTTTATTTTCATAGCCAACTTGTTCTCGATGGATAACATTGCTAGGCCATTTAGTTTGATTTGGCTCATTGTTGAGCGCAAATAGTTTTTGATGACTTTCAATTTCGAAAAACTTCTTTCACAAGTTGCGACTGAAATGCAAATCGTCAAAATCAACTTTAGTGCTAAACACAAGTTTGGTACTGACTCTTGAAATTCCATACCAACAATGAACTGCAAAACTTGAAGAGCTGACCACTTTTTGACTTCCTCTGTATTAATATTTGACGGTTATCATTATGAAATGGAATAATATATCTCCTAATGAAACATTCAAACTGGTTCAATCTATGCAGAAACGATTGATGGAGGTCCTTAGACGCAAGGGCTATCCGACCAGTTACGTCTTAGTCTTTTTATTTCTGGCAAAACCTCGTCCTTAGAAAATTCGTCGTAACTTTCAGTTAGACGAGAAATGAGTTCTGGCAATTTCTCATCTGGAGCTTTGATAAAATTAACCGACTGCAAGACTTCAAATTTGTTATGAATGTTCTCCATGGATTTTGTTCTTGTTTGGAGTTCCAAATACAACCTATCTACACATTGGAACATGGACCTCCTTAGTTCTTCTTGTAAAGATAAACCCTCATCTTTAGCTTTTTCCCCCGGCATCATCTTTTTCGATCTTTCTCTGCCTCTCTTTTCAATAGCAATTCCCATTTCTTCACATTTCTGGGAAGCGAAGTCCAAAGCATCACTAACTAAGGATTCTCTGCTTTCCTTAATAAAAAGTTCCAATGCTCTTAGTTTATATAAAGCCTTGTCCAAGGAAATCCCCTGAATTTGCAGGTAGTGTTGAGTGTGGTTGATTTCCTCCAAAATGTCTGACCACAGGCGTAGAAACGCTGTAAACTTAAAATCGCAAACATTTGCCATTATAATCTGAGCTGATCCTCTTGTATCTGGGTTTTCAGACTCGTCGCACAGCTTCTTCACTGTATCGATCGATTTTCCAAATTTTCCAAAAACACACAACATTATTCAAATTTTTACGCCAAAGCCAGAATCTGACACAAAGAATCGGCCTGTAATTTCCAGGCTCATCGTCGTCCTCCGTCAGTCTTTCCTCAACCTAATGCTTAAATCAGGACTTCTGACACCAGAAAACTAACCAGTCTATAACAGGGCCCGATTAAGAAAATTCTTGACTTTAGGCACAACTCGGGATGGGGGGATGGGGGGATGGGGGCCCCCTAACAGTGATGTGGGCGTAAAATTTCCAAAATTGACACACACAAAAAATAATCATGAATCATTGTGAAAGTACCATTTTACCGAGAATTGGCTATTTGAAGCGTAGAAGCCTAGAGCATTATCAAATAACAAAAAGCAATACAACATATTAACTTTTTCATTAAATTAAAACACCAATACAATGCAACCAGAAAAACTTAGTTATCCCTTATATACACTATAATATACATATGAACTATACATATAACTATACATATGATGAACCAATCAATCAAATTTGGAAGGATATATAAAAAAAAATGATATTGAAAAAGGTAAAATAAGAAAAACTGAATTGGAAATTTTCTTTTTTCTTCTTCTTTTAAAATAAATTTTTTTGGGGCCGCTAGGCCCGGGCCTAATGGAAAATCAGGGCCTGGTCTATAAGGACTTTGCCTAAAATAAAGACTATCAGCCTATTTAATTATTTTCATGCGTTTATTGCACTTCTAGGATAAATACGGTTACGTACAAAATTTTAAAATACATCAAGAAAAGTACGTGGGTTCTGGAATACGACGAAGAGTGCCGGCGATTCTCGGCAACTCAGCGTCAGTTCTATGGCATCTCTCAGCACCATAGGCGTAGCGTACTTCTAACTTTTCTTTCTTTTTTTTTGGGGGGGGGGGCACGAATTCAATTCAGTTAGGGCCCTCCTCAGGGCTTTGACTACCGGAAATATTGGGATTTGAATATTGGGATTTTTTGAAATTGAATAAAAATAGAATTGATCTTTGAGTAATTAGTTATACAATGAGAAAAATAAATATAATATTAATAAAATCAGAAAAAAAAATATAGCATTGAATTTATGCTATGGATCATATCATTGTTAAAATCTATGTTAAGGCTAAAGAAATAATCGGAATCTTCAGTTTCACAGTTTGAAAAGGCGGCAAAAAACCCAGCTTCCTTAAAAGTTTGCTACAATTTTATGGTTTTAACTGAACTTTTTAATTTATTTCAAGTTAAGTTGGGGGGGGGGGGCACGTGAATTGTTGGAAGTCGCTAAAATATGCAAGCGTAATATTTTATAAAAACAATAACGTTCTTGTCTGATTTTTTTTAAAAATTAAAAATGTAATTTTTTTGTAGTAAAGTTATCATTCAATTTTAAAAAAGGCCCCTGTCGTGGGGCCCCCTTAGTAAGTGGGGCCCGGGGCGGACCGCCCCCCCCCCGCCCCCGTTGGTCCGCCACTGATTATGATGGGCAATGAAACTGCACTTGGGTGAATGTTCTTCCAACATTCTCTCACAACATCCTTGGCGAATGGACAGATGAGCCTCATGAAGTAAATTAAATAACTCAGAGTTCATGATCTAAAATTGGATTGCACTCTTGTGTTCTTTTAGAGGATAAATCAACCGACATTTGTTTTGTACCACCATCACATTATAACGATTTAGCAGCCAATAGTCCTGTAGTTCCTTTTTGAGTAATCGTTTTAGCCCTTTTCCCTATATCTCGGGAAAGTTCTGTGTGTATATGTCTTATGTGTATATGTATTGGTTGTATATGTATATGTTTTTGTGTAGAGTTATGTAGTGTATACATGTATATTTATATAATATGCATAGTTACTGAATGTACGTACCCTTTGGTTGATATATCCATATAGTTTCCATTGATATTACATAAAATACACAGTGTTCTGTCATTTTATTCAAGATCAGCTTTTGTAAAAAACCTTTCGCAATTCATCAAGCAAAATTTATTAATGACAAATATTGACTCTTTGTTCATTCGATTTTATTTTTTGAATTATGTAGCGAATAGAGAATTTTGTTAGTACAATCGATTAGGGAATCGATTTTATATCCTTTTATATGACGGATAACTTCGGACTTTAAGGCATTAATCTTAATTAGAGGCTGTCAGTAAATGACACCGGGATAATTTCGTTTATGTCCCCATAAAATTGAGCGAAAAATATCGAAAATACCTCGTGTGACAATGAATCAAAATATGGAAAGCTTAATACCTGTACCAAGATAAACGATAGAATTATACGACGAATATAAAATTGTACAGAGCTAGATTATTGGGCTATATTTCACAGCAACTCTTTTAAATTATGTCAACCTGCATTCCAATAAAACATCAAAACTAGTATCATTTTTGATACTGTAACCATTAATGCGAGTCTGACAAAAAATTCTATTTTTCAGTTATACAGATTGTGCAATATTTTTTTTTTTCAAATGTATCTATATATCACCATTACTTACTTGAATTGCTTACTTGAATTACTTGATTGCTTACTTGAATTACTTTAATTTGAAAATAAAAATTCAAACCATATTTGAGTTTGGAGGCTTCTGCTGAACGAATAGCTCAGTTTTGAATGTATCACTTTCGAGTCAATAGTTTTCCTTGATTCTATCTCTTGAGCCAATAGCTCTGTTTTCATAAAACTCTTGAGTAAATAGTTCTGTTTAAAGGCAACTCTTGGTCAATAGCTTAGTTTAAAGCCAACTCTTGAGCCAATAGCTCAGTTTAAATGCTTTTCTTGAGCCAATAGCTTTGTTTGAATGTATCTCTTGAGCCAATGGCTCTGTTTGTGTGACTCGGGAGAGACAAAGGTATCGTTTGTTATTTTTTTTGTATAATTTTCTCTCTTTTATAAATAGAAAAGACTTTTAAAATATTTTGTCCTCAGAATGTGCCACAGTTTTATTGATTTATCTTTTACTCGAAAAAAAAGAAAAATTAAGAGTACGTTTTGTTCTGGAGAATATATTTTTAGCACTTTGTTGTCATTCAATCTCCAAGTTGAGATTTGAGTTATCTTTCAAAGGTTCACAACAAACGTATATCACAATATTTTTGGTATCATGTTTTCATTTGAGTATTACTAGGAGATAAAGGGCATATTATGGGCTACCAACAGGTTTTTCAAAATATATGTGTTTCTAATGATGAAAGTCAATTCTATTAAAGGAAAATAATGGATTTTAACAGTTCTCACATTTACAATAGTTTTGTGTTAACTTAACAATGCTAATTGCGTATTCAAAAGAATAGAAACCAAGACATTTAAAGAATTAAATTAATATCATGCTGCAGAAAACTAGGGTTTCGGTTAAAATAAAGAATACCGTTTAAAATGGGTGACTCATTACATATCCCAAATACTTTTTCCCTTACCTTATTCCTTAAATAATAGTGTAAGCTGACAATTAGATCGCCAGCTAATATTCCTTTACATGTTTACTTAAGAGTAATTTCGTTGCTGGAAGGGGAGAGAAAAATTACCTATTTTTAAATCATTAACATAATAGATGACAATTATTTCTTTATAAGACCCTGTTTCTTCCCCAGGACGTGACAGTTTGTGAATAAAAAAAAGGTAAAAAATAGGGTGTGATAAAATACCAAAGGGAAAAAAATACAAAGAAAATTAAAATTAAAAAAATTCTAAAACTTGAAAAACAAAGAACATTAAACAGCATATTAGTGCAAATGATCGAGCATTTACATCATTAACTGAATAAAATGAATTCGTAATTGCGTTTTAATACAACATTTCAGACCAGTGTTATTTAAATGAGATAATGAATAGGCAATTTTCCATCAAAAAGGGATTCGTCTCTTGGAAAATTTCCCTGCAATTAGAATTCCTTTTAGTTCGTCTAAACTTTTTATTTTTACTCTAACGATGAATTGTCATTTATTCAAGAAAAGTTGGAGGTATTTATTATTCCGCCAAGAAATGTTTTGGTTTTATTTTATTTTTGTGCTGATTGCAATCGTGAAATGCCATTCCTTAGAGAACATCTTAGAAATCTTCATAATTTGAGTAATAGTTATCGCATAGACATAAAGGCAGGGAGTACGAATTCCTTGTTAAGTGATTTTAGTGGAAAAACCTGGCCAAAATTTATGCCATTTGAATTAAGGCTTCTATGTACGAACAATATTGGATTCGCGCAACTCAATGTTAAACTATGGAGGAAATTTGTCCAAAGTTTGCCGACTTGGATTTAACACTAAATAGACGGAAAATTTTTTTTCCTGGATAGATATAAGACTGAACGCCGTCATTTTGATGGATAAAAAAAGAAATCAAAGATTTAAAATATTTAATGCTTCTTTAAATGGATCAATACTTTAAATTTTCAACTATTTCATACCAATATATAAAAAACTAGCCAAAAACACGCACTTCGCTACGGAGTACATTCACATTAAATACAACGGTCAATGTATGCAATTAACGCCAAAATATATATATATATATATATATATATATATATATATATATATATATATATATATATATATTATATATATACACTCATGGACAAAAAAATTAGCGCACCAAGAAGGAGTCGTCAAAATGAAACGAAATTAAAAACAAAGTAGTCATTACGTATTTTACATACGTAATGACTACTTTGCTATAAGTAAATGATAAGAAAATCAAAGAAAAAGGATAATTTATTTCAGAGAAAAATGCAAAAGAACGGAGGAGTTAATACTTCGTTGGACCCCCTCTAGCGCGAATGCACGATGCGATACGATCGGGCATTGGGTCATACAAGTTCTGTATGATGTCTTGAGACATTTCGTTGCAAATATTTGCTGTAATCTTGCCTCTAGTTCGTTCAAACTCGTGGGATTCCCAACTCGTCGTCCCAAATGATCCCAGATATGCTCGATTGGAGACAAATCTGGGGATCGGGCAGGCCAAGGAATGGTAGTAACAGTGCGGAGACAGTCTTGTGACACCTTTGCCGTATGAGGTCGAGCATTGTCTTGTTGAAAATTGGCTCCTGGGAGCCGTTGCATGAGTGGTAACACATGTGGTTGCAGGATTTCATGAACATACCGCTGGGCTGTCATGGTGCCACGGAACAATACTAGGGGTGACCGTGTATTGTAGGCAATGGCACCCCATACCATCACACCAGCTATGGGAGCGATGTGTCGCTGTACAGCAAAGGCAGGATTGAAGCGTTCACCACGGGCTCTCCACACACGAATACGATTGTCATCACTGCCAAGATTAAATCTGGATTCGTCGCTAAAGACGACATGGTTCCATTCCGCTGCAGTCCAGTTTCCTCGTGAGCGGCAAAACTCCAAACGGAGGCGTCGATGGGTGGGAGTCAAGGGCAGCACACGTAATGGGCGCCGCGATACAAACTGTCCTTCAGCCAGGCGCCTTCGTATGGTTCGAGAAGACACAGAGACCCCTAGTGAAGGTGCTACCTGTGCCTGGATGAAGCAGTTGGCTGTACGCGTGCATTTCTTACGATGTGGCAGTCTTCTCGACGACTGGTCTGTCGAGGGCGTCCTGAGCCTGGTCTTCGTGTACATGACATCTCTCGGGTCCACTGGTCCCAACACCTCCTCACAACACAATCAGAGCGGCCTAATTGACGAGCTACTCGCCTAGCTGAACACCCAGCTTCCATCATCCCGACGATTCTCCCCCTGTCAAACTGCGACAACTGCTTATATTGTCTTCGAACACGGCGTAATGGCATGTCTATCTCAGCTCTTCCTTTGTAAATGATTCAGTACACTCAAACAAGCTTTGGTTACCTGTATTATACTCCACAGAGTACGATGTTTCACGCCCTCTACCGGCTATACGTAATGCGCAATCACGCTGCATTTCTAATCATTTGCATATGTCCCCGACATGTACCTTCATTGCAAGTTTCGTTACGATCCCGCAATTATTTCTTGGTGCGCTAATTTTTTTGTCCATGAGTATATATATATATATATATATATATATATATAATAAATACTACGATCAATGTATACAACTGATGTAATTAATATATATATATATATATATATATATATATATATATATATATATATATATATATATATATATATATATATATATATATAAATCGTAAGAGATATTTATTTTTTTCGATAATATCCAATTGTCTGCTACATTAGATAGAAAAAAAAAATATTTTTTTTGTCTTTTTAGTTGTTATGCACGTGACGATAAATTTATTTAAAGTACCAGAAAAAGAAATCGATCAGCATTTAATAAATTAAATTCTAAAAATTAATCTTTAAAAATTGACCAGAAATCAGAAAATCGATGTAAAGTTTCGAAAAAGATTTCATTTTAAAGGAATTTTTATGATCTTTCTCGTGATATAAATTTTATAACCCTCAAATTATTATTTTAAATGTAAACTGAAAACAAGTTACTAAAACAGCTTAAACATTTAATTTAAAAAATCTAAGAAGAATTTTTCAAAAATCTTTCTTAGTGCACCCCTACACCATAAGAAGAATCGCCATGTAAAATTTCAGCCCTTTAGGTCCAGCGGTTGGGTCTGTGCATTGTATGTCAATGAGTTAGTGAGTCAGTTACGGAATCGTTTTATATATATAGATTAGTATATATTTAGATACTAGATGGTACCCGTCAAAACTTGACGGTTATTAAGTAAACATTCCAATAAAAAAAAGGGTTCATAACCTTATTAAAATATTAGAAATTCATATGAAAGCCACGTGTGCTGGTAATTTAGAAATATTCAATAAAACACTTCAAAAAAATGTAAGAATATTTTGCGGTTATATTAGGTATTCGCTTTGAAAAGCACGCTATCGTACAGACACTTTTGAACATATCACTATCCATGTGCCGAGTTTGCAACTTTCCGAAAATACAAAATTTGATATTATTGTAATATCTGGTTAAAATAATCCCTATATATAAAACGCGTAGGTATGCGGCACAAAAATCTACGATATTTCTACACTTCGAGTGGCAACGGCTGCAACTACCGGATGTAAACAGCGGCTGTCCGCAATTTAAAACCGCGTGTGTGTAGTGGCGGCATAAGTTACAACCGCTGATCTTTTGATAATACATGTTTAGACCTATCAAATCCAGTGTTTAACCATGGACAGTTGTATGTAGGTTTATCTAGAATCCATTCTTTTGATTCTGTCGCTTTAGTATCTCCTACTTTTGAAATACTCAAATCTGTATATCAAGAAGTTTTATGAATATCATAGTTGAAATCCACACTATATTTTAGCTCCATTTTATAAGTGAGGAAATTTTCCCAACAATTTATTATTTAATATGATTAAGTGTAGATATCTGAATTGTGAACAGTAATACATACAGAGAGTGATGAAATCAACACTGTATTTAAAATTTCCCCCCAACAATTTCTTATAATGGTAAAGTGTAGATATCTTAATTTTGAAAAATTGCTGAATTTTTGCTCCATTTTATAAATGAAGAAATTTTCCCAGCAATTTATTATTTAATATGATTAAGTGTAGATATCTGAATTGTTAACAGTAATTCATACAGAGAGTGATGTAATCAACACTATATTTCAAATTTTCCCCCATAATTTCTTATTTGTTGTAATGATAAAGTATAGATATCTTAATTTTGAAAAATAGTACATACAAAGAGGGATGTAATTTTTAAAATCATTGATGTGGGCTTTCTCAGTCTTATCTTTAACTCTGTTCTAAGGTAATGGAAATTCACATTTTTTGATCACGATGTTTTAGAATCAGCTTAATAGAGAATACCCCTTAACAACATATATTTATGATGACAGGTAATTGTAACATTCCTTACATATGTCACTTTCAGTTGTGTTGTTTTGCAAAAGGAAATTTAAAACTAAAAGTGACCATGCTGGTCACGCAGCGGCTAGTATGGTTAAAATATAAATATATATATATATATATATATATATATATATAAAAAAAGATGAATGAATGACTAACTTCATGTTTACATTTTCATGTCCCGAATATATAAAATGAATACTTGTTATTAATTTAATTGAAACGCTATGAAAACGTGAAAGGTATTGGAAAATTTACAGACTTTTAAAAATTTAAGAAAATTTTGCCGTTATGTTAGGTATTCGCTCTGAAAAGCACACTACTATACAGTACATACCGTAGATAGTACCTGTCAAAACTTGATGGTAAGTAATTGAACAGTTCCAATAAAAAAAAGATTCATAACCTTGTTAAAATATAAGAAATTTTACAGAATATTACTGTTTTGCAACCTGATGTGTTGCAATTTAGAACATTTAAATTTACTTGAATGTTTGCTGTCTGATTTGTTAATTTTAAATTGTTTTCTAATTTGAAGGTGAAATTTTTTAATACTTTTTTATTAGATCTGAAAAATAAAGTAATATAATTCGAGAAAGTGGCACAAAACAAAATAATAAAATGTCCCCTTATAATCACCTGAAATATTGTTTTAAGGTAACTGCCTACATTTGGAGCCAATTTTTTTAAAAAATCATTTTTTAAAGATTTTTTTGTTTTTTATGGTAAAATAGCACTTGAAAATTAAAAAATAAACAAAAACTTGCCAGTAAATACCATACATTTTTATAAATTGGTCAATTTGAAGTAATTTTCAATGAAAATTAGCTAAAATGCGATACATATGACAGTTATCTTAAATGACCCACAATCTAAGAGAAATTTTAAAATGCAAAAATGTTGCAATATGAAAATTTCCCCGATTCATCATTCCTCTCCTTATAAAAACAGCCCCAAACACAGTGGCGTATGCAGGGGAGGGGTTGATGGGGGTTAACCCCCCCCCCATTTTTTCTGATTACATATATTACTTCAATAGGTTCAAGCTCTGCACTGATTGCTCAAAACTACTTTTTCATAGTAACCCCCCCCCCTTTTAAAAATTTCGGCGTATGCTGCTGCCCAAACAAAAACTATTTAACTATTTATTATTATGCATCAGTTATTGAGTGTCATTTCATTAACAATAGCATCTAAAACATTTCCCGAAAATTTATATGTATTATTGTGTGAAATATCATGATAACGGTAAAGATTTGTGCTAAAAACATAATTCTGAGAAAAACTCAGTTCAAGTTGTTTACCACTTCAATTTTGTAGCAGACATTTTTTAAAATAGCTATAACTCTGCTTCTAATTGATGTAGAATGAAAATCAAAATGGTTTTGAAAAGAGAAAAGATTGAATTGCACGATTCCTGGAAAAAATAAAATTGACCAAAATAGTCAAAAAATGACATTTTCAACGTAGGCAGTCACCTTAAAAGATACACTATCATCGCAATAGAATGCTTTACTAAAAATTATTACAGTGAGGTTTTTTTTTAAAAAATATTGAAGTTTATAATTAAAAAAAACGTTCTTGGAAAAAAAAGCATGCTTGCAGCTGATTTTAAAATCCGACTTGTACAGTCTAACTAATGCAGCCAGATATTTAGAAACAATACTGCTAATTCAATCTATTTCAATGTAATATAAATATTTTATATAATCATGTATTGTGCTATATATATGTATAAATAGGCTATGTATAAATATATTAAACAAAAATAAAATATATAAATAAAATCAGATTAAAATATCATGCAAATTATTCACGTGCAAATAATTTTTGCATGTGTATTTCAATTTAATGTACATATATTATATATTATGCTATATATATGTATAAATAGGCTATGTATAAATATATTAAGAAAAAATAAAATATATAAAGAAAATCAGATTAAAATATGCAAATTATTCACGTGCAAAAAATTTTTGCACGTGTATTTCAATTTAATGTACATATATTATATATTGTTAAATATATATATATATATATATATATATGTATAAATATATATTAAGCAAAATAATATATATAAACTAAAGAAATTCTGATTAAAAATCATACAAACTTATTGAATCGTTACCAAACACGTATTAGATGTGGAATATATAGAATTCCATGTGTTGTAAATGCAAAAAATCTGTATACTGCAGATTTGGCCTTTTGAACCGGCTAGCTTATTATTACAGCAACTTTTGTGACGTACAGTTTGGAACATATCACTGCGCATGCGTCAAGTTTGCAACTAAATTCGACATTATTGTAATATTAAATTGTAATACTGTATTGTAATATATATTATATATTATGTATTAAAAAATATATAGTATATATTAAAATATATATATTATATATGGTTAAAATAATGAAAACCTGTTTTACTGTGAAAAAAATTCAGATTCAATTTTTCTTAAATTAACGAATCACGGTGAATGAATGACTCACTTGTGTTTACATTTTCAAGTTCTGAGTAACACTATGATAACGCGAAAGGTGGCGGAAAAGAGATAATTCTCTAATGAAGAGATAATTTTGAAATAAAATTGATCGAAATAAAGTTGATTTGTGTCGATATTACGTTGTTTTAATTACAATTATTTGGGTTTAGTTGGCAAATAATCTTTTTGAACTTTACTTTTAACTTGTTAAGCCTAACTCATAAAACAAAATGGATGCCAAATGGATGGATATGAGGTGGTCGCTCAGGACGCGTTACGGACAGAGTCGACTACAGAACACGGCAACTATTATAAGGATATTTTTATGCAAGTATGTGGATCCGACAACATGCTATGATTTATCCGTAAAAATATATGCACGGATTTTGCAGTCCTTATTTTTCGACACCAATATTTCCGAAGGGCCAATATTTCTGTTATTTGCAAAAGGGGGGGAGAGACGAAAAATAACTAACCTTTTTTTGGGCATTATTTTAACGATTTCTGCCCGTTTTCTACATTGCCGTCAAATTGACGACTTTCAGTTTTAGTAGGTATAGAACACATTTTCTCCCCCTCTTTACTATCAAATATAATTTTGTAAATGTGTGTGCATATTTCGTAAAATTAGAAAAAGTCGTAAAATTTCAGGAGCCTTAGGACATAAATACAGACAAAGTGCTCAATAGTATATCCGAAACCGTCAAAATGACGGTAACCGTCTTGCTAGTGTTAAAGATTTTGTTTTAAAATTGTACTCCGTAATAGAAAAGGAAAATTTACACTTTGGGGCATTTTTCATTTAAAAAATATAAATAACCTTTTAAATTTTAAACTATTCGGAAAAATGCTGGTATAGTGTGTTTTAAACGCTCACAAATTCCTTTGGTGGAACAATTTATAGAATGAATCATGTTGCAAGGTGCAGAAAAGTTCAGGGAATCTGAAAATACCATTTTTATTTAATTATCAGCGTTTATGTATCTCTAAATAGAAGACATATTTTTACCATGGGTTATCATTTGGGTGAGTGAATCCAATGGGGTTAGCGCACAGCAGTTTTTTAAGGCTAATAAACGTTTCCATTTATAAATGAAAAAGCTAAGAGAAAAATTAGTCAGAACTGAATATCAAACAAACAGAAGACATTTGGGCCATTATTTTTAATAAATATATTGTTTTACAGCCATGAGTGATAAATACTGAAAAAATTAAGAATTCATTCAGTAGGTGTATCACACAATAAACGAGCCGAAAATTTTAAAGTTTTTTAAAACAAAATTTCAAATTTTTTATGAATAATCTCTATATTTCCATACACCTTTATTAATAAAATCAGTACAAAATGCGTTCAAATACCAAAAAATAATTTTAATTTTTTCCGTACTAGACTTTGTTGTTACCTAACGCAACGACACGACAAATGATTTTCTAGTACGATTATCGTAGTGAAACTTAAATGTAAAATTTTTGACATGTTATATATTCTATTTCAATGTACGCAAATTATAGTATTAAACCAGTTTATTAATATTATTAAAGTGTCATTTCCTTATATATATATATATATATATATATATATATATATATATATATGGAAACAGGCCTTATTCTGGCAAAAAGAAATCCTTATTTAGAATTCTAAGAGTCATCAATACAGTCAAAAATAATATTAAATATTAAAAATGTGTGTGTGTGTAATTATATTTCATGATAATAACAATAATTTAACAAAAGATTGTTGCACCCAATTCGAAAAATTTAATTATGACATTTTACCAGCATATGTATTACCTTATAACCCCTGTATGTATATTCTTATCAATTTCTCCTAACATCGTCAAAACAAAGAAAAACAATATTCCTCTATATTCTCGGCATAATTTCATCTACTGATGACGGCACATCTACCAGATTTCCCAAACGACCATCGGATGATTATTATGTTAGAAGAATGGATCGCTATTAGCTCATAAATTTGAAGTAACGAACTGGAATTTCTACCATAAATTAGTTTAGCAGTTGAAATTATTGCTAAAAAAATTACGATCTCACTATCCCTCCCCCACCCCACCCCAGAATGAATGGCATTCCAAAGTTCTCCAGTTTTTACCACCCCTTCTGCGTTTATATATTTTCGAAAATAAACAGGCTCACTGTGTGCAGTAGCTCTGCCATGCAATCCGGAAATGTACATTAGTTTCGACACCTGGAATTCTTTTTTGTTCCCTCTTTCAACTGCAACACAATTCCTAATCCAATAATCACCTCGTTAGGTAGAATAAGCCTCGGAATGATCAGATTTTTTTTTCCGTTTCTACTAGATACAAGAAATGAAGCTTCTAACATATAATGAATATTTTTATCACCGCCTTTCGGAGAAATTCCTTACTTCGGTTATTTCGGAATTTATTTTTCAAAAATCCTTTGTGGCAAATGGAAGTGAGACGGATTGGACATTTTCGTCTAGATTTATTTATTTTTTACCACTGTTATACCGCCTAACGGATAATCTTGATTGTTGTGGAGAAAGAAAACGAAATTATTTTTGCAAAGAAAATCTTCAGTTCTGGAAACTTTTATTATTAATTCAATGTGCCTTATATTTTATTTCCAGGTATCGTAACAAGGATACAACATGAACAGGCCTTTTAGTAGTAGCAATAAATTTTGATTGAAGTCTCCGCTCTCATGAGACGATGATTTTCATTATAGTCCAGAACCGGGAAGAGAATCGAATCCCTGCCGAGGCAGTGATTTTGCTATGCCCCTCCCTCCTCCATACCCATAGGTAGAGGTGTGGGTCTTCGTAATTACTTCTTTTATTAAGTAGCCAACGGGCGCGGTTGCCCAGTTGGCAAACGCAGCGACCCAGAGATCTGAACGTCTCTGATTCGCTGCCGATCACCGACAAATCCACGGCCGTGTTCACTGATGGAGGCCGGTGCACGTAAAATCTGTCGTCGCCCAACGTACTTCAAGTTCTCAAATTATCTCTCGGGGTGCTGGATCAGGTGGTCGGGTCCCGCCACTTGACTCTGTTCAACATTCGCGGACCATCAAACGGGTGCAGCATGTACCCACCACCTGTGGTGCACCCATGGCAATGCATGCGGCGAAGTGGTCGCACGCTTCCGGCTTCCCCTGATGAAGAGCCTAGGCTCAGTTCTCCCAGCCATTGAAAAAAAGTAGCCAACAAAACTTGGGAGTGAATAGAGTCGAATGTTCTTTGGATAACTTCCTGTTGCAGATTCGTATAAAAAAGTATTTGATGTCGAGAAGATTCAAAGATGTCTTTTTTCCGAAGAGCCATACATCGTAGATTTGAACATGCCATAACACAAAAAATTACATTATAAGCGTCATAATATAAAAATAAATTGCCACACCGAAAAAAAATTGATGAATTCTTACATAATAATAAATAAGAAAAGTTTTCAATCCGTTTCAGACTGATGTCACATTTATACACCCTAAACTTGAGTTTCGCTCATTGGTACAGATTTTGTATAACATCATCATAGTTATATCCATCATACAGGCATCCATAACAAAGGGAAACAGCCATTCCTTTCGGTGGATTTGGCATTGACCTTATGCGGTTTCAGAAGTGCTTACCTTCCTGGGAAAACGCAGCCTAAACAGCACGTTTGTTTTGTCAAAATTAAACAAATTAATGCCCTGGTATATTTTGTCAAGATTAAACCAGATATTTCCCTTAATGTCATGAAATTGGGATTTTCACCGTATTGAGGGCATTTTCCTGTCTCCTGAACACATAACGGTCAGCTGATTTTCCCAACATTTATCCAAAGGTATATCTATTTTTCAAACAAACAGAACAGTATTATCACTTAAGCCTTTGTTTCCCCAAAAGGGATGATTTCTATTACAGTAGTACTACATTTCTTTTTTATTTTACTGTATTTTTTCGTGTAATATACTTATCACTTAAATATTTTTTTGAGACGCAAAGCTGTATCAAGCTTTCCTGTTGGTTACATAGAAATTTGTACTAACCGAATATTTATACTACATAGTTCTTCGTTACTTGCTATATGATTACATTTCAATTAATATTTCGAAATTTGAGCTCATTCAAATGCATTGAATAGCAGAATTTTTAAAATAGTATCTCAGGGTTGGAAGATTGTGAAGCTTTGTTATCTTCTAAAGCATATATACGTTCACTAGCTGAAAACCCGCGCTTCGCTACGGAGTACATTCAAATTAAATACAACAGTCAACATATGCAATTTATGCCAAAAAATAAATATATATATTTATAATAAATGCGATGATCAATGTATACAATTGATGTAAAATATCTATCTATCTATCTATATATATTTATAAAAAATCGTAAGGGATATCCATTTTTTTTGGATAATATCCAATCGTCTGCTGCATTAGAAAGAGAAAAAAATATTTTTTTGTCTATTTAGTTGTTACGCACGTGACGATAAATTTATTGAAAGTACCAGAAAAAGAAATCACGTGATCATCATTTAATAAATTAAATTCTAAAAATTAATCTTTAAAAATTCACCAAAAATCAGGAAATAGAGGTAAAAATTCGAAAAAAATTTCATTTTAAAGGAATTTTTATGATCTTTCTCGTGATATAAATTTTATAACCCTCAATGTATTATTTTAAATGCAAACGAAAAAAAAGTTTAAAAAATAGCTTAAAAATTTAATTTTAAAAAATCTAAGAAGAATTTTTGAAAAATCTTTCTTAGTGCACCCCTACACTATTAGAAGAATCGCCATGCAAAATTTCAGACCTTTAGGTCCAGCAGTTTGGTCTGCGCGTTGTATGTCAGTCAGTCAGTCAGTCAGTGAATGAATGAGTCAGTTACGGAACTGTTTTATATATATAGATAAGATGATTCAATCCATTGTATGTGCCCTTTATCACAGGGAATATGACCATTGCCAACTGATTATAAAAAGCCAAATAAAATCTTAGTTTCTTTATATATATATATATATATATATATATATAAAACACAGACCAAACCGCTGCATCTAAAGGGCTGAAATTTTGCATGGTGATTCTTCTTATAGCGTCGGGGTGCACTAAGAAAGATTTAAAAAAAATTCTTCTTAGATTTTTAAAAATTAAATTTATAAGCTGTTTTTGTAACTTGTTTTAAGATAAAATACTATCAGATTACATCAGATTAATATTTTACATAATCTGATGGTTATGAAATTTATATCAGGAGAAATATCATAAAAATTCTTCTAAAATGAAATCATTTACGAATCTTTGCCTCCCTTTTCTGATTTTTGGTGGATTTTTAAAGATTAATTTTTAGAATTTAATTTATTAAATGCTTATCACGTGGCTTCTTTTCTTTTTGTCATAATTTAAACTAATTTTGTGTCACGTGCATAACAACGAAATAAATTGAGAAAAAAAGATATTTTTTTCTTTCTAATGCGGCATACTATTGGACATTATCCAAACAAATATTAAAATACAGTAAAATAAATGTTCCTCAAACTCTACTATATTAACTGTACTATATTATTTAGCATGTTCTATTAGATTTAATTTGAATATTTTCTTCTACATTACTTTGTCTAGAAAAATATCCGTTACAATTTTTTATAAATATATATTTTCTGTTTTTTTTGGCATTAATTGCAGACATTGAGAATTTTATTTAATTTAAATGTACTCCGTAGCGAAGGACTGGTATTCAGCTAGTTAGACATATAGGACTGTAATAAAGGTACATTGTTTTATAGTCGCTCTCTCTTATATAATTCTATATACAGTAAATGCATATAATCATATAAATTAAATATTATATGTTTACTTGTATGTTTGTGTGGTTTTTTTTATATAAGACTATTATTCTCGAGAAATAAAATTGAAGGTATTAAATATACCATCAGTTTTATTTCTTCGTTATAAAATATTAAGAAGCAATCTCTTTATAAGTGCACAGTTTATGCCTAGAGCTTAGCTGATTAAATAAAAGGGATTATTAGCATATATTTTTAGAGCAAATATATCCAATCCCTTTTACTTTACTTTAAAAGAAAAATTAAGAAGATGAACTTAACGTTTTCTCCACGTACAGATAAGAGATAAAAAGGGCTATTTCATTTTGTTGAAATAATCATAAAATGGGAAAAATTCTCCATTGAGCAATATTTCCTTCCATCTTTTACTTAGAGGATTATTGGAAGAACGACGATTGTTAATCCTCTAACACTCAAAGTAAAAGGGGCCCTCTGGAGTAGATCTGCGAGAAATCGATTCGTTTTCTTTTATATTGTTGGTTGTACACAAAAAAGACACTAGCCTAATCAGAAAAGTGTTTTTTTTAAATTCAGTTTCGCGTGTTGAGGAGAATGACGTTCCTTCCGCAGATATAAATGGGCATTTTAAAATAATTCTATTGTGGTTTTTGGAAAAGAAAATTAATCCGATTTATTCGGAAACATCCTGGTTGGAATTTTCAGAGGCTTTTGCGTTATTATCCAATATTATGCTTTGGTTTTAAATGATCTGGATCTCTGCAGCCAAAGAGTTCTAGAGCTTCGGCAAATAATTTCTTGTGAACTCTTGTAAAGGGAAAAAGTAGGCTTTATAGAATTACCATTTCAATCGTTAATTGTTCCTAACAACTCAAATCAAAACAATAGTTAATTATTTTTTCATATTTACCAAAAGTATTAATTATACATTGTCACGCACGCATACATACATAAATACATATATATATATATATATATATATATATATATATATATATATATATATATATATATATATATATATATATATATATATATATATATATATATATATACGTAATATATATATGTAATATATACCCTTTACATCACGTCCTTAAACTATAGCCTGAAAGGAAAAACTAGCTCATATTTACATGGCTGGAGCTAGACTCAGCCTGAAAGGAATAAATTTAAATTTGGAAGCAGTCGGGCCAAATCGTTTATTATAGCGACAAAAGTACATCCTTTCACTTCAGAAGACGGAACGGTAGTAAAATCACCTTTCAACATTAAACGCGAGGGTGAGGTACACGTGACTCTTATTTGTAGGGTCAGCAGATTTTGGGGCTCTCGATACATATATATATATATATATATATATATATATATATATATATATATATATATATATTTATATTTATATATATTTATCGTAAATAAGAACTTAAATTTTACCTACAGGCAGTTCCAGTTATTGCCAAAATACTCAGAAAGAAAAAAATAATAATTTGGGGCAAGAATGGTATATAATAATATTTTAAAAATTTTAAAATTTTTCTGTTAAATCAATCTAAAATAAGGGAAAGTTTTTTTTCTAAAAGGAATAATTGGAGTTAAACTATCCGACGACTGTAAGACATATATAAACAAGCATATGCATATAATCATGTATAAAAACACGTCTTTAAAACGATACATATGAGTTTCTTAGGATGAAAACTTGCAATCTCCATTGCTGGGAAAATCCTATCACCACCCAAATTTCTATTTCCCTCATGGTTTGTTTTAAAAAATTCAAAACATAATGTTTGCATTTGCCTGAGTATCAACAGTGTGCTGTCGGTATGTATATAAATAAAGCAAAGTGTCTCTATGTGTGTATTGTATAGAAATCTACATTTCTTGACAAATCTGGTTGAAACTTCGTATACTTATGTTTTGAAGCCCTACGATAAATCTAAGATAAGTTTGGAAGCTTCTAAATAATTATAAAGAAATACATTTTTTAATAATATTTCATCTCTAAACGTAGGAATCAATCATGCGTTGATTTAATCTGAGCGTGTACACCTATTGGAAGTTAATTCTGTATATCAATTGGGTTAATATTGGATGTTGCAAGGTAAGTGAACGCATGAATTTCAATTTCTTTAAATATCTTTACACATATTATCGTTATTTTGTAGTTATTTGGTGTTGCAATTGAAATAACCCATTTTCCAGATTGTAACAAGATGGAATATAATATTTTCAACATCGTACCCCTTTGGAACAGCTTTGGTATAGTAGAATTCGTATATTGATAATTTGGTATACACAGAATTCGTTTACAAAGTTTACGCTATTTTCCTTATTGTATTATATTTGCAATAATGCCAAAATCACCAATGGGGGGATGTATACCATACTAGTTCCTTTTTTAATTTATATTTTGCAAAATTAAATTTCTATGTAATTCATACGATATTTACGATGCGATGTTTGGCTAGGAGACAAAAAAATTCGCCAATACAAAATATCGCCAATGGAGGTCCTATATCGAAGCTGTTCCTATTATTAGTATAGATTATTAATTTTATTACTTATTTTACATTATTACTTTGAAACGAAAACCAATTCGGCTCGATCCCAATACACGGTGCTGCATATTTTTTAGATTTTTGCCAAATTGGCGATAAAATGCCAAATAAGGGTTGTGTTTGTTAATTGCTTTTCAGTTAGCCGTTTATTGCTATGTTGGTTAAAGACGTTGTTTCTAAATATCAGGGGAGGATTTTAAGATCAGAAGATATTTTTTAATTTTTGTGAGCGTAGAGGAGTGAAGTAAGGGTATCTGAGCGAAGCGAAGATCCCGTGTGCACCTACGAGTTTCATAAAGCCAGCAGTAAGTTTATTTTCCAATTTATTTGTTCTTTCTTGGTCGCCACATTTGTTTACATTTCGTAGTTTAAGCCTAACAGGTCTCCGAACGGGATATTGGTGCCAACCTTTCGCTAATTTGGCGATGGCACCGTGTAGTGGGAATTAACCCTATAATTTTAAAACATACTTTTGATTTCATTTTCTGCAATTTTGCACTTTCGATTTTAATCTGAATTTTCATTTAGACAAACTTTTTCAGTTGGTAATTTAATTTTGTTTTTGTCTTTCTATAATTTTAAAACATACTTTTGATTTCATTTTCTGTAATTTTGCACTTTTGATTTTAATCTCAGTTCTAAGGCAAAATTTTTCAGTAATTTATTTCATTTTTTATCTTTTTCTTCAGTTCCTTGTCCGTTTAAGTTTCGCCATGGGCAATAACAAGGCACAAGGGCAATCGCTAAAAGTAGTTGGACTCGATATTCTTAAACCCTGTTTCTCCCATGGTTAGCTGTACGTGGGTTGTTCTAGAGTTGGAAAAGCTGAAAATCTCTACATCCTAGCTCCAAATGGAAGAACAGTAAATGTAGTATATCCTGAAGCTCTCTAAACTGATATTTCAAGCAAGAAAGGAGAAAGAATATTATCAATGATATTCAGGATTATATATCTCTTATTTAAAACAAAAACGGTCGAAATACCTTTATTCATTGTTTTTTAGTGTTTCCATTCTCTGACGATGATTGCTGAAGGGAGCGGGTTCCTAAACCGACCGGCCACACGGGCGAAGCCCGGCTAGTATAGAATAAATGACTGTGAGAATAGAATGGCGCGAATTACATTTTTATTCAAAACTGATTTAAATATTCTTCATTACAGTATTTCAATCAGTTAATGACGAATATTTTTGGAAAATGACCTACTAATAAAATATAGTGTCGGAATATTTCTAAACGTACAGTAAAAACTCGTTTATCCAGCCCTCGTTAATCCGGATCAGATTTGTAGACTTTTTTTTTATTTAATGCTCACATTAGATAATAATGTTTAACTATAATAGCAAGAACGTAACTATAAGTGCGCAAAATATTCGGCTCTTAATTTCATTCAATGTGCAGTTCCTGCATAGATTGCACAATAAATTATGGTAATAAAACGCCTTTTGTTGAGTTTAAGAAACTTTACTTGTGTGTCACAGGGCGTTGGCGGGGATTGACTCAGAAAAGTTATTTTTATATTTTTTAATGTCTTGTAAACAATACTACGTAATTTTGTTACAAAACATAGTTTTTTTTCGTAATAAACGGTACGTTTGCTGAGGTAAGGATTTTGATTTGCTTTTTACCCTTATTACCCGCATTATCCGGATTTTTGATTGTCCGGATTGCCGATGGTCCCATTTAGTTCAGATAAAAGAGGTTTTACTGTAAATTCAAAGGCATATCTTCAAAAATGCATATCTTCAAAAATGCATAAGATACAGTTCTTTAAACTTTAACAAAAGAAAAAAAAAGGTCTGATGGAGATCACTAGTTTTTTATCCTACACCACTCATATAATCTATATATATAAAACAGTTCCGTAACTGACTGACTGACTGACTGACAGACAACGCACAAACCAAACCGCTGGACCTAAAGGGCTGAAATTTTGCATGACGATTCTTCTTATAGTGTAGGGGTGAACTAAGAACGATTTAAAAAAAAAATTCTTCTTAGATTTTTAAAGCTAAATTTTTAAGCTGTTTTAGCAACTTTTTTTAAGTTGCATTTAGAATAAAACTTTAAGGGTTACAAAATTTATATCACGATAAAGAGCTTAAAAATCCCGTTAAAATGAAATGTTTTTCGAATCTTTACCTCCATTTTCTGATTTTTGGTAAATTTTTTACTATTAATTTTTAGAATTTAATTTAGTAAATGTTGATCACGTGATTTCTTTTTCTGGTAACTTTAATCTAATTGGAGTGCAACGTAGATCTACCTCCTCGTGGCGCACTCTGGGCAACAGCTAGTACGGCAAAATGATCTACAAAACCAGCATTTAGTCTGGCTCTCAATGAGAGTTTCTTAGGATTCTGCAGTGGAACGCAAGTGACTTGTCCCAAAATAAGAGATAAGAGCTATTACTTACCATGAAGAATTTTGATATCAACATATTTACTATTACCGAGGCAAATTTGTGTCACGATAATTTAAAATTTTACCCTTTTAATGGTTTTGCTACTTATATTGTCCCCAAGGCTAGAAGAGTGACAAGTGGCATTTTAATTGGTGTGAAATCACACCTAACTGCAGAATTTAAAATTAGAGAGGGATGGGCACCAGTGTTGACAAAAGCGATGTTGCCCTTTAAGACATATGGAAATTTGATAAACGTTTTAAAATTTAGTCAATTTACTCCCCTTCTGGGAGTAACTCGGATTTTTCATTTCTCGATGTCTCAAGGCGTTCCATTCTTCTCGGTGACTTAAGGCTCACTCACCGAGATGGGGCTATAGTGATATGAACCATGCTGGCGATGCAGTAGAAGACCTGCTTAACACTAAGCCTTTTGTGCTAATCTACAGTAACGATGATGTGCATAACTCTATTCATTACAATGGTACTAAAACTAATCCAGATTTGATCCTGGTTACTCCTGACCTGAAGATTAATTGTAAACGTCGGATACTTGAAGATCCAGGATCAGGGCACCGTCAAGTTGTTGCAGAATTCGCCTTTCATCCTTCGCATTTTCGTAAACCTGTATCTAGGACTTACTGGAATTTTACAAAGGCCAGGTGGAAAGTATTTGAATCTCTCCTTGACAAAGAGTTGGATTCCAGTTGTCTAGACTTCGATAAAAATATTGAGAGACTGTGCAAGAACATCGGGCATAAAATTATCTGGTGTGCGAAAAAAAGTATCCCAAGAGGTAAGGTCGCCAGGTATAAATGCTTCTGGTCATCATCTAAAGGAACTAAAGTTGAAGCGTGACAGGTTCAGACACCGTGCTGAACTGAGTGGACGATCACAGGACGTTCAGACCTGGAGACGTGAGGCTGCTGTTTTCAAGAAAACTTTTCTGCAGGAAAAAGTTCCACTTTTGGCGAATTCATTTCAAGTTTAGATTTTCAAAGGGACGGAAAAAATGCGTTCAGCTTTTTATCGAAACTTAATAATGGTCACACCGAAGATCCTAAACGGTCTTTTCTTTTTAAAAACAGATATATTATCTCCGACTATAAAGTTAATAATTCATTAGTGCAGTTTTTTGCTGACTCACAGAAAAAGGGCATTTCGCAAGAAGCCAATCTAGGCGAGTTATTCAAAAATTAAAATATAAAGTAAACGCAGGGATTCCATTGGAAAATAACCACTGGAAAATTATCTATCTTCAACTCCCCTATTAACTCAAACGAATTAAGGAGTTCACTTAAGTGTCTCAAAACACGTAAGTCCCCAGGTGAGGATGGTATATTCTCTGAGTTCCTCATGCACTTAGGACCTAGAGCTTTTGAATCAGTTTTGAGGTTCTTCAATAAAATTTGGTCTTCGTGATATCTGGCCTCCTACTGGTGGAAATCTACAGTCATTCCGATTTACAAAAAACACAAGGATCCAGGGGCAGTCCAGAGTTACAGGCCAATCTCTCTAACAAATATATTATGTAAGATCTTTGAAAGAATCATTATCAATAGATTGAACTGTTTTTTGGAGACTTGAGGCATTCTTCTGGAGGAGCAGGCTGGATTTCGAAGATTCAGATCCACCAACCACCATGTTGCCCTTAGTCAGCCCACTAAGGACGCTTTCGACAATAGACACATTCTATCTCCTGGTTTTGTGAATTTCAAATCGGCTTACGATCTGGTATTGAGAGAAAATCTTCTTCTGAAGCTCTCTGATATGGGTGTTCATTCGAATATGTTAAATTGGTTTCGTGGTCCTCTTAATAACCGTATTTGTAGGGTTCGGTATAACAACTGTTACTCGAAGTTTAGATCCCTAAAGACTGGTTTGCTACAGGGTGCGGTGTCTAGCTGCACTCTGTTTAATATTTACATTAATGATCTAATTAGCAAACTGCAGTCTATTGATGGTATTAAATGCTTGCTGTTTGCCGATAACCTAGTTGTTTGGACCGAATCTCCTAAGTGAGTTGCGAAACAGTCCATAGAACCACATTAAATAAAGCTATGCTCATTTTGAAGAGCTGGTCAGAGGAAAACAATATGAAAGTTAATTTAGATAAGACTTTTGTGCAATCTTTTTCTCTTACCCATCAACCCTTCCATCCACAGATATTTTATAAAGACCATATTATCCGGATGTCAGAAAAGTTTAAATACCTGGGTGTAACCTTCGACAGAAAACTCTCGTGGAACTCACATATTGAGGACGTCACTAGTTGGGTGTCGAAGAGACTGTCACTCTTGAAGATCCTGGCGGGTTCGAAATGGGGTTGCTCTAGATCTACCTTAAATCAAATCTATAATGCTTATGTTCTGCCTATCCTGACCTACTGCTGTGAACCGCTGGTTTCTGCTTCTGAGAAAGTAATTGATTCTCTTGAAAAACTTCAGAATCAGGCCTTGCGTCTTATTACTGGGGCGGTGAAATCCCCCCCCCCCCCAATTGACTATTTTTTGTTGTGTTCAAACAACAGGCCTCTCAGTAAAATTATTAAGGAACGTGCCCTGTTGTTACAGGAGAAAATAGTAAGAACTTCAGGTTGCATGTCCATGTGGGATCATGACTCTACTGAGACCGAGCGTAATTTAAAGACCCAGAGAGGCTTTGTACAGGGGGTTAACGCACTTATTTCTCACCTAAACATCGATTTTGGAGCTCAACAATTTTTATTACCTCGTAACCCCATCGAAGCCAAGACCTTTTACAACCGTCTTTGCTTGAGCCAAAGTGTGTTAAACGCGGAGGACAGTGATAAAATTCTAAGATCAGTGGAAGACGAAACTATAAATACCCTCTACCCGTTTCACATTGGCTCAGGGTCTATACGGTTGCCTCTAGAACAAGTGATTGTGTAAACGTTGGAGCCGGTGTTCATTATGAGCTGTTCTCATTCTACTCTCCTGTTGGTACTCATGTGTCAGCTTTTGATGGCGAAATGTCAGCTATCCGTTTGGCTCTTTTTCAACTTCAGAGCCGATTAGAGGGTATCTCAAGAGTGGTGATTCTCTCAAATTCAAGAGCAGCTCTTCAGGCTATTGACTCACCATGTTTCTCTCGATCCAAAGATATTGATGACTGTATTAACCTTCTGGAACGGTTGTCGAACCATAATAAAACAGTTGTCTTACAGAGGATCCCGGCCCACTCCGGAATCAAGGGGAACGAGGCTGCTGACTTCCTAGCGAAAAAGTGGGGTTCTGTTTCACAGCTAAACAACCAGGACTTGGCCTACCATTCCATCAAGACAATAGTCAAAAAGATCCTCAGGTGTTCCTTCTCACAGGTGTTTGCTGCTAGAAGCGATCACAAGCCCTGGTATGTCCATGTCCATGATATCCCTGAGTGGCCAAGAGGTAAATCTGTGGCAATGCTACGGCTTTTTTATGACCACGATTGCCTTCGCAAGCACCTCTACAGAATTAACTTGGCTCCCAACCCTCTTTGTCTCTTGTGTAATAACCAGGAAGAAATGGACATGCTTTACCTTGCTTCTTGCCCTGCTCTACCTCCCGTTTCTTTATGGGAGAGCTATTGGATTGCCAGACATAAGTTGATGGATTAACGGATGTCATTTTTCTATCTTGTTCTTGTATTTTTGTCTTTTAATATCTGTTGTCCTATAATACTTGCCATAGGAAAAAAATCCTTAATTTAATTTATCGTCAGGTGCATAATAACGAAATAGACAAAAAAAGTATTTTTTTTAGCTATTGCGGCAGATGATTGAAAATTATTCAAAAAATATTAAACTGCATTAAAAGATATGTTCTTCAAACTGTACTATATTAACTATACTATATTCTTTAGTATTTTCTATTAGATTTAATTTTAATATTTCCTTCTACATTATTTTATCTATAAAAATATCCGCTACATTTTTTTAATAAATATATTTTTTCATTATTTTTACATCAATTGCATACATTGATCGCTGAATTTATTATAAATATATTTATACATATTTTTTGCATTTGTTGCATACATTGCCGTTGTATTTCATTTGAATGTACTCCGTAGCGAAGTACGGGTTTTCAGCTAGTGATTACATAATACGGTACCACAGAGAAAAAGACTAGAGGTTGAATTCCGAACCGTAATCTGGAAATTTTATTTAAGTGACCTAAAAATATTTTCTTAGAAGCAAAAATAGAACCTGTCTTGAAAAGAACTTTTTGCCATTTAAAGTTAAAAAAAATTTAAACTCTTTGCCATTTAAAGTTTCATCAAAAATTTTTTTTTCTTGGAATTCTACGTGATGACGTAATTCTGAAGCCTTGATTATGAACAAATGTGAAGTGGAAAACATCCATTGATCAGAAAGATATAATAAAAACTAAACATGCTTTTACATGTTGAATTTTTAATATTTTAAAACTAAATTGATATGTGTGTTCGCTTATAAAATGCATATTAGTATCTTCAAATAAAAGACACGTTCGAGGAAAAAGATCATTCAAAACAGTGCGCAAGTAAAAGAAAACTACCTGTAATAAGATAAATTTTTGAACTGTTTTCCTAAGTTTAAAATAGCATGTACTATATATTTAACAAATTTCCTTTTTGTATGGTGGCGTCTTTCATGCTTTAACTTTAAAGCATTGTTTAAAAATATATATATTTATATATATATATATATATATATATATATATATATATATACAGGAAAACTTCTGTAATCAGCTACCCCCTCTAAACGGCCACTTTTTTTCTCGGAACCATGACTGGCTACTAAAGAGAGGTTTCTCTCTTTCTCTCTCTGTATATATATGTCAACAATTAATTAAGGGAAATAATAATTAAGTTAAAATTACAGGGGCTTAAAAACTAGTGAAATCTAATATGAAAATCATTAGTAAAACAAGTCGAGAAAAAAGGGATATCCCCGTTTCGTTAGTAGACCTTCGGTTTGCGATATTGAAGTTCCGTGGAAGGAAATTATTTTTACATAAATGTACAGGGTTGGGCACGAAAATAAGCTCCTAGAACTTTCCAGGTGGTGCTTTGCGCATGTCCATAAGAGTAGACGCGTAAGTGAAGATCTAGAATTACGCAGAACGCGGGATTTAATCGTTGCTGGTGGACGTGCGTTGGCCGGGTCCACGAATTCAAAAATGGCGAGCGCTGAAACGTGCAGAGTTGGAGAGGGGTTTAAATGAAATTGAATTGAATAAAGTTTACTTAATTTGGACGATGCTGAGTACTTTTTGAGTGTATGTCTTCCCTCGATGTCATGGACTGTAAAACAAGAAGACTGCAAACAATATTTTATAGCAGGCAAAGCCAACGTCT
This sequence comes from Dolomedes plantarius, assembly GCA_907164885.2. Lineage (NCBI taxonomy): Eukaryota > Metazoa > Arthropoda > Arachnida > Araneae > Dolomedidae > Dolomedes > Dolomedes plantarius. The sequence goes on along the minus strand of OU015497.1, from coordinate 160,140,079 downwards.
GTCATATATATATATATATATATATATATATATATATATATATATATATATATATATATATATATATATATATATATATATATATATATAAATATATAAATATACAGAGGCTGTTCACACATTTTTTAGACGATGTATATTGTATTCACAAAACTAAATTAAATAAAATTCTTGTGTTTTAAATGTTCTATTTGACATCCCTTATTCTGAACTATCTTTCGACACCGCAATTTCCAGGATAATAATACTTTTGAAGTGTCACAAGAGGTATTCTATCCCATTCCTCCTGAACAGCTTTCCAGAGTGCTGTAAGGGTTTTGGGACGACGTTTGGATAATGCAGATTTTAAAAGTCCGAAAGCAATAAAATCTACAGGTGATACATCGGGAGATTTAGTAGGGATATCAGTGAAGGGTATGGCGTTGATACCAGCTTTTTGTTCCATTTCTTTTAGGAAATTTACAGTGGATTTTTATGTGTGACTGCTAGCTTTGTCCTGATGGAGTCTCACAGATTGATGGCACTGTGGGTAAAGCTATGGTATTTCATTCAGAAAAATTGGCGATAAAATAAGTTCCTGATAGTATTTGGAGTTAATCTTGACATTTTTTCCACTCTCTTTATTTTTAAGTTGCCATTATAAGAAAAACCAGCAACAATCATGAATCCCTTAGAAAAACTTTCTTTCGATTCTTTGAACCATGTACTTAAATTTTTTTCTCCCCTTTAATGATAATAAATGGCTCTTTTTTTGTTGCAATCATTTAAATACACCCATGATTCCTCTATTGTGTTAATTGTTTTCCATTTTTCTTTGGATAAGTGTTTCTCATATAGAATTCTGCACCGTGTCCTGCGTTCAGCGATATGATTTGGAAGAAGACGATGCACATTGCGTTTTTTCGCTTTCTTAAGATTTAAATCAACGTTTATCATTTTGTTTACAGTGGACACCGAGCATTTTAATGATTGTAACGAGGAATTCGTTACAGGTTCCTTTATTTTGATTAATTTAATTTAATTTGTGTAGTTCTCTTAAACTTTAAATTATAACTTTAATTTTAATCTTAAATCTGCTAGTTATGTTTCCTTTCCTTATCTGATAGTAATTTATTTTTTTCCCAGGCTCTTAGTCATGGGAGGTCTCTGTAACCTTTAAGTCCGTTCGGTCGGTAATTGAGAATAGCCTATCTTCTAACATCTGGCAGTGCAATTTGCCGTCCTATATTCTTTAAGTCTTTGTCAGCTAGGTCCCCTAATTGCTAGCCTCGTGTCCACGAAATAAGATGTCTTTTCTTCCCTGTTTCCGTGTTTTTGTTAACAGCATTGATGGGTCTTTTTAAGCTATTAAACTCCGTTTATGCTAAAGGCTCCAGTTTCCCTTTTCCGCGCCTGCGGCGAACGTAATTTATTACGATTCTCTTGCATGGGAAACAGTTTTTTCTCTGAACAGGCGTTTGGGCTTCGCGCTGCTTGACCAGCTCCTCTGATTGGTTAAGCTCAGCCAGTCTCGGCCAATGAAACTCCTTAAAAGGGTTCTTCTGGCATTTTCTTCTGGCAAGAGGAATGTGGTACTTAAGGTTTCCAGTTTTGGCGATGCTTCGCGTATTTTATTTTATGGACACAAGGTGTTGGCAATGTGTTGGGGCGCTGTTAAGGTTGTCTTTCTCCTCTCCCTTCTGCACGCCTTGGCGAGATTGGTTGTACGGCAACCCTTCTCTCCTTGCGTTGTCCAGGGCTGAAAAAAAATAGATGCGATGCAGAGATTCAGAATTCTCTTTCTGGGTAGATAAAAACTTCCTCTAAGAAACCCTGAGCCGGGCTTTCGGTCCTTTTTGTTTGGCCGTGGCTTGGTGAGGGGGATGTTTTTTTTTATTGTCGAATAGTGAGTACGAGTGTATTCTATTGATCTGATATTTGTGTATATATACTTTAAAAAAAGAAATTCCTTCAATACTATTATTTTATTTTTGATGCTCTTCTAATAAGTGGTCGTGTAGACCTGAAGCTTTTTTCTATTATGTAGCATTACTGTTATTTGTTCCTGTTATAATTCAGTAGTCAAGATATATATTACTTATTTTTATCTAGAAAAAAATAAACTTTTTGTTATTTCTACCAACAAGTCGTTTTTGAAGAAGTTTTCTTCCTCAGTATTTATTCTTTATAAAAAGTAGTTGTGAGCAGTATCAAAACCTGTAATAATTCAATCCTGCGGCACAATGATCTTCAACGTTTGTTTCCTCAGCAAATCTTGTACTACCACTATGCAAAATCTTCCGGTTCTCTACATGTAATGTACCATCGCTAATATTTTTCTTGAAGAACCATTTACGGCTACAGTTGTCGGAAGATCTTTTCTCCGTAAGAGACGGACTTGCGTCTTAAATGTTCCGGCCTGCCTTGACGAACTGTCATTTCTACATCTTATACGATAGACAAATCTTCATTTTTTTTATAGAACTTTCGTGCTGTGAACATTTCTGGTGTACTTCATCTTTCACTCTACAGAACAACGGTCCTTCGTCCATCCAACTAAAAACATTTGACTCTACCAAAATAGTGACCATACACAATAGTGAGTGAATACAATTAGTGATATTGTACCCAAAAGTCATTTGTACAGAAATGGTGCGCAATGACCAGTGCTGCTCTCAACTTCATCAATTGGTATGCTTCATTTTAATTCATTATTTATCATTTGTTAAATATTCTTCACAATTTTTTTTGAAATGTTTAATTGAAATTTTATACTTACAATATTGGTATTATAAGTACAATCCAACTGTTACAGTAAATATGAATTTTTAGTGTATATTCAGTATATTTTTCATAATAATCTAGTTTTTGCAAATTTACTTTTACTTGAATGGTAGTATTTATAAAATTGTGATTTTATATTTTTTTCTCATTTTGTGTAAGACTTTAAAGTGCACTTTTAACTCTTTTCACATTTTGTGATTATAAATTTTTTTCTCTTTATATGAGAAATACTTAAAAGCATGGCTACAAAAAATTCATTTCCATGCAGCCTGACACCATTTGAGGGTGATGTAGAGTTATTGGAGTTCTTTTTCGAACAGGTAATCGACATAAAGGAATTTAATAAGTGGTCTGAGCAACAAGCTTTGACTTTTTTAAAATCCAAACTTACAGGCAATGCTCTTAAATTTTTTGTCAGTTCGGCTGATGCTAAAGGTTGTACATCTATTTTACAACTGAAACAGATTTTCGTTGATTTTTTTAAACCTGCAACCACACATTCTTTGCGTGTAGCTGTAGATAATATTAAATTGTTGCCTGATGAAACAATCAGAAATTTAGCACACAGGCTTGATAATCTTGTAAGGAAAGTGCACCCATCTATCACTGAGAAAACTCAGTTAGACTCTATAAAATTTTCACATTTGCTAAATGCTTTGCCTGCCAGCCATAAATTAAAAACTTTGGAGTCTGGTTTGGATAATTTTGATGAGGCGGTTGCTAAAGCTCAACTTTTACAGGATATCCATATTCAATCTGAGATTTTGGTTCCATCTACCTCTTCTCAGCCTTCATATGATCAATTATTAGCTGAAGTTAATTATTTAAAAACTCAGATAGTTGAAATTAAAAATCCTACCAATAATACTTCTTCTCCTGCCAAAAATGAAAATGCTAGAAATCAGAATTTTAGAGCACGCAGACAAAATTTCAGGCCATACTCCAAAAGTTTTAGGCCAAGTCCAGTTAATAGAGTGCAAATCAAATGTAATTACTGTGGCCGCTTGAACCACTTAATGAAGAATTGTTATCAGTTTAAGAGAGTATTAGCTAATAGAGCAAACCATAACCAATATAATCGTGGTAGAGGTCAGGTTAGACCTAATTCTCGTAATAATAGCCATGGGAATAATAATATGAACCCTAGAGCAAATGTTTTTGTGCCATCAAATAATCCTAGTAATAATTTAAACTAGAGATGGAGTGTCATAACACTGGGATTATGAACTCCTATAAAAATTCTGCTAATGAGTATTCTCAGTACTTTAATGACAATGTTACTAATATTAACTGCCCGAATGATGATATTTCTGTTTATTCCTTACCTCTGGTGTATGTATATTTAAAAGATAATGTCCTAATTTCACTGTTAGATTCTGGCTCGAGTTTGTCATTGTTTGATTTAAATACATTTAATTCAATGAAATCACAACTTAAATACAGAATAATCTCTAGAGCTGTAACCATTAAAACCCTTAACTCTACTCTACAATATTCTGCTTGTGTTGAATTGCCTATCAAATTCTCCAGGAAGTCATTTAAACACACCTTTTTCTTAACAGATCTGTCAACATCTAAATTCAATATCTTAATTGGGTATGACTTTCTCAACAAATACAATGTAATACTAGATCATAAACTAAATGCAATTAAAATTAACTCTGAAACCATACCTTTTATTCAAAATTCCTTTGATAATTCTGTTCATTTCAATTCAACCATCACTGACTCACCTAATCTTAATACTAAGAGTAATCATAATATTGAACCTAATAATAATAATCTGAGAGATAATTCTACTAATTTTTGTGATACTGCACCAGAGAACTGTTCTTCCAACTTCAATGACAAAATAAGTATGCATAATGATTTTGCTGATAATGTTGATATCTCTTCTACTGCACAATGTTTTAATTTATATGCTGATAATGTACTTGTGAATGATAATTTATGTGTGAAAAATGATAAAGGTAATGAAGTTGCATCTAATGTAGTTATGGTATGTGAAAAAGTTATCTTAGAATGTGACGATAGTCAATATGTTAAGATGAAAACCCTTACTAATTTCAATGAAGCTCTTTTTCTACCAAATTCTAAACAATTTATTTGTCATCCTTCATTACATAAATTTGAAAATACTTGTCAGGAACCTATTTTAAATCACTTTTATATATTTATTGAAAATAGGGATGCTAAACAACTTTATTTGAGTAAAAATTCCATTATAGGAAATATGTGTGATTTTGACCTAATTGACAAACCTCCTATAAATTCTAATGTTGAGAATAATACTCCTTCTGACTTTGATTTTTCTTGTAATTCTTTGGAACATGTTGTCAACTTTATTTCTACTACTCCTGAGATTCTGAGTAAGCGAAAAGAAATGCTTTCTTCATCTGACTTCAAATTAGACCATTTGTCGTGTGACCACAAACAACAGTTATTAAATATTTTGTTAACTAATTATGCTGCCTTTTCTAAGGATTTGTCAACCTTAGGGCACACTGATAGAGTTAAACCTCACATTTCCTTAACTCAAAATTTTCCTATTAGGACTCTTCCTTTCCCTATTCCTCAAACCTTACAGCAAACTGCTTTGGACCAACTAAATGAAATGCAGAGTGCAGGTATTATTGAACGAGGTAATTGTGAATGGGCATGTCCAATGCTCATGGTTAAGAAAAAATCTCTTGATTCTTCTGCCCCACCCACCTTTAGGCTTGCATTAGATCTTCGTTTGTTAAATTCAGTCATAAAATCTTCCTCCTATCCCCTCCCTAAAATTTCAACCATAATCTCTAATTTGTCAAAATTTAAATACTTCTCCACCCTTGATTTCGGAAACGCCTATTGGCAAATAGATCTTCCTAAAGATCTCCAAAAAATTGTAGCATTCACTACTCCTTTTGCGTCATATTTTTCTAAACGTATTCCTTTTGGTCTTAAAACAGCGGCAAGTACCTTTCAAAATTTAATAGATAATGTTTTAGAACAAGTAAACCTGCCAGGTCTCTTTGCATATCAAGACGATTTAGTTATTGGTGCTAATTCATTTGAGGAATCTCTGTCCAAGATTGCTAAATTGCTTGAAGTAATTTCAAAATTTAATCTGACTTTATCTCCGCACAAGTGCTCATTTCATAAGACAACGATTGATTTTCTTGGTTTCCATATTAAAGATAATGCTATATTTCCTATTGATAATAACATCACTAAAATAACTGCTTTTCCTGTGCCTACGTCTAAACGACAAGTAAAACGCTTTTTAGGAGTTTGTGGTTTCTATCGTTCACTTATTCCAAATTTTGCTGCACTTACTCAACCGTTAATTGACATCACTTCACCTAAGGTTAAATTCATTTGGTCTCCTTATCTGCAAGAATGTTTCAATAACCTTCAGTCCATTTTCTTTTCCAAACCCTTTGTCAAACTACCCATGTGGGATCAGAATTTTTATTTGAACACTGATGCATCAAATTTGGCAATTTCTGGTATTTTGATGCAGAAGTTTGATGATAAGTTATTACCTATTTCATATTTTAGTAAATCTCTTACAAAAGGTCAGAAAAATTATTCCACTCTCAAGAAAGAATTATTTGCACTTTATATGTCCATCATTGCATTTAAGTATTACTTATACAACAGAACTTTTACAGTGTTAACTGATAGCAAACCTCTCATCAACTATAAGCATACTTCTTCTCCTACTGATATTGTTACTAGATGGTTACTCGAAATGAGTGAATATTCCATCATTTATGAACATATCCCTGGTAAACTTAATGTTTTGGCAGACTATTTTTCTCGCCTCACTTGTGACCCTCCTTCTCAAAATTTAGCCACCAATCCTGAAATTATTAATAGTGAGGATGTTCTTCCTATAACTACTGTTAATGCTTTAACTACTGACCCTATTCAAAATCATCCAGCAATTCCCATCACTAATGACCCTCCTATGGATATCTCCATATCCACATTTTTGGCAGAACAGAGTCGGGATTCAAAATTGATCAAAATTATTAATTATCTAAATCAACCCAACTCTGCTAAGTCTTCTAAATTCACCGATTATTATATTCATGATGATTCTAAATTATTATGCTGGGATAAAACTAATATCAATACTAATTCTCATATTATTGTTGTTCCTCACTCTTTAAAATTTAAAGTTCTTAAAATTTGTCATGTGTCTCATTTTGGCATAGAAAAGACATATGATTTTGTAAAAGCTCGTTACTTTTGGCAAGGTATGTATGTTGATACAGTGAATTTTGTAAAATCTTGTCACCTTTGTTCTCTTAATAAGCCTCACACCATTGTATCAGCACCTTTTCAGGCTAATCCCATTCCCACTTTACCTAACGAGGCTGTGTCTATGGATATTCTTGGCCCTTTTAAAAATAATGCTTATGTTTTGACCATAATTGATCTTTTCTCGAGGCATTTAGAGCTTTTTCCTCTTGTCAAAATTACAACGGAGGCAGTCACTGAGTGTTTATTAAGTTATGTTTGTAAATTTGGTAGACCTTCTTTAATCTTAACAGATCTTGGTACTCAATTTACATCTGAAATTTTCTCTTCCTTTACTAAAACTATTGGGATTAAGTTAAACCATACCACTGTGGGTAACCCTAAGGCGAATGCTATTTGTGAAAGAACTAATCTTTCTGCAAAATCTACAATTAATTGTCTTCTACAGCAAGGTGTTCCTTTTAAACATGCTGTACTTCTTCATCAACATTTGTACAATGGTTCACACCATTCTTCGACTAATTATTCTCCGTTTTTGTTGCATTTTGGTCGAGAAGTTGCACTGATCTTTGATAATTTCTGTTACAAAAAATCTGTCGAACAGCTCGACAAACCTCAATATTTAAACAATTTGTTCAAAAATATGCTTCAGGTACAACAAACGGTTTATCAAAATTTAACTGATAAACGTGTAATTCAAAATAACAAACAACTTCAACATGCTAAGTTACGTGTACTCTCTCCAGGAAATATTGTGTATGTGAAATCTAAAGACAGGTTCAATAAGAAATTCACTGGTCCATATGAAGTAATTAAACGCCACTCTGTAGTTACTTATTCGATAAGACTACTCTCAAATCCTTTGGCTCCTCTTACTAAAATTCATATTGATCGTCTCCATTTTGCTCCTGCTAGAAAAGCTCACTTAAATGAATCTTCTTCTGCTCCTTTAATGTTTAATGTTTCTCCTCCTCAGCAAAATAGGTATTTCTTGAGGTCTACAGTTTTACAGTGATTTTTTTTGGTTGTGTGTTAGGAGAGCTCCCTAATATCACTTCTTTCTTTCCTTCCAATGCTGGCGTTGTGTAGGATATTTTTTTCCCCACTGTAATTTTGTTTCTTTGAGTATATTCCTTTTTGCCAACATTATTCAAAATTCTAAAATTGTACTGCTCTCTGAATGTTTACAATTGTTTCTTAATAATGTAAGCTTCTATTAACTAGTTCCAACACTTAATGTTGAGTTACTTGATATGGAAAACCTTAATATGGTCAACTAATGTTAAATTAAGTTTAATGCTTCAATTGTTCTAAAGAAAGATTAATTTTCCTTCTGTTCCTTTCATACCTGTCAAATTCTTGCTTCATCAACATATGATTTCAAGGTTATAAGTTGTAACTTAGGTATAATTTTGTTATGAAATACTTCAACAGATATAATTCTCTAATGTAATCAACTTCATAGTGATATTATCACTTATTAGTGTAATATGTTGCACATTTTGCTTCATCCATTGGTTTACTTATATCAATGTTATAATTTTTGTTTTGCTTAGATATTTTGTTTGATTTGATGTTTGTATTTGGTTGTTATAATGCAACGATGGCTGAAAGTATTGGTATAAGGCATTAGCATTAGCATTAGCAAATAACAACTGTATTAGTATAATTTAGCAAATAACAACTGTATTAGTATAATTTAGCAAATAACATCTGTATTACTATGGTATTGACATATTTTTTTATTACTCTTCACTGAAAAATATTTTTTTGCCTCGACACAAATTTCTTTTGGTATTACCTGAGAATGTTATCAGTCACTCATTCAATTGGTAAGTTTATGCTTGTACATATTACATGGTGTATATTAATGCTATTAAAAAGTCAGTATCTTCTATTTAAGTTTGTTGAAAAAAACAAGGTATCAATGTAAACAAATGATAGGAACCAAATGATTCCATATCAACTCTATGGACATTCATGTATTTTAATATATCCTATCAAGATCTTTCTTTCCTATATTTTGTTGTGTTTAAATATTACAAGCAAACTTTATTGTGTATTTATGTGTAAAATCCCTAATACTTAACTGAACTATATTTTATGTGTTATATTTTTTGTTATTTTTTTTATACCTCACTTTGTCAATTTTTGACAAGTTATCTTATACCGACTATGACTATCCTATACTTCATGTTCACTACTACCTTCCCTTTCTTTTTGAGTGTAGTTAGTTCCATAGCCCTAAATTTTTTTTGCAATGTAGTGAGATGTACGCTAGTTCTGCAAACCACTTTCATTTTTATTTTTCTATTATTTTTACTTTTCAGTTTTCCCCTAGTGTAATATTACTACTTTGTTATTTTCTATTTTTTTTGTAAAATTAAATTTCCATGCGCAAGATAGAAGTCACCAACCTTATTGGGACAGTATCATATACTTTCTTTTGGCCAAGGAATTTTATGTGATTCAAGCTCTGTCTTGGTATAGGATGATCTTTTGATCAAGTTTAATTTTATTTTTAACCCTTCACTTGAAGTTAGGAATTTACTTAAGGCTAGGTGTCCTAGTCATTCTTCCTTTTGCACAGCTTTCCCCCTTGAGTGGAGTCTGTCTTGGTGCATATATTTTGTTAGGTTTCAGGTGTCATAATCCTTCGCGGAAACATTACTGATCCTAATTTACCTAATTTTGACTTTTTTATTGTTTGTACCCAACTGGTCACTTATAAACTTTGACAGTTTGTGGTTACATTCTTATGCATTCACTTTTCATTTTTTTAGCTCACACTTAAAGCATGTACATGTGCATAAACAAGATAAGGTTTATGTTTTTTTTTTTATTATATTATTAGCTATGAGCATTTTGGCCATATAGCATATTTAGTTGAGTGACATATTTTTTTTTCCCTTCCCCTTGTGGATTTTTTTTATATATTACTAATTAAGTAACTGTCAAGATTCGAATTCCCATACCTCTGGTAGGTTAAGTTGCCGCAATAGACTTCTTAGAATCATCGTCTATGTTTCGTGGGAATTCTTGTTAGTATTGTTACGACAATTATGTCTGTTTAGTTCACTCTGTGTGTAGCAATTTTGATGCATATTAATAGATATGACATCTTATATATTTTTTTGAATGCAAATGGATATTACTTTCAATCTTTTAGTATGAATATATGATATTCTACATTGAATATTAATAAAATAACATCCAATATTTTGATTATTAGTGGATATGAGATCCAATCTTCTTCAATTATATATATTGAACTCATCATTCTTTGGTAAGACCAAATTAACTTACTTTCTTGAAATGATATGAAATTTCAAGTGTTTAATTTATTTTGTTGACTATGATATGCAACTATAAGTTTAATTAGTACAAATGTACATAAAAATTTTAAGGTACTGTGTTACGCCATTTTTTTGTCAAGCATTAATCACTACTATTTTTGTAAAATTCACCATGCTTGTATGAATTACTATCTTTGTATTGATACTACATTTATAATATCCTTATATATTACTTTTTCCCTTTGTATTCACTATATGTATTTTATATGAAATTTTTTTTGAGATCAAATGTGTCTCACGTATTATGTATGCTATTGGTTTTTCCACACATTAATATGTGGTGATTTGTAAATTTTTTTTTCATCTCTGGACAGGGGAGAGTTCTGTAACGAGGAATTCGTTACAGGTTCCTTTATTTTGATTAATTTAATTTAATTTGTGTAGTTCTCTTAAACTTTAAATTATAACTTTAATTTTAATCTTAAATCTGCTAGTTATGTTTCCTTTCCTTATCTGATAGTAATTTATTTTTTTCCCAGGCTCTTAGTCATGGGAGGTCTCTGTAACCTTTAAGTCCGTTCGGTCGGTAATTGAGAATAGCCTATCTTCTAACATCTGGCAGTGCAATTTGCCGTCCTATATTCTTTAAGTCTTTGTCAGCTAGGTCCCCTAATTGCTAGCCTCGTGTCCACGAAATAAGATGTCTTTTCTTCCCTGTTTCCGTGTTTTTGTTAACAGCATTGATGGGTCTTTTTAAGCTATTAAACTCCGTTTATGCTAAAGGCTCCAGTTTCCCTTTTCCGCGCCTGCGGCGAACGTAATTTATTACGATTCTCTTGCATGGGAAACAGTTTTTCTCTGAACAGGCGTTTGGGCTTCGCGCTGCTTGACCAGCTCCTCTGATTGGTTAAGCTCAGCCAGTCTCGGCCAATGAAACTCCTTAAAAGGGTTCTTCTGGCATTTTCTTCTGGCAAGAGGAATGTGGTACTTAAGGTTTCCAGTTTTGGCGATGCTTCGCGTATTTTATTTTATGGACACAAGGTGTTGGCAATGTGTTGGGGCGCTGTTAAGGTTGTCTTTCTCCTCTCCCTTCTGCACGCCTTGGCGAGATTGGTTGTACGGCAACCCTTCTCTCCTTGCGTTGTCCAGGGCTGAAAAAAAATAGATGCGATGCAGAGATTCAGAATTCTCTTTCTGGGTAGATAAAAACTTCCTCTAAGAAACCCTGAGCCGGGCTTTCGGTCCTTTTTGTTTGGCCGTGGCTTGGTGAGGGGGATGTTTTTTTTTATTGTCGAATAGTGAGTACGAGTGTATTCTATTGATCTGATATTTGTGTATATATACTTTAAAAAAAGAAATTCCTTCAATACTATTATTTTATTTTTGATGCTCTTCTAATAAGTGGTCGTGTAGACCTGAAGCTTTTTTCTATTATGTAGCATTACTGTTATTTGTTCCTGTTATAATTCAGTAGTCAAGATATATTACTTATTTTTATCTAGAAAAAAATAAACTTTTTGTTATTTCTACCAACAAGTCGTTTTTGAAGAAGTTTTCTTCCTCAGTATTTATTCTTTATAAAAAGTAGTTGTGAGCAGTATCAAAACCTGTAATAATTCAATCCTGCGGCACAATGATCTTCAACGTTTGTTTCCTCAGCAAATCTTGTACTACCACTATGCAAAATCTTCCGGTTCTCTACATGTAATGTACCATCGCTAATATTTTTCTTGAAGAACCATTTACGGCTACAGTTGTCGGAAGATCTTTTCTCCGTAAGAGACGGACTTGCGTCTTAAATGTTCCGGCCTGCCTTGACGAACTGTCATTTCTACATCTTATACGATAGACAAATCTTCATTTTTTTTTATAGAACTTTCGTGCTGTGAACATTTCTGGTGTACTTCATCTTTCACTCTACAGAACAACGGTCCTTCGTCCATCCAACTAAAAACATTTGACTCTACCAAAATAGTGACCATACACAATAGTGAGTGAATACAATTAGTGATATTGTACCCAAAAGTCATTTGTACAATGATTTTGCAACTGTCCTTTGACTAGGGGGATTTTCTTTTAACATTAAACAACGTACCTTTGCAATAGTTGAAGATGTCCGTTTTTTTCTTGGATACTTGTTTGGAATTTTTGTCCCACTTAAGGCTCCAATTTGACGTTTGTTTCCTTTCTTGTTGACGATATTACCTATAGACGCTTTAGATATCAGAAAACCATGACTCTCACATCGTTTTTGGATAACGGAGTACGCATATTTCTCTTCGGAAAGAGTATAAATGCAGCCTTCGAACCACTGCTTTGTTAAAAACGCCATTTTGAATAAAAACAAAACTTTCAAGCCCTAGACGATAATTTTGACTTTTAAAAACATAGTACAATTGTAATTATTTCTTTTGCAGCAAACGATTTTTTATTACCGCTTACCAAAATCATCTAAAAAATGTGCGAACAGCCTCTGTATATATATATATATATATATATATATATATATATATATATATATATATATATATATATATATATATATATTATGTTGAACATTTAACATTTTTACACTAAGTTTCAATGTGTTCATTTATATTATGCATATACTATCTTCACATAAAAGACACGTTCCTTGAAAAAAGATCTTTCAAAATTGTGCGCAAGTAAAAGAAAAGTTAGCTTTTTGATCCGTTTTTATAAGTTTAGAATAACACGTACTATATATTTAACACTTTTTTCTTTTTTCCTGGTGTTGTCTCGAAAACTTTAAAGCGTTTGAAAATCTTAAGTCACAAAGAAACGCATAAGTTAAATAAAAACCTGTACCCGGATACACAAATTGTTCCGCACATTGTATAGGGATGAAAATTTCGCCAACAATGGACCAGAAGTGATTGGCATTCAACTGGGGGGAAAAAGGGAAAAAAGCCAAGAAACATCATTTTTTTTTCCCCCAGAATATTCTGATAAGAGCTTTTGCACGAGGGAAAAAAATGGGGGAAAAGGAAACTTTCAAAATATCTTTTTCATTTCTTCATTTTTATGAAGAGATGTGTGAGGAAAGTACGTACATTCTAAACCATTAAATCATTTTTTTTTTCTGGTCAATGAAGAGAGGTATTGAAGTTAAATAATATAAAGGAATATATAAAAAGGGAGACTCTTCACTTGTGGTGCCAGGTAGAAAAATAAAGTTTGGAATTCTTTAAAAATATGTGTTCATTCAAAAGTTTTCGGGAATTTCTGAAGTGAATACGGAAAAGGAACTTTTTGGAATCTAGCGTATTTTATTTTTTTTCCGTATTGATAAATTTGAAGGTTCTATTCTATTCCATTGTTATATTGTATTTATTGTTATATTGTATAAATCTTGCTGCACAGCTTACCGGAAAAATAAATAAATTCAAATGATATTAAATTTAAAGTACACCGGTCATTTTTTGATGAAACGACCTCAAGACTATCTTACTGATTTTTGCTTAATCGTCTGCTACCATATTTTTTTTTAATCTGTCACATTAAATAGTTGTCAAATTTAATATTAATTTACTTATTCATTTGTTAGTATTAATTTTATATATATATATATATATATATATATATATATATATATAATTTATTTATTTATATATCTATGCATTTTTAATTTATATATATATTAATATAAAAAAGATTAAAAATGTATAAAAATATATAAAAACCTAAGAAAAAAGTGTTTTTGTTTTCCTATGTACAGATTTCTATGTACATAATTTTTATTATGTTCTACTATCTCGTCTCCTTCTTCCCCCTTTCTTTCTTTCCTTACGTGTTTTTATCAAGAATGCTTATTTTAATACTTATTAATTCTATCAAAAGCACTTTTCTTTAATACATTCGAATTCAATACTATAGTTCGAGACTCTCGTTTAAGGGAACAAGGGACCTTCAATCTCGTTCATCTTTAATTTTCAATATTTTATTCTATATAGCCCATGAGTATAATTAATATTCTTTTCTTATACATTAGAGATACTTAGAATGCACAAATAAGTATTTTGTGGAGGAATTAGACCTGTTTATCAAAAAATTCTTAAAAAATGCTAGAATTTTTCAAAAAGGCTCCATACGTATTCATTTTCTTTTGATATGTTCCAAATTTCTCAGAATTGTTAATTGAAGTGCTTGTCACAAAACTGTGCATTATTCTTTGAAATCACAAATATTTTTCAAATTTATAGACTATAAAATAAAGTAAAAACATAAAAAATAACAAAGAGAATAGACAAAAAAATTTAAGACTTTAGATTTCTACAAAAAAAAATTAAATGCTTATTTCTATTTATATACATATAGTAAACTTATAATAAAAAATTTAAAGACTTTAATTAATATAGAATGTGCATAGAGCATTTTGAATAACGTTAGCATTTTGAAAAACAGTCATTATTCTGCAAAAAATTCCTTATTTCGAATTCTAATGGTTTACAATGGAGTAAAAAAGAAAATTAATTATTCTCATTTTATATAAGAGTTAAAATTGAAAATTAAAAAAATTCGAGTTTCAAGGTCTCTTGTCCCCTTAAGCCCTCTATTAAGCCCCACCAGCATGGCGAGGTCGAGACAGATGTACGTAAAACCGAAGAGTTTTCTAAAAAAAAATAAGCATCCAAAACTGTAAATGAATGAAAGCTAAAAACTGACATTACTTGGCACCAAACCTGACATTATATAGCGAAAAGCAATTTCTAATTTGTAATAATATTATAGATACTAATGCGATCCTATTTACTGAGTGTTAAATCACTGCATATTTATTTTATTAGTTTAAATCACAGAACTAAGTTGTTTAAATGAATAAATGCAGAAAGAAAGTTTCCACGATGGCAGTTACAGTATTTTTTTACTGTACTGTGAATGCCTACCTAACTGTACATGTGTAATAAAGATCTTTTTCGCCTCTAAAGTTTTTTGTTATTGTCCCTGTATATATATATATATATATATATATATATATATATATATATATATATATATATATATATATATATATATATATATGTATATATGTATATATATATATATATATATATATATATATATATATATATATATCCAGGGCACAAATCTACGCAACTCCCGCTATCACGCAATAATACGGTTTGGACCTGATTCACGCGAGCTTCGCTTAAGTAGGGCTTAAACGCAAGAGAAAAATCTTCCAACGTAACTAAGTTGTTTATGATTTCTCTGGATTTATTTAATTCTGGACAGTTCGGGCGGACATGTCCATTCTGACCACACTGAAAGCAGATGGGGCCACTTCGCTTCTCATACTCCCTGGTCCTCCAATCATTATTATGTTTATTAGCAGCGTTGCGCCACTCTTTCGTACCTGATTCTTCTACTCCCGTCGTGGAACTAAATTTCTCTGACTGCTTGGGGCGGTCTACCTTTTTATTTTCGGGCGATTTAATTTGCGTCGGTTTCTTTACGAATCGGCGGGTCTATTCATACGCGTCTAGCTTATTTACTAAAGTTATAGGATCATTTAGTGTTCCCCATACATCTACGAAATGATCTTTAATTTCCGCTGGTACGCGTCGCTTTATTTGGTCGGCTACCATAAGTTCTTTGAATGACTCAAAATCTTTAATTTCAATTCCATCTAACCATCCCTCTAAATAGCTCCTTAATTCAAATCTTTCCACAAATCACCGTTTTTCCGTTGATGGGTTTGGAACTTTGTACGGAAAGCTTCGGCACTGAGTCTAAACCTGTCTAGCAGTACCGACTTAACATATTCGTAATTATCATTTTTTTTCTTCAGGTTCCCTGATGATTATTCCCGCTATTTCGCTCGGCAAAAGACTTAGTAACTCTGACACTAAATCACAATCATTAATTTGCAATTTCCTAGCTTGTCTCTCAAACAATTTTAAGAATAAAGCTATATCTATCTTTTCGGCATCATACCTCTGCATTACCGATTTAACATGCCTAGACGGGTTCCCGTTTTCTGAGTTCACGGAATTCACACTACTATTTTCCCCAATTAGAGTGATTTTAAGTTTTTCAAGCTCAAAAGCGCGTTGTGCTGCTTTCTCTTCAAGCTCAAAAGCGCGTTCTGCTGCTTTCTCTTCAAGCTCAAAAGCGCGTTCTGCTGCTTTCTCTTCAATCTCAAAAGCGCGTTCTGCTCTCTCGGCGTCTTTAATCTCCTGCAATTTTCTATCTTCTATAAGATTTACGAGAATATTTTTCGCGCTCTCTTCCTCGAAACCTTCACTTTCTGAAATTTTTCTTGCCAGGTCAATTATTCTATCTGATTCTTGAATTCCTACTTGCAGCTCCAAAGCCAAATTCTGCAAGTCAATTTTCTTGTATTTTGTTAAAAACGACATTTTGCCTCAATAACTATTTATCCACAACTTAACCTTACCGGAACCCTCGGAATTTTGACCTCAACACAACAAAAGAACTGGTTGTCCGCTTTTCTCACGCCTTTACAATAGAGCCCTCTCAATTCGGGGAATTCTAGTGCTACGTTCTTCCAAGAAAAAGGAGGGGGGGTTACTACGAAAGATTACAGTTTAACAGACTCGTTTGAAATCCTAACATGGCACATACAATTCAAAATGTTTAAAATTTTTCAGACCAAATTTCACACACATAATAAATGAATGCTACTTCAATATAATCTTAAGCACTCTACACAAGTTCAATAACTGACTAAATTAATTTGCAATACACAGTTACTTAATTTCAATAATTGGCTAATTTAGTTTGCAATACACAATTTCTTAATTTCAATAATTGACTAAATTAGTTTGCAAAACACAATTACTTAATTTCAATAATTGGCTAATTTAATTTGCAATACACAATTTCTTAATTTCAATAATTGACTAAATTAGTTGCAAAACACAATTACTTAATTTCAATAATTGGCTAATTTAATTTGCAATACACAATTTCTTAATTTCAATAATTGACTAAATTAGTTGGCAAAACACAGTTACTTAATTTCAATTTAGAATAAGTACTTAAATCAGATTATCCACAGTTCTAGTATTCATCTAACAAATATTTGTTCATTTACTTTTCTTTTAAAATTTTAAACACATTGCATACAATTCATTTTTACCTTATTCTTTTGCATAAACAATTCTAATACTTCATTAATTTACTTTTGACTCAATTAATTAATTCCTCACAGATAATTTACTTATTTCAATTCAATAGTTATTTCCCATGAAACATTAATTTACACATGTTAACATTTACACAGATTCTAATCAATTAATTTACTTTTAATTAATCAATCAATTACTTTTGCCTCTAATGAGAAAACAGGCTTACCTTGTCTAATTTTGAAGACTAGATTGTAGGCTCTCATTGAAGCTAGGCAGTCTTTCCAGGCTGGTTCTTGGGGGATTTCCTTATTTAATATGCAGCCCCAATACTTGATCGCTGCACAAATCCACTGTTGGTAGGCTGCTCGCTGCTATATACTGGTATCTGTGATGCACACACTTGGGACGGGACGTCCGCACAAAAAGTCCTAGATGGGCTTCCTACTCTAATTTCCTAATTCGAAGGGGTGGATTGCCAATTTTTAATTAATGGGACAATCCCAAACACGCTGCCACCAATTATTAGTAGACTGTGATATCTTCAGACTCCGGGTAGCTAAAAATGTTCAGAGTCAGTCTACTAAATTAAAATACAGTTTTATTAAATTTTAGTCGGAAACTTTTTACACAGGTGTTGATCTATTACACTCTTTACACAGGTGTTGATCTACCTCTAGACATAGAGGGAACTGGCCTTCGTAATCCAAATGATATCGATGATAAGATGCATGTACAGTCACAGCGGAACTAGAAGGTCGGTACACAGCCTCTAGAGCGTACAGCTCTGAAAATAGATAACGAAGCCTGTAGAGCAGGATGCTCTGAGATAGCTATACTTCAGGGTGAAGTATTCGTTGACGAGAGCTTCGAGCGGCTGCTCTGAAAATAAGTCAGGGTCAAGTCGGTCGCTCCAGGACAACGTAGACGATAGGTGCTCTCTAGATGAGAGTCTCGACCAAGTCTGTCCAAAAACTGGATTTCTTCTCCGGCGTTGGCAACCGTGCTTCCGGTCACGTGACTACACAAGTTTTGGTTGGCTGGCACTATTTTGTGACATCATGTCCGTTGGCTGTGATTCGCCTGACCACGAGGCCATGTGTTCGGTTCCCATGATTCAGCTGATCTGAAAATCATTAGTTCACGTCGAAATAGTCATTAGTTTACGTCGAACTAGTCATTAGTTTACGTCCTCCCAGGCCCGGCGGCTAGAAGCAACACCATTCTTTGTGTGCAGACACCTTGACGCTGAAAGATAGAACTGTTCGCTGTTCACCTGCTGTGGGAGGTCCGGCTGTCTGGGTGATTTATTCGGAAGGGTCGTAACAGATTCTTACAATATATATATATATGTATGTATGTATGTATGTATGTATATATGTATATATGTATATATATATATATATATATATATATATATATATATATATATATATGTATATATATATATATATTATATATATATATATATATATATATATGTATGAATTTTTTACAAGGTGTCTACGAAAGCATTCTTCTTCTTTCGCATTAAAGTAACAAAAAATTTTATTTTTTTATTTTTTCTTTATTTAAAGCAAGGATTCTGAAAAATAGTTTCCTTGAGACAAAAAAAATCCCCCAGACAATAATGGTCTTTTTTTGTTCTTGAAATAAATTAAAGTTTTAAATTTTTTTCCATAAGTTCTGAGGAAAAGAGATTTATTGGTCTTGCAAAAAATAAGTATGAAAACTGTAAGAGCCTGAATATGCCAAATTGACATCACTTGTGGCGCCCTCTATTATTGTATTTAAGGAAGCTGTAATCAATCGTTAGAACTGGTAAAGTATGGACTCTTTCCACTAATTCTTTTAAATGATACAAACTACTTTGTATATGGAGCTATCATGCCTCCAGTCTTCTCTAAAGAAATAAATGTTTTGTTTATTTTACTATCCATAGTTACTTGTTGAACCAGCGAACATTGAATTTTACAAGTTGCCATCGCGCTAACAAAAACTATATGAACAAATTCATTTGGATATTTTAAAAATGCTTCAAATCGTTATTAATTAAATGCTATTTTCTCTTCCACATTTAAACATCGCCAAGACGGTACTGTATTACATGTTTCATTGGTAATTTTGGCGTTCATGAAAGTAGAAGAAACACAAACTTGTCAAAATCAACAATAGCACCTTTGTGCTAAATAAAAAAACATATTTTCCCTTGTGATTTAAAATACACACTATAGGGTTATTATTAAATACATTATCTCTTCTTTTAATCTTAAACGTCACCAAGCGATTAGTTTATTGCCCATTTCACTGTAAATTTTGGCGAACGTGAAAACTACAGAATAGCAGAATTGTCAAAACAAACAATAGTATGTATGTGCTAAAAAACTATCAGAAACTGTTGGATAGAAATTTCAATACGCACGAGTTGGTTCTTGATTAAATTAATTGTTTCGTTAAACCTCGCCAAAGTATTGCTTTATTACCCGTTTCACAGGAAATTTTGGTGAATTTAAGAACGACAGAAACGCAAATACGTCGCAGTGATAAACAATGATAAAATTAATTCTAAACTTAGTGATAAACTTTGTGCCTGAAGAGAAAGGGCTTGATCACATAGAATTCATCAGCGTCAGCCTTACTCGCATTGACATATTTTAAACCAATCACAGACCTTATCAATTTCGTGGCTAATCATTTGGAGGTTTGTAATTGGCTAAATATATTTCAATACGAGTAACTCTGAAGCTGACGGATTCTATGTGAATAGGCCCAAATTGGCTCAACCGATACTTCAAATACTAAACTATTTTAAGTTTCGTTGCATTTAAGTTTTTAACGAGAATCTTATTTTCAGCCTTTTTTTATATTCACAATGAACTAAATATAAAGCCATTTTTTGCGAAAATGTCTTACGGAATGCTAGTAAATAAGAAAATTAAAATGTTGTATCTCTGATCTTTGTTAATAGTAATAAATAGGGTACGCCGATCGTATCGAATCTAAGATCAGATAAGTGTTCTTAAAGCACGGTTACTTCTGAGCTACGTACTGATTTCGTTCTCCGGAAAAAGTTTTTCGCGGAAAAAGTGGGGAATGCAAAGGCGAGAAAAGTTTATAGCCGGAAGCAATCAGGAGACCACACATAAAAAGTGAACACTGACTTAAAAGAAGAACAGGAACTTTAAAGGGAGAAAAATTGTTTCGAATTTTATTGCGATTTACTGATTTGACGCGCGAAACTCAACGATTACTTTGGATCAAGTTTATCCGATACTCATAAATATGAAATTTACATCTTAAATTTTTGTTTGCAAAATTAAAAAAAAAAATTCTTTTTTCAGGTAGTCTCTTCTAAAGAAACTTCCGCGGGTTATTAACATAGGATTACTTATTGTTGCTTACCTCTTTTGTATATACATATGATCGTATGTATATATGTATATATATATATATATATATATATATATATATATATATATATATATATATATATATATATATATATATATGTCAAAATGTTGATGCATTTTGGTACTTTTCTGTTTAACTGTTTACTGATTGCCCAAGTGATAATAGACTGGGTTTGGTGTGCTTCCAAAATTATAACTCGAGAAGCAGGACATCTGAAATTTTGCTTTCTCGAGGACCGTTATGGAGGAACGTAATCCTATGTTGAGAAAAAAAAGTCGTAGCCAAATTATTCCACTATTTGGTGAGAATAATTTGTTTTTAATGTTTGGAAAAAATGGATGAAATCCGGAAAATTGATTTTGATTTGGTATGATGTGATTTCTTTGGATTTAATTCTATATGCAAATCATAGTCTTACAGTAAACCATCTTGAAAGTTATGCTTGACAGGTTTTGAAATATAGATTTTAAACTAAATTGAAAACGATTATTCAAAATTTATTCGTCCCGAACAATTTTTCCTGATGCGTCTTCTGTAAGATTATTCTTTTATGAATTTAAATCACAATAGTTATCTAATATTAACACTTAAAGTCAAACATTTTGGATTTTATCAATTTTTCCTTTATTTTTGAAATGTGAAAATCTGATACCCATTCGTTCCATGGATCATTTTATATCAGTTCTATTCAACAGGAAATAGTTTGCGTAAGGTAACATAAATATAAATAAACTGCATATTGACATCTGAAACTGATAAAATACGAGAGTTTGTCTTCCAATGTTGCGGTCATGTAATTTGTTTAGATTTATTGCTCTATTCGAAAACTATTGTCTTTTAGTGGATTTTGTAGAAAAACACGTCAAACGTTCAAAAGAGCATAAAATCTTTTCTGCGTTTAAAATAAGTCATTTTGAACTGCAGTGATTTTGTTGCAAAGAAAATAAAAATCGTTGTTTGATAAGGGTACATCATTTATTTATATTTTTTGGGACCGTATACTGGCAACAACTTTGATTTCGTGACATTTCTATCATGTCATAAAACATCTTCTATGCAAATTTTTAAAGTGTTTGTAATACAGTGGAACCTCGATGTATCGAACCTCAAAGGGAAAGATAAATCGGCTCATACGTGCTCTAGCCCACTGCTTGACGACACTTTTTGGAAGGGAGATAAACGCAAGGAAGGTCAAATTAGTGCTGTTGGGCCAACGATTGTAAAATGTCGTTGTCCCGACTGTAAATGAGGGTTAAACTGCTCTCCCAACGTTTGGGCCCACTAACGAGCAACGTTTGGGTGGGCTGCCATGCCACTGTTTCAACATAACACCAACGGTCCAATCTAACTGATAGTCAACTATGTTAAATCGGTTACTCAACAATCTTCTGTTACGCAACGATCTTGTGTTACTTGGGATACAATATCAAACAAACTACATACATTTCGAAGCATTTCCTGACTCTTTGGTTATTAATCTATATAATAATTACAAGATAAAAAGAACTTTTTATATACCACGTTTTTAAATTTTCTGTTGAATCATATAAACTTGACAATTCTATGTATTAATAAATACTTTTTAAAATTTTTTGATGAATTATCCCATCAAATTGAAGGAAAATGATCAAATGCGTAATAATGAGAGCAATTATAAGAAATTTTAAAACAACAAAATTAACTGAAAATGAATTCAATCCTGCTTAAAGTTGGCTAAAAGTATTAAAAGAATGCATTGTCATCGTGTTCTGAGCTATTCTAAAAGTTTGAAATGTCTAGCTAATCGGAAAGTTAGTTAAAAATCGATTGCAAGATTTGTACTGCACAAACACGCAAACAAGAAAGCGAGTTAATAAAAACATGGTAATAATTACAAGATAAAAAGAACTTTTTATATACCACGTTTTTAAATTTTCTGTTGAATCATATAAACTTGACAATTCTGTCTTAATTGCTCAAACCTTCACTTAATTATTCTTTTTCACTTTCTTTTATTTAATTTTAATCCATTTTTAGTCGTTTCCACTATCCGTAGAATTTATAAACTTTAACTTTTATAATATTTTAATTTTTCACACACTATATTTGTAAACAAACTAAATTCACATGTAATATGTTTTCAAAATCGTCAAACGCCGTTACGCAAAAGTGCAAGCATTGAATTCAATTGAAGCGCCACCTTGCGGATTTTTTCGGCTAAAAGTATTAAAAGAATGCATTGTCATCGTGTTCTGAGCTATTCTAAAAGTTTCAAATGTCTAGCTAGTCAGGACGTTAGTTAAAAATCGATTTTAAGATTTGTACTGGGCAAACACACACAAACAAACAAACAAACAAGAAAGCGAGTTAATAAATACATGGCAAAAATACGTCAGAGATACAATCTTTCAGTTTTTACCCAAAAGTTTAAACAAAATTATTTTTTTAACTTAAAGTCAAGTAGTGTACAATGAACAATACTTCCATTTTTATTCACGTTAAAAAAAATCATTTATACAAGAATTTTTCATTGTAAGTTTTTCTTTCATTAATTCGTTTATTTATACATTCATACATTTATTAAATTACTTATTCATTTATTCATTTCTAAATTATGCGTGGACTGATTTCTTCGTTGATTCAGATATTTCATCTTTAATTCATTTATATTATTTCTTTTACTTCATTAATAATAATTTATTAAATGATGCACTGCTTAAATGATCCATTAATTTGTTTTCATTAATTTAATTTATGGATTAATCAATTAATTAATACTCATTTATTAATTTTTTCATTAATATTTTGATTGAATCAATTGTATTCATTTATTTATTTTCGGGTTCCCTTATTTATTCATTGATAATTTTTTAGTTATTCATTAAATTACATATGGA
Organism: Dolomedes plantarius; assembly: GCA_907164885.2. Taxonomy (NCBI): domain Eukaryota; kingdom Metazoa; phylum Arthropoda; class Arachnida; order Araneae; family Dolomedidae; genus Dolomedes; species Dolomedes plantarius. The sequence continues at coordinate 160,116,370 of OU015497.1, read as the reverse complement.
TTCATTCTTTTATTCATTGACTAATAATATTTATTCACTTGCATTAATTTTGAAATACTTAATTTGCACATATAAAAGCCCAATACCACTCACTGACTGATTACTCTATCTCTGAAACCATAAGGCCTAGGAAGCTGAAATTTTGTAACGGGTTTCTTATTAGGCTTTGGATGCTAAGAAATCTTAAAAACAATTCGAACTATAACGGGGTTAAAAGGAGCTCCCCCTCCTAACCCCAGTATTTAACACTGTATTTCAAACTAATTACTTTTAAATGAAAGTACGGATCAAGAAGTACATACGGAGTTTCATTAAAATCGTCCCTAAACAGACGCAGTTACAAAATTTTGAAAATTTAATTTGTTTAACTGAGTTCCAATGTATAAATTTGCCCGTTTTAAATCCATATATCTGCAGCAGAGCATATAATGGATAGCATGGGCCTCTCTAGAGAGGAAATCTATCGCGATCCTCTTTTTGTTCCCGACTTCCTGAGAGTCAACGGGCTTACGGATCTCGTCTGACTTCGTGAAACACTGAAGGATAGGCAACTACAACACAAATCCATATTATATATATATATATATATATATATATATATATACATATATATATATATATATATATATATATATATATATATATATATATATATATATATATATATATATATATATATATATATATATATATAAAAGCCAAAAACCACTCACTCCCTGATCGATCACTGTATAGCGCCCTTTACACGTATTCTCTTTCGCGAGTTGCTTCGAGCGTACGGGATTGCGAGCGGGAAAACTTGCAGTACGCTCCAGCTTTCCCTTCCTCTCCGACACCTTCACACGTGCACTGAATCGCGCAGGATTGTGTTTTCGCGCGGGTCAGAGCGTACGTGTAAAGGGCGCTTATCTCTGTAACAATAAGATCTAGGTGTCTGAAACTTCAGGTCGGAGTTTCCTTTATGCCGTTTGTACTCACTAAGATTTTTGGGGAAAAAAAATCAACCTATAAAGGGGTTGAAATAGGGGCTTCATTTCCCCCTTCCCCCTTTAAAAAATCTTCAATCCATATTGAAGGCCAGATCGAGGTCGTTCATTGACATTGTGAACTCCTCTAAATAACAATAAACACTTTACTTCTAAAGTTAATTTAAATGAAATTAACCAATAGATGGAATAATGGTTGGTAAGCATGCATTCGTCGCGAAGCACGGGTATTCAGCTAGTACGTCAATCACATTTTACGCATTAATTCCTTTAGTCTTTAAATTCGGTAGATTTCATACCCCGAATTCAACAACAGTGGAAAAATGGCTAAATAAATCATGTTTTGTGCAAAAATGCCTTTTAATGTAGAAAGAAAATTCCCCCCTCAGTGTCACTTGTCACCTACTGCAAAATATGTGAAGTGCATACGTATGAGGCCAAAATAAAACAATCTCTCACTCATGAAGCCTTAAGATTCTTTTAAAAACTGCTGTGATAAGTATCGCGTAAATAGAGACAATTTGATTTAATTATATTTCCGATGGAAAAGGACAGCGGGTTTGAGATAAACCACGCACACTGACCTCGCATAGAAAAGTCTCTCGGTTGATAGAAGGGAACAAAATCGAATGTTTATGGCGAGCAGTAGTTCGAAAAGAGGATATAAAACTGATCATTGACCTCCATCAGGGCAAGCAATTTTTAGAGGGAATATATTTTAGCTCCGAGGAAGATTTTGGGGGAGGTATTTCCAGGTTTGAGTTGCCATACTATAATCGCGATAGTGTGTAAAGTAATTCTCTCTTTTTCCCTTTAAAAACAAAGATGTGTTAAGGTTTTCCCCACACTTTTTCCTACAATTTTGGTGCAATACTTTTATTTGTTGAATATTTATTACAGCTCTGGTACCTATTACGTAATAACATCCGTAATAAATTTTGTTAAAACTCTATATATTGTGGTCTTTATGGTACAAATTTTAGGAAGATGGGGAAAACAGAGTGATCTTTGTTTATTAAAAAAACATTTAAAGGGAAAAGTACGCTTCAAATAAAATAAAGGTAGAATTTCCATTAAAATCAATAATTGCTCCAAATAACTCAAATAAAAACAATACTTAAATTTTTTTATGTATTTTCCGAAAGTATGAACCAAATACATACACACACACACATAAATACATAAGAAAAATAATTTTAGGCAGGAAAAGCAAACAAAGATATTTGTATAATTTTTTAAAGTGTTAATGTAAAATCAATCTAATTAAAAAAAGTTTTTTTTATATTCAACACGTGGAATTAAAATTACTGACAATAACTGAGGCTATCTGCTAATTAATATGAACTTTTAGGGAGACTAAAGGGAAGACTTCAGTTAAATATAGATTGTTTAACTGAAAGTTACATATGTTTTTATCGAAATATATATCGTACTTTACTCATTGGTACAGGGGATTAAAATGATAGCATAGCATATGTAGGTAACGTATTTGTAAATCACCAAAACATGTTAAAGAATGAGTTAAAATTTATTTCTATTTGAGGTAAGAGAAACCAACTAGTGAAGTGGGTAAAAAGCATGATTTAAAATTTAGTTCTATTTGAGGTAAGAGAAACCAACTAGTGAAATGGGTAAAAAGCATGAGTTAAAGCATGAGTTAAAATTTAGTTCTATTTGAGGTAAGAAAAATCAACTAGTGAAATGGGTAAAAAATCAGTAAAAGTAAGGAGATATAGTCATAGTTTTAAGCAGAAATGGATACTGATGGATTAAAATGGAAAACAATTTTATCATGTAGCTCTGCTGGTTTGTAACACTATTGGATTCTTTTAACCTGTAGTCTTATAGTCAACCTATTAGTCTTAACCTTTAAAACTGTTTCCGGTTATATTGGACTTGGATTGAAAGTACTTTTTTTTAAATTGTACTCTGGAATAGAGAAAGAAATGTTTTAGTCTGATATATTTTAACTCTTCAAAACAGGGGTTTAAACGCTGGTCCGAGATAACCCAATTAAAGTTTCGCGACGTCAAGAGTGATAAAAAAATTGATTTCGTTTTTTCAAAAGACCGAGAACGTAAGCAATTTTTTAAAACTGGGAGCAAAAAAAGGTTTATTTCACAGTTTGTTAAAATTCTAAAATTTTCTGTGTTTCTTCCGCTTTCTGACATTTTTGGTAAGGAAAAATCCTTGTTGTGCTTAAAAGTTTCTAATAAAATTTCTGTGACGCGGACTCGCAACTGACATTTCGCAGCATCACAGCCATTTTACAGCTAGTTTAGAAAATTCAAGCTCAGAAATCTCGTTCAATTTTAAGTTTTCGTAACTATTTATATTTGCTATTAAATTTTCTTTTACGTTCAATTTGTTATTGTTATTAAGTCAATTTGTAATGTTTTATAAAAGATTTTTATTATGAATATTTCGTTTATTCATAAAGTAAAGCCAAAATTTTCCTCTAAAATGGATTGGTTGGGAGAGGTTCCCCGAAGTATATATTTTAAAACTGGGAGAAAAAAAATGTTTAGTTCACAGTTGTTTGTTAAAATTCTAAAATTTCCTGAATTTCTTCCGCTTTCTGACATTTTGGGTACGTAAAAATCCTTGTTCTGCTTAAAAGTTTCTAATAAATTTTCTGTGACGCGGATTTGCAACTGCCATTTCGCAGCTAGTTCAGCAAATTCAAACTGAAAAATCTCGTTCATTTTTAAGTTTTTGTAGGTATTTACATTTGCTATTAATACCTGCTTATTGTTATTTTCTTTTACGTTTAATTAGTCATCGTTATCAAGTTAATTTGTAACATTTTATAAAAGTTGTTTATTGCGAATAGTTTGTTTATTCATACAGTAAAGCCAAATTTGCGTCTCAAAAGGATTGGAGAGGTTCCCCGAAGTAGATTTTTTTTCTTTTTCTTTTGGACAAGTAGTTCCTTATTAACGAAAGGTCAGGAATGTTGTGATGATAATTAATAGTTTTATAAATAATTAACGTTTATTTTAATCTCGGGTTTTTAAGTAATTAAGCTTAAGTAAAATAATGCTTTGTGTAAATAAATTTATTAAGCCTCTGCTAAATATACTTGATGGTTAAACTTGTGGTGATCAAATATTCATTTATTTGATTAATGTCATCGCATTTGGGGAAACGTGCGCAAGTTTCTCGAAATCTTTTGGCATTATGAAGAATTAAATTGAAGGAGATCATCACATGTTATACCTTATTGTTAAATTTTGATAAATTAATAAGCCTTGATTTGAAACAATTGTGAGATGGCTGGTATGTATTTTTGGCTGGTGAATTTTTCGGTTTTATTTAATGAATGAATGCAAAATTAAAGTGTGTGTCTTTTTCTTTTAAAGTTAGACCTTCCTTTTGAGATAATCCCCCTTTTTGTCAGTTGATTGTAAACCGAGACATCCGGTGGCGACAGGTCGAGGACATTTTCTCCGGTTGGAATGTTGATGGGGTTAGCAGAATACGAGAGCTCCCTGCGCGGTTGAATACAGTGATTCGTAGATGGCGCCGTTTTCAAGGAGGAAATAATAAAATTAGGAACCAACTATGATGGTATGAAGTAAGAAGAAAGAAAAACATCAACGATGAGTCGAAGAAAAGTATCCTAATTATGAAGAAAAGTATCGGCTAATTCAGAACTTCAACGTTTTCCTCGTCCGCGATTGACAGCGCGCATTGGAACTCCTTACGTCCATGCGTGGTCCACAAGAGGTGAGAAGACTGACTCGGGAAGCAGTGTTTTTGAGAGGTATTCGATATTTGATTTCCTGATATTGGAGGAGACTTGCGTGGGACCCCGCGTTGTGGCTCCCTGCCTCGGAACCGAAGCAAGATCTAGCTCCGTTCGACAGTTTTTGACTTGGAGTCATGGGCCAAACTAAATGGTCACACAGTTTCCCCAATAGATTTTTTTTTGGCTGCAGTATTTAATTTGGTAATATGATTTTAATTCCCATTTTTTGTTTATTGAATTTTTCTTTAGTTTTTATTTTTATTTTATTTTTTTTAATCACTTTTCATTTAAACGGGTTTTTTTCTCACCATCCACCCTTATTAGTAATTGATTTTATTGCGACTTCTTTGAATTTTTTCATGTGGAATAATTAATGTTATTTAGGCTCCATTACTGTTAATATCTTGTAATCGTTGATTGATGGAGAGTCATGTAGAATCTAAGACTAGTCGTCAGTGTAATAAAATTGTTATTTTTAGTCTGCAACGTTGTGTCATGTCGGGCTTTGCTTTTGAGTTAATTTTCTAATTTTCAGCTTTAGGTTTTTTTATTTCAGCAGAGTTGATTTCTTTGAGTTTTCTTTTTGGTGGAATAATTTTAGTTTTAGGTGTGCTTCAATAATATGGAAGTAATTTTCTTTGATTTAATTGCATTTATCTTCAAGGCTCATAATCACCACAGTGATGCAACAGTGAATCGAGCCAGTTTTAATAATTAATTTTTGAGTTATTGCTTAATACAACGCATGTCTTAAATATACTAACCATGCCTTAAATGTACTAAATGCTATGATTGTATTTAAATTTAATTCTAACTAAATATTAACTGTTAATTAAAATAGAGGTAAGGATTTATCCTAATTATTAATTATTAATTATTAAATTAGTTTTAATTACCCTATCTATACAAAATCGTCCCCACAGGAATCATTGCTTTGCGCAAATTAGAATTTTTTATATTTGAAATATTAGGAGAAGATAGCACATCATTTCTTTGGGTGGGATTTTAAAAAAATATAAATTGAAAAAAAGTTAAAATAATTATTTCTCAATTCTTTTTTTTAATTTTTTATTCTTTTTTATTTAGAAAAAAAAATAATAAAATAAGCGAAAATAAACGATACCAATAAAAAAAAAGCTATATGACTATTCTGTATATAAAAAAGTAAGAGACTAAACAACAAAAAAACTTACATTAAATGTCGAAATGGAGAGCAATTTTTTATCTGCGACTATTACACAAGGCTGGGAAGAAAAGATGGTTTCATTTCGTTACCACTTTAGCGGAAGGATCCATAACGTGTTTTATGAAGGCGACGCACCATCTCCAAAGCCCTAAGCAGAAAATACAGGCGAAAAAGGGGAGGGGAGGTGGTTTACTGCCCGAGGCAATCAGAACAGGGGATATAAAAAGAGATTGCCGGGATAGATCGGGAGAAGTAAGTTTAAAAGGGGAGAAAAAGGTTTTAGAGCTTTCAGGCGGAACTTAGAGTGCAGATCTGAATCTGCCACCCTCAAAATGACCGAAATCTGCCTGATAGTCGAAGTTTATCTGGGATTTAAAAGAGTGAATTAGGTGGGCGGGGAGTGAAAATGATTTTGAAGCTTTTGGTATTGATTATCTGGTTTCGTCTAAGTGACTGAATACGCTATTTCTTGCAGAGATAAAAAGAAAGCTGCTCAATTGACTGCTATAAATACTGTAACGTTTTTGTTTGAAGAATCCAGGTAACATCGACACAAATTTATATTCTTTATAGTCATCAATAGGACACAAACATTGAAAGTGACCACCGAGGACTACAGCAAAATTCAACAAAATACATTAGATTGTATTGAATACAGACACAGTAACAGGTCTAGAATTCAAGCGGATCAGCTTTTACGTCTGTGAAGTGAACGGAAAAGGAAACATTTTGAAGCCGAGTTCGGCATTCTTATATACCCTCGTCGACACTCTCGAATGTTCTAGATATGGAAAATATATAACTCAATAACCAATGCCACCTAGGCGATATTTGAATGGGTTATCCGGGCACCCAGAGAATGCACCCAGGGATGCATTCTGCGAACCTCAGGCAAAGATACCATCTTCATCTGGACAATTTGCTGTTTGACAAACGATGCACTAAAAGTTTTTAACTACCCAATAACTAACCAATAAAATTTACTTTTCGACCGCAAGAAAATATCTTAAGGCTACAATGGACCATGAACAACTTTTTTATTTATTTATTTATTAACCAATTGCTATTAAATTTTGTATACTTATACAGTGTTGTTTAGAGATGGAAATTCTAAATGTAAAAAAAATCAGAATGTAATTAATTAAGATATTAATTAAAATAAGTTTGTTAATTTCTCTATTTAAAAATGCTCCATGCGCATTAATTTTTGTCTCACATATCTAATTTTCTCTTTTAAGCTAGCTTTATATAGTTATAATAAAAGTTAGTAGCAATATTTGATTTACAGTCATATTTATAAAAACTAGAAAAGAAATCAATAAAAATAGGTCATTTTATGCAAAATTTATCAAAAAAAATTTTATTGTAAAATTTTAGGTTGTTTTAAAATAGTATAATGAATTGATTACTAAGTTTTATTCTAACATATATAAATAATCATTTTCTGAAATTTTATGAAAATTCAAGAAAAATTATGACGCATGGAGCATTTTGAACTGATCGAAACGACATGAAAACTTGTTTTGAGAAAATGGCATTTAAAGTTTTCATTTGACTAACATTTCCATTGTTTGCGTTTGAAAAAAATACTTATAACTCGGTTAATAATGATCGGATCAACATACTTTTTTAAAATTTAAAGCTGATGAGTTGCAGAATCATTTTCTGAAAGAAAAAAATCGTTTTGAGGACATATTTTTGTCAATCTGAAGGTCCACTGTCGCCATAAGTACTAAATAATAGTTATTACTAGTATTTAAGCAAGAAGGCCTCAATGCGTCATACGCCAAGGGATGCCTGCACGGGAAAGAGAATGGTGCACTGGTGGGTAGGCACTTTTCAAAATTGGTGAACATTTATCCGTGACAGGCAAGCCCGGTCGGCAGGTGACAAAAAGTGGTGCATTTCTGGCTGGGAGCACAACCAAAACATTTTTGACAAAGACGTTGCTGCAAAGGTGCGAGAAGTTTATAGAAATTATACATCTGAAAATATTCGATTTCCTGTTACCTTTTGAAACAATCATAGACATTTCCTTTAGAATACTGCATTACTGCGATATGTAACATTAAAGATAGCGGATTTTTCTCTACACATTCCCTTAAAAAACACGCATGCCCAGCAAATACGAACAGAGGGTTTTACAGTAAATTATTGCTCGGTGATTCATTAAAGATACACCCAGAGCCAAGCGAGGCCACACCGGAAGAAAAGTACATTACGAGCACAATGGACCAGTAATAACATCGTTTAAATATGAAACATTTAAATGCATCATCTAAAGTAGCTCGGCTTAATACATTAATTCTTTTTCTCCGCGCTGTAAATAAGAAATAAACAGCTGTTATGGGTGCCCATTAAGTGTAATATATGGGGCGCTGCATTCCGAAAAAGCAAACACTCATTTGCTAAACTACATTGTGGCCGGAGCATTGTTATATATTAATCTTGCAGCATTTTTGCCGCGTGGACGAAATTCTCTTAACGACATATCTATTTATATTGATGGAGAACCCTCGGAAAAATGTATTAAGCGGAGTATCCAAACAAACGAGAAAAAAAACAACCATGCTCTAGGCATTATCTGCGGTACACGGCACAAGTGGAGAATGTACATTTAAAGAAGAGAAACACGTGAGACGAGTCATTTTTAAGAGTAAACTTAATTCAAAAATATGTCCGCGAGAGAAATGAAGACATTTGTTTGAAAACCACGACAAAAAAAAATAAATAAAAGGGAAGGAATGTAATATTTTAATCTGTAACCAGTGCGCCGAGACGCGATTTTGAAAAATGGAAAGAGGCTATTAGAACTGGTGGATTAAATTCTGAGTTTGAGATTATTAGCTATTGGAACAGTCCCGTAATTCATAGGATGGAAAATATCCCGGTGCACATCAACTTGGGATAGGCGTTTGATAAAAAAAGGAGAGATGTATATAAAATAAGTAAATTCTCCATTGTCGTATTAAATATATTTTGGCTCTCTTCTATTTAATTAAGTTACGACAAATAGCGAAAATACGTAATTAAAAAAAAAAATACTGATGTATGGATTAAGGTATCTGCTACGTTTGGAGCAATTTTATTCATAAATATACAGCACTGTTTAAATACATATAATTTTAGTTCAAATATGATATAAAAACAAGAAAGCAAATATAATTTAGTAAATATTTCATTGAAATTTAATATAGAGGTAATTTTTTTAAATTTTAAAGTAGGATTATGTTAGGACTGTTATGAAGGATCCATAACAGTCCTCCGGAAAGCAAAATTTCAGACATCCTGCGTCGCGACTTATAATTTTGGAAGCGTGCCAAACCCAGTCTCTATCGCTTGGGCAAGCATTAAACAGCTAAACATAAAAGTACAAAAATGTGTCAAAATTTTGACATATTATATATATATATATATATATATATATATATATATATATATATATATATATATATATATATATATATATATATATACACCGGGAGGTCATAAAGAAACTTTGCCGATATATGGACCTCTACCGGCCGTTTCGTTCAACATATCGAGATGAGATTTCAGATATAATTATTCAGAGGTATAAGCTCGGGATTCTGAGAACAACAACACAGTGACGGTCACGGTTACGGTTATAGGTATAGAAACTCGAAATTTTCAAATGGCAACGCCCACTTTTTCCCGTCGCAAAATGCTCAGCGGATGCAAAAACTTAAAAAGCGTAGAAATGGTACATGTATCACAAAAAACGGACGCGTTATGCAAGCACAAAAAATAGCTCTGCGAACGGTCAATGACACGATTGGGGCGAACGGAGGGAATTTGCATTTGACAGAGGCTAGAAACCAATCACAGAACGCCGTTCGCAAGATATTCAGTGAAGAAAACCGATAAAAAGCTCTCTGATCGTGTTTTTGTTAGCCATTCGCAGAGCTGTTCTTTTATGGGTGCATAACGCGTCCGTTTTTTGTGATACACATACCGTTCCAGCTCTTTTTAGGGTTTTTGCATGCGCTGAGCATTTTGAGAAGGGAAAAAGTGGGCGTTGCCATTTGAAAATTTCTAGTTTCTGGACCTATAACCGTAACCGTGAGCGTCACTGGGTTGCCGTTCACAGAATACAGAGCTCATACCTCTGAATAACTATATATGAAATCTCATCTCGATGGGTTGAACAGAACAGCCGCTAGAGGTGCATATATCGGCAAAGTTTCTTTATGACCACCCGTATGTATATATATATATATATATATATATATATAGATAGATAGATAGATAGATACATAACACTTACATATATACATACAGAAGATGTACACAACGATAAGCAATCCTACGTTAATAATCCGCTGTAGTTTCGTTAGAAGAGACTACCTGAATTGTTTTAGTAGAATCGAGTGCTTAGGCCAGAGCCCTTACACTCAATTATACAACTCGGTATATTTTAATTTCCTTTATACTATATACTCCTTTGACACTTTCCTGTGTTCTGACTTAAAAGTTCTACAATATTTTCAAAAATCGCTGAAATATACTAATGAGTGAAAAAAGCAGATTTAAAAAATAAAACTTCTTATAAGTATATGTACCTGTAGAATGATTCATTTTACGCATATGCTTGTAGGTCAAAATAGTACTATGTCAAACACTATCTCAAAATTTAATTGATATATATATATTGAAGCATTTTAAATGATTATCTTTCTAGTTTCAGAAATATCTGAAAAAAGGGAGATTTCTCAAAAATCCATTTAAAGATGCTTCTTCCGGTATTTTAATATCGCTTTCAGTTTTTTAAATTGGCAATCAGTTCTCATTGAATGATCATACGAATAAAAGTAAAGTAGTTTTTGAATCCTAAAAGATTGGCCTTTGAATTAGAGCAATAAAAACAAATTTTTAAATTTTACACAAAAACAGTCATTTCAACATAGGCAGATCTTAAACAGTTGGTATTTTAGTGGACGAGGGAGATTTATTCGGTATAAAGCTCAATTTCCTGAACTTTAAAAAAAAGCCTTAAAATGCTCTAAGAAAAATCTGAAGTTTGCCCAGTACTTTGGAGAATATTTTAAGGATCTTATTTGAATTCATAAAGTACTTCTGTTTTTTCCTTTTTTTCAATGTGGCAGACAGTATTTGTGTTTTGTAACTTTCATTAGTAAAAACTAGCTGAATACCTGTGCTTCGCTACGGAGTACATTCAAATTAAATACAACGGTCAATGTGTGCAATTAATGATATATATATATATATATATATATATATATATATATATATATATATATATATATATTTGAAATAAATTTCAAACCCTTTTTCATTATTTAACACGCCCTTTCCAAATTCTTCATCCTAACGCAATAGAACACCGTCCCTCTTTTCTGATTTGGACCTAAATCCAACCCGAAGTAATCTATTAATTTTTCCCCTAAGGCACGTGAGGAAAACCTTATATAATCATAGTTGTCTTACTACTTAAGTGTAGTAAACATTTTAGGGTAGTAGACTTATGGAAGATGAGCAACGGTAGTTCTAAGTTGGAACCCCGATGGATGATCTGCAAAATTAAAACAAAGACTGTGACAGTAAAATGAAGACTAACTAGATTTGATGATCATGATTTGATTTATTTAATTATTATAGCTAATAAAGTGGGCTTAAGTCCCGTGGCATAAATGACAGAACACAGGATTAACAAAGGAGCCATTTCCGATCCGGCGGACGACAGTATTTTAGCACAACCGCCCAAGATGTCTTGCTTCTAACTCCAGACTTCGAGTCCTTCATCTTGCCAGAGAGTTGTGTCCGATCTGTAGCGTGGCTGCTAGGAGAGTGTTTTTTCAATCAAAATTCCCCCTCTAGTCTGGGATCGTCACGTGGTGTAGATGAGCTGACCAGATGTGAAATTGGCGAGCTTGGCGCTTGCCAGCAGTGCCTGCCTGCGCTGGGGAAGAACATAATATGCTTTGAGTGTTTGGGGGGGAAGGCGAATAATTATTAAAATTTGACCATTGCTGTGATGTTGTTATCACATCACTCCATCGCTATTCGCAACAGCGATTAGCGATCACTCCTTTCCCCTTGGTTTTGGTGGAGGAAGTGAAGTGGAGTGACGAGTGCAGGGTTTTTTGAGCGGGAAGAAACAACGTGCTTGCATAAAAAAAGGTTTTGTTTTTAGCAGTACGGTGGTATCCGCACGTTGTGATCGTACGTTTCTTTTTTTATGGTCTTAGAGATAACTACATAGCAGTCTTCTCAGGCAATGTGCCAATCCTCAACCATCTGAGTTAATGTTCATTATAAATGTGTAATAATACGATATAAGAACTGCTATTGCTGGATACTATCAGATGCTGTTATTAGTTTGTTCCAAAATGGGTTCAAGGTGTCGACATATCTATATATATAAGTATGTGCCTGTGTTTTAGACAACTCCAGTAAAATAAAGTTGATTTTTTGAATAGAGGAAGTTGATATATGTTTTATTCATCGTTCAGCTTATTCACATATGAAGGTGAGTGATCCATCATTATTATTAGTTTTATTTTATACCAGCTCAATCACTCCGAGTTGACCTACAAGATACTGTAAGTGGTTGTTGCGGTCCACATATACATAACGCTTTTATTTTATGAATTGTTAACACCACCATTATATTAATAATTCCACAAGGAACCAAAAATAACACCACAATTGCAGGAAATGTCTCATTGCAACCCTTGATTGGAATGTGCTTCACCGAGCAGAGGGCTTTTCGTGCAGGGACGAAAAATAGGTTTTAGTGAATATTTTGGAGACAGACAGGGGAACGTATCCAAATATAGATATCGAATCCGTGCATGGGGGAACATCCCCTTTTGATGTTTGTATGAAAGTGAACATAACAGGTCTTTTGTAAGCATTGTAAAGAAAACGGAGAATATAATAGGTTTGATGTCAGCATAGTGAAAGCATAGTGAAAGCGTTAAGACAGTTATATAAGTCGAAAAGTTCTAGAAGCCTGACGAGATCATCATCCTATATGACGTACTAGAGTTATGTGTCCGCTTCCAGCCAATTAAAAGGTCAGTGTGCCTCTACCTTGGAGATCTAACGTCCCTTTCTGTAGGCTTTTGTGTTGGAACCAGAAAACTAACATGACGTAAATTTGAGCTCTCCGTCAATAACGTCGCGGCGTAGCGGCAGCGAACTGTAGAAATGTTTGATTTGTTGATGTTCAGCGAGAGACTATCTTGCAAATAAAAACCTTTAGGAATATAGCTGAGTCCTCCTTCCTTTCGAGTGTCAACTGAGTCGACTCTTTATTGCCTGTTTCTCCGTCAACCCTGCTGCGACTACATCCCGTCCAGTTTACATTAGAGATTAGTCGGCGTGGAGTATTACCTCCGTCGGAAAACATTTTCCCACTTCATTTCCAGTCCATATTCCGGAGAGCAAAGGACATGTGTTTTTGTTTTTCAACGAGCAGAGAGATGACGCAGAAGTTTTGTGCTTGAGCGCGTGATTAATCATAGACGGATGTCAACTGAGCGAGTGTGATTTTGATTAGTCGGCAATTATTTTCAGTGTTTGGTGCAACCAGTGCTAACTAATGCGCTTTTGGAAAGCAGTGATGCCAGGATTGTGCGTTTTATAAACATAAACGTGCGGAATATTCAACTCCTCCTGTGATGTCTACGGCTATTGCAACAGTAAACTGCAGTGTTTCGCCGTCATGTTTCATCATCATCAGTTAATTTCGTTTTCCGGAGAGATGACGCAGCGCTTTTGTGAGTGTGCGCGTGTGTTGTAGAAAGTGATTCGCGATCCTCCTTCAAGATTGTGTTCCGTCATTGTGATGGATAAGCTCTCTATACAATATTATGATCTACAAATGAGGTATTTTGGTTCAATTTCTTTCGTGAATCCATTTTTTGTAATCCATGCAAATCAAGAATTACTTGTCAGAGATGTGCTTTAGTGGAATGGCGGTGAGCCATACAACACAGCAGTGCGCCGATCTTTTCGTGATGTACGAAAGGGTTAATTTGGTTGTGACTATTAACTGGAAGAAAAAAAAAAACTGAAAATATATTTTATGATTTAAACGTTTGATCCAATGTTTCGAGGTGACTCCTGGGCATCAAATAATTTAAATTGATTTATTTTCTTCTCCCATTTTTTTCTTCTTACTAATTTGAATTTTGAGTTATATTATAATAAAATTAAAATAAAATAATTATTGTTACTCCATGGGTAAGTTACAGTGTAAAATATTTTCAATTATTTTTCAATAGAAGATATATGCGTATTGATAATTTGATTTTATACTTGAGATTTAAATTACTAATTTTGATATATTCCTTAACCTCATTTAATGCATATCTTAGTTTCAGTGAGTGATTTTTTACATTTAAAGTTACTGTTGATTTTTAATGTGTTATGAGATAAAAGTGGTAGTAATAACTGAAGAAGATATTAAAATTTAGATTGGTCATATTTTAGTGATATATTATGTCATGTTATATGCACAGGTGAAAAATAATATTTAGTGTCAATTTCAGTGAGTTAATGTTTACATTTTTATACTGAATTTCTGTGGTACATTTTTTGTAAAGATGGACTTTGCTAAACAACTGAGAGTTTTTTTAAACCAATAAAGACTGAGATGTATTAACCTCAGATAAAAATTTCAGGGTCTAAACTCTCCCCAGTACCACAAATCATTTAGTTTCTATTTAAGTTTCTATTTAAGTATTTTTGATGTTCTTATTTTATAATAAATATTTTGATATTCTTGAATCTTGATGAACCTTGAATTTTTAAATATTGATAATTTTTGTATCCGGATACTCTCAACAATAAACAATATTATACCTTAAGAGGAGATCAGGCCATCCATTCAAAATAAAAATATGAAAGATAAATGTGAATTCCTGATATGGTTAAATTGATCCTGTTTTCGCTACTATGACATCATTAAGTATTTTACCCTAACAAGACCTAAACGTGCCCTCTTCTAACTAAATTTGAATGTTGAATGATTGAAAACGATTTGAACCGAATTAAGTCAAGCCAAATAACTTCCAATAACATAACCTCAACCAAATTAAAATTTAATTCTATAATGACTCGGTTGTACCAAGAAATCCATGTATAATTTAATTCCTTGTGAGTCGGTTAGACCCCGACCATAATTTAATTTTATATAATTCCAATTGAGTCGGTTCAACTCCGACCACAATTTAATAATTCTTTGCGATTCGGTTCGACCTCGAACGCAAAATAATCTACGAACAACCCAATGGTAGCTCAGTGGGCCTGAATTTAGTGCGTTTTCGCCGGGCCTCTGTGGAATTTATTACACCGCAGATCGTCACATTTGGAGACCTAAGCTAAGTTCATCGCTCCAGTGGTGTAAATCACTTCCTTTCCAATGATAGCGTAATTTAAGAAGGTCGTAAGTTTTATCAATTCCAAAATGCAAAAAGTGAATTATATTTAAAATTTTGGGTTTTAATTATTCAGGAACAACAATTATATTACGAGAATTTAGACTATCATTAAGTTTGTTGTCCCAACACAGTAAATTAGTTACAGGATGAATATAGTAATATTGGAACTTCTTAGGTATTCGTTTTTGGTTATTATTTAATGAATTTCGAATAAGGTTTAATTTAGGATCTTTGTTTTGCTCAGTTAGAAAAGTTTTGGTGTAAATTGAAAAAATGGATCATTATCATTAGTTTGAGTAACATTACTATTATGTGAAGGACAGCTATTATCATTAAGTTCACTAGTAGCAATATTTGAATGAGACACAACATTACAATTTGAATCAATGGAAGAACTTGGAACATCATTACCAGAATTATCACAAACATCAGTAGGTGTTGCATTAAAATGAGATACAATAGGAAGAACTTCTTCAGATTGAAGTAACAAAGGATTATTAGATAAAGTTTCACAAGGAGGATTATCATCAAGACGAGAAAAGAAATCAGCAAGAACATTATCTTTACCAGGAACATGGACAAAATTTATCGAATAATCACTAAGTTCCATGAGCCAGCGAGTAGTTATGTCAGTTGGTGAAGTAGTATGTTTGTAGTTAATTAATGATTTGCTATCTGTGAGTACTGTAAAATCACGATTAAATAGGTAATGTTTAAATGCAGTTACACTTTTGAATAAGGCATAGAGTTCCAGTTTAAGAGCTGGATATCTCTTTTCAGAGGGTCTAAGTGTCTTACTAAAGTACGATATTGGAGTGAAAGAATTATTAGATTTTTGCAAAAGAATACCAGATATTCCATTAAGTGAAGCATCTGTGTTCAGGTAAAAAGGTTGATCCCAATTTGGAAGACTGACAAAAGGATGATTGAAGAAAACATTTTGCAATTTAGTGAATGAATTTTGATGATTATCTTCCCGTTTAAATATAGCTTTTGGAGTAGTTATGTCAATTAATGGTTGAATTAATGAGGCATATTTTGGAATAAGGTTTCTATAGTATCCACAGACACCAGAGAATCTCTTAAGTTGACGTTTTGTAGTAGGAATGGGGAAGGAAGTAATTTTAACAATGTTGGACTCAATGGGAGTAATTAAATTTTGCTGGACATGAAAACCTAAAAAGTTAATACTAATAGTGTGGAATGTACACTTACTAGGAGACAAAGTAATGTTAAACTTGGTTAGAACAGATAAAACAGTAGATAATTTAGACAAAGTTTATTGAAAATTATTAGAGCCAATGACAATGTCATCTTGATATGCAAAAATTCCAGGCAGACGAATTTCATCTAGCACTGAGTCAATTAGCGATTGAAAAACACTGGATGCAGTCTTGAGACCAAAAAACCATCCGTTTACTTTTATAGGAACCAAAAGGAGTAGTGAAAGCAACAATATGTTGTAAGTCTTGAGGAAGATCAATTTGCCAATAGGCGTTTGGTAAGTCCAACGCAGTGAAAAATTTATAATTCGAAAGGTTAGAAATAATATTATTAATTTTAGGAAGTGGATAAGATGATGATTTGATGACAGAATTTAGTAGTCGTAAATCAAGTGCAAGTCTATAGTTAGGTTTTTGATTGGTTAAAGCCTTTTTCTTGATCAAAAGGATCGGACAACACCATTCAGTGTTCAATCTTTCAATAGTACCTGCAGATTGCATTTCATCTAACTGCTGAATAGCAGTAGACTGCAAGGCCTGAGGAATTGGAAAAGGTAAAGTTTTGATGGGAAAGTCATTTAAAAGTGAAATATGAGGCTTCACCCTATCAGTGTGACCTAAAGTAGATAAAGATTTGGAAAAGGCGGTAGAATTATTCATGAGAAGATGTAATAAAGAATCAACCAAATGAGAAAAGTCAAAATCGGTGGGTAAAAGTTCAGCTTTACGCTGACTCAAGGTTTCCTCTGAAGCTTCAATGAAATTAATGTGTTGAGAGCTAGCAGAAGGAGAATCACGAGATTTTGAAAAACTCTGAATTGAGTCAATGGATAGTTATCTCACCAACAGTGGAAGGGTTTGTTTAAGTGAACAGTGTAATCATAATCATTATGAATATAAATAAAAAATTGTATTCCAGCCTTTTTCTGAATTAGTGAAGAATTAACTGCACATGCTACAACTGTAGGACATGGCGAAAAAGAATTCGATGAAGTTGAACATGCTACGTTTGTAGGGCATGTCAACAAAGAATTTCCGGCCTTGTGATTAACCGCAGAAGAAAAGATGCGCATGCTACATTTGCAGGGCATGGCAAAAAATAATTTGAAGAAGTTGTACATGCTACAACTGTAGGGCATGTCAACAAAGTGTTTGACGAGGAAGAATCCTCACCTTCCATAGCAATCTCTTGGACTGAATGTATTGAAGGATAGCAAACAATATGCGAGTTAGAAAAACTAGGCGAAAAAAGAAATTCAGAATCAGGAACAGGAGATGTGGTGTGTACTTCTATATAAGTTTGTGTGTGTGGTTCAATTATTAATTTTTGAGATAAATACACATTTGTGTCATTATTTGGAACACCATGTGGAACATTAGTATCACAATTATTTACATCATTATTACTATCAATATGACCAGAGACAATATCTTGATGACTTAATGGTATAGTTCACAGAATTTATCATACACTTACTTAAGGGTTTTCGACAATGTTTAATCAACAAACAAGAATCATCAATGTGTAATGAAACATTATTTTGTTTCATGAAGTCGTATCCGAGAATAGCATGAAAATTGTGAGAATTTAAGTTGGTTATGAAAAAAGAATGCTTAAATGTTAACTTATCAATTTTAAAAGAAAACTGGGCACATCCAAAGAAGTTAACAGTAGAATTAATTGTTTTTATGGATAAATTTCTAGATAATAGCTTATATTTAATAGAGTTTTTAATAGTTTCAAAGAAATGTTTATAAATTAAGCTTATTGTGCTATCAGAGTCAATTAAAATATCAGCATCATTACTTCGTATATTTACCTTAGCAATAGGTAAAGAGAATTCATTGTTATCAACTTCATTTATTATATTACAATTAGGATTATCAATTACAGAATTAGGCTCATTAATATTTAAGTTATCATTGCTATTTTCAGATACATTTTTAGTTAACTCAGTTTGTGTGGAATTATGACATGTGATTAAAAAAGATGAATATTGTGTAGAAGCATGGTTCTTTACATTTGACATATTTTTAGTATTAGACAGACATGGCACATTTACAATAGTTGACAGACCTGGTATATTTACAGTATCTGACAGTACATTTGCTGACTGGGGTTGCATCGAGAACTGATTTTCAGCACAGTCAGTCTCATACATTAGTTTAAATTGTTGTTGTGAGAAAAAGAAGGGGCGTTGGGATTTGGAAAGGTAGAATTACCTGGCCTACTAGAAGTACTAGCATTATTCATTCTCATAGTACTCTTAAATAAGTAGCAGTTCATCATTAGATGGTTCAGTTTTCCACAAAATACACAAGCTTGGGACTGAGAATTACGATTGCTACTATTTATTTGGCCCCTACTCTGCACACAGTTATTTCTATTTCTTGCATAGAAGTTATTGTTATTGTTGTTCTGGCGATTCTTCTGATAGCGTGAATTTTTATTATATTGCTGCCTACGATTTTGCGCAAAATTAGACTTTTTAGTATATGGCTTGTTCATCTGCGATTTGGTGGAATTTATATTTTTAATTTCTTGCTGTAAGGCATTGATTTGAGCAGTTAGACGCATAACAGAAGTATTATTCGGATCATGAGCTGTTAAAGTATTAGTCTCTAATTGAATTTCCTGCAGCTGTTGGGATCTAGGTACTGCCTGATCAAAAGATTTGATGTTGTCTTCTAGGATCTTAATTTTGTGAGACTGGGGAATTGCTTCTAAAAATTTCTGATATTTAATTGCATCAAGTGCTTTTGGGTCATCAATTTCCGGATAGACCTTCTAGATCAATAAATATAATCTATGTGCTAAGTTGCTTATCGTCTCGGAGGGTAATAATTTCAAAGAGTTAAGCTCCTGGATACCAGATAATTTAGACTGCGGTTTAAAGAATTCTGCAAATTTATTCTTAATTTCCTCAATAGTTTTTAAAGTTTTGAAAGTAGCACATTCGATGAAATATTTTAAAGCTACACCAGCTAACTTCGTTTTTAAGAAAGCAATGGCCTGAATATCAGTCCACTTATTGAAGGACTGGAGGTCAATTATTTGTTCGAAGAAAAAATTTAATAGGGTAGCATCCTCTTCAAAAGGAAGTATGTTAAGTAACATAGACTTAGAAGCTGCCATTTTCGGTAAAAAGAAATTATAAGTGAGTAAAAGTTAACAAAAAACTACGACTTCAGCATTAGTATAACCATTTAAAAAAAGAAAACGAACAAGAAATGTGCAATAAATTAACATTATATCTATGCAAGGAGAGAAAAGAAAAATAATGTACTGTCAAGCACTATAAATAATTTGCAAAATAAATCATTATACATACATTTCAATATTGTACATTATTGTCACATTATATTAAAATATCGCAGTAATATTAAAAAAAATAAGTGCCATACTCATGAAAAATTAAAAAATTAAAACAAAATCACAGACCTTGTTGCTGGGAATGGTCACGAGTACCATTCTTTGTTGTGTGGGTTGCGTTGTGTTCCCGAATGATAAAGGTGGAAGGCCACATAACTATGAAGATTTAAACTTGTCACGCTGAAAAAAAGCAAAGAGATGTGACAATAAAAAAGAAGGTCTTATGGGTTTTTATTTAATTATGACAAATGAAATGCAGGTGGCTTAAGGCCATGACAAAAAAACCAGGTTGTCCTTTACGGATCCGGTGGACGTCTCAGTCTGGGGACGCTAAAAATGGCCGCCGCTTTAACTGCTAGGCCGCGGAACCGTTGTCTTCTGCTCCTCATCGCTGCGTCCATCACTGGTGCTGGAAAAAGGCGCTCTCTTTTAGTCGTTAAACTTTCCCGCTGGAGTCCCCCGACATCACGTGGTCTTGACGAGCTGACCAGATGTGCAATTTGGCGCCGCTAAGCAGTGGAGCTGCACCCGCCAAGCATTGGAGCTGAGCTTACGGAACAAAGATTAGCTTTTTCTGCGTGTTGTGGAGAAGGGCGATTTATCGTGCCAAATGTAAGTTTGCCAGATTTTTGGGGATTAAAGGATTAAGGAAGAATGGGGCTGCTTCCCGATAACAGTTTTGTTGGTTCGAAAAAGAGATGCATTTTCAGAAAAACCCAGAGTGTCTGGGGAAAAACTACAAATTAAGGAAGCGTATGGTTTACACCCCTTTTACAAATTGAATCGTTATTACAGTATTTGGATTATTCTTACGCGCTTATAAGGCGTTGAAAAGCGTTACGACACGATCCTTCGCCCTTCCAGTTATTCATGCTTCCATAGGCATGACAAACGTCCACCTTTCCTATTTCCGAACTTCGTCCTAAACAATATGTTGTTTTGGCTGTCATGTACTATGGGAGAATAACGGTTGGTCCACAATACGGCCACTTACACTTTTACACAAACAACAACATATCCCCTCACTCCTTAGCAGTAGAGTTATGAAAGAATTCGAAACTAAGGCAGTTGAGGGATACACACACACAAACACTGACACCTTTACAGAAACAATTGTTATAAAGTAGTGTAGTCCATGATAAGCATAGTTTTTTTCATTCAATTTTTAAGTGTCAATTGAAATTTTGCTGTGATTTAATGTGTTTTAATAAGTACATTTTTATATTTCATTCTAAAGTGTATATTCAAGTTTTTGTGAACATTGACATACTAACATACTTAACATGTAACAAGTGTATTGATATTTTTATTTTGTTTTGTAATATTTTGTTATATATTGTATCATATTGCCATGACTGGTGGGAACACAGAGGTGATATTCTAAATTCTAAAATCCTGAACCAAAACTTTTTCAAAAATTACTCCTCAAAATTATTATTCAAAATTTAATCTTTTTGTTACGCGGTTCTCGCCTGATAGAGAGCCTTGCTGAGGAAGTCGGCCCCTCATGCAAGTCTTTTCCGGAGGGGTGAAATTGAAATAAATTTCAAACCCTTTTCATTATTTAACACGCCCTTTCCAAATCCTTCATCCTAACGCAATAGAAAATAGTCCCTCTTTCCTGATTTGGACCTAAATCCAACCCGATGCAATCTATTAATTTTTCCCCTAAGGCACGTGCAGAAACCATTATATAATCGTTATATAAGTCGAAAAGTTTTAGAAACCTGACGAGATCATCATCCGATAGGACGTACTAGAGTCATGTGTCCGCTTCCAGCCAATGAAAAGGTTAGTGTACCTCTACCTGGGAGATCTAGCGTCCCTTTCTGTAGGCTTTTGTGTTGGAACCACAAAACTAACATGACGTAAATTTGAACTATCCTTCAATAACGTCGCGGCGTAGAGCCGCCGGGATTCGTCCCGAAATCAGCGAACTGTAGAAATGTCTGATTTGTTAATGTCCAGCGAGAGATTATCTTGCAAATAAAAACCTTTTGGAATATTGCTGAGTTCTCCTTCCTTTCGAGAGTCAAATGAGTCGATTCTCCTCTGCCCGTTTCTCTGTGGAGATGGTGGGATTATGGACCCTGCATTTAATATGGACCTCCTTAATATCTGCCCTATGCGTAAATGCAGCTGATCGAAATAGCTGTGGTCTGGAGCCCCTAGGTGGTTACAATGAATAATTAAGGTCAATGAACCCAGTTCTCTCCCGAATGACGTCCTGTGACAAATTGCTTGTTTTTCGTGTTTTCAAAACTCTTTTTCAGGAAAGTAAAAGTGAATATTTTATATATCTAGTACTATGTTTTGTAAAAATTGATTCCTGTGCTTTATTCTACAT
>OU015497.1:159428684-159463684 GCA_907164885.2 Dolomedes plantarius | reverse complement strand
AAAGCAATTGTGTTATCTTCAGTTACTTAATGATTGAAATAAAAATGAATAAAACAAAGTAAATATTTAGAAATGACGTAAAGTATACTTTTCCTTAAAGGGCAATGAACTTCAATAGCGTTTAATGTATGGAAGTGGATTTGGTAAATAATAAATTATTTGTCGATTAAAATACACTTATAAAATGCAAAAAATAACTGAATCATATCAAATAACTTCAATCTTTATTTTGAGCTTTCTGTTTTAATAGCACGTTATAGTAATGTAATTATATATATTTTGTCACAAAATACGTAAGAAAAAATAACTAATATATATTTATCTCTTAGCCATACAATTACAATACTACCGGAGGTTACTTGATTGAAAAATGCTGACTTTAAAAATTCAACCTTCTTATGCTATAGTCACAAACTAATGTATTGCCGAAGATGCATCTCAAAAATTTCTCTACAGATTTCTACAACTTATGTAATGCACATTTTGAAAACATTTTGAAATCTGAATGAGTGGTCAAAGACTTCCATTGTTAACAGTGACAGATTAGTAGGTCCCACTTGTTCAGTTTTCTGAGACACCACTACAGATTGTAAAAGATTCGTTACGACCTTCCCAATAAATCACCCAGACAGCGTGAACATCTCCCAACAGGTGACCTACGGCAGTGGTCGGCAAACCGTGGCTCGCGAGCCACGCGTGGCTCTTTGGTCCCCTGAGTGTGGCTCTTCCACAAAATACCCCGTGCGGGCGTGCATGTACAGTGCGATTGAAACTTCGTGATGACCAGTTTTCTTATTTCTATTTTTACATACTTGGTGTTTATGTGTCTTTATCTTTAGGCGAGTGTCCTGAAGCGACTTAATGAGAAAAAAAAATTCCAGAATGATTAAATGTCATCGCGTATCGTCAAGTCGTATCTTTGCATCGTGTTTTAAAATGTATTACTTCCGAGAGCGTCTCCCGGTAGAAAACACTAGACTAGACAAAATGGTCTTCGAATATAACGAACCATCAAGTCGAAAATCTTAAATTGGTTTTAGCTTTATCAATAGCAGTTGACGAGTCTTGTGACATTAATGATACAGCGCTAGTTTTACTTTTTGTACGATTTATTTCATCTATAGGTTCTAAAGAAGAACATTTAGAATTATTGTCACTCAATGGTCAAACACTTGGAGAGGATATAGCAAATACTGCAATTGAGTGCATTGAAAAAATTCATATTCTAGATAAAATTGTCTCAATTTCAAAAGATGGGGCGAAAAGTATGACCGGCGTAATAAGCGGGTTTGTTGCTATTTTGAGAGAAAAATCACGAGGTACTTACAATGAATCCATTACCACTGCATCATTCATCTGGATGCTCTTTGTGCGCAGACATTTTCAGAAGAAATTTGCAAAGTTATGAAATTGATGATTATGATTATCAACTCCATTATAGCTGAAGCTCTTAATCATCGCTAATTTAAAGAATTTTTAGTTGAAATGGAGAGTGAGTACGCAGATCTTCTGCTGCATAACAATGTACAATGGTTTTCTAGAGGAAACGTTTTGAAACATTTCGCTTTCTTAAAAAACAGAAATTAAAGCATTTCTCCTTAAGAAGGGTGTTCACTATCCAGAACTAACGAACGGTCAGTAGATCGAGAAATTGTATTTCATGGGAGACGTTACGTCTCATCTAAATCAGTTAAATCGTAAACCAGAGGGGAAAGGATGCACAAATTTTTCGATGTTAGAAGTTATTTCATTCAAAAAAAAATTATCTCTTTTTACTCAAGATTTTGATAGAGAAACTTAGATTCACTTTCCAAGCCTGTTGAAACATCGCCAAGAAAATAATTCTGATATTGACATTTTCTATTTCAAAACAACACTTTTAAATATTAGGGAAGCTTTTCTCGACAGGTTTCAGGAAGTCAGAAACAGCAAAGTGACGTTAGCTTTTGTTAAAAAACCTCTTAATGCTACTGTAACAGAATTAAATTTTTCTCCCTTTAATATTAAGGGGATGGTGGACTTTCAAATTAACAAAAATCGAGCAAAAATTGGAATTTCTTTTGAGGGTGTATTAATATTTTAAAAGCATGTAAATATTGGAATGAAATGCATTTAAAATGTGTAGTGAAAAGAAAAATGAAAAATTGGTGGCTTTAGAGTAGTAAGTATGAAAGGTAGATAAAAAATTCTCTTTTAAATGACTTTTTCTCAAAATAAGAAATTTCAGATTTGCAAGTCTTTAAAATGCTCCTCGCGTCATAATTTTTGACGAAATTTTATGAAATTCATAATAACGATTCCTGTTATACATGAAAATAAAGTTATGTATCCATTTTAGGATTCGAGGTCATTTAGGTTATAAAAGTTTAACTTTAGTGTAGAAAAGTACAAAAATTTCGCGAAAATTCAGAGTACAAGCATAAAATATTTTCTAAAAATTAACTCTTCAACGAAAGTACAAAAAAATACATAACTTTGTTTAGAAAGTATTTATAAGCAATATAAATGCAAAATTAAGGGGAAAAGTTTAAAATTGAGTCGCAAGGAGCATTTTAAAGAAGGGTAATTTAATTTAAATTCTTTAATTATAAAATATTTTTTTAAAAATATTTATAAAATTTTATAAGGTGTTTAATATTGTTATACTTTAATGAATATATATACAAAATTTCATATCTCTGTGGTAAAAATTTCAAAAATCGTTTTGAAAGGTCCACCATCCCCTTAAGCCGGTTGATGGCCGAATGGCTAAATCGCTGGCCTTCGGTACCAGAGTCTGTGGGTTCGAGTTCCACAATCAGCATGGATGTTTGTAGCCGTTCGGAATCGGTTTTAAGAAGTAGGTCCCGGTCTAATTAGCCCTCGTGTAGCAAAAAATGACGTAGTGCTCCCAGACCAAACCAAACCATTTAATATTGACATTAGAAACTTTGAAATGCTGTTACTGGATTTAAAAAACAAAGAAATGTGGAGTTCGAAATTTGAACGTCTTTGTGCTGATATAAAAATATTCGAGATAAACAAATGTGAACTTAGTTCACAGCATAATAGCCCAGTCAAAATAGGTTTTATGGCTAAAAAAAAATGAAAGTTTTGAAAATTGGTGGAGATGTTTGTTTAGGCATGCTAATGAACATACTAAAAGTCCCCACCGATCAGACTTGAGCTGTCGCCGCCATCTTGGAAAATGTGTGCACTTTTTTGGTTTTTTGGAAATAACTTTTAAAATATTTATTTTATAAAAAATAATTAAATACAAAAATTAAAGAGTATTAAATTATGAACAAAAATCATTCATAAAATTTTTTTATATGTCTAACAGGAAGAAAGATAATTGACTTTGAAAAGAGCGCACTATCACACCTGGGACGCGCAAGCGCGGTTCCCCATCGCGGTGGGGGGAGATAGCCGCGCATGTGCATACCATAATTAGCCAAATTAGTTTTACACTAAATGGGAAGGTTTTTGGTATTTTTTCAAATAAATAGGGAAATATTAACTTTACGTAAAAAAAGTTTATTTCAAAAATTTAAAAACATTAAATTATGTACAAAAACGATTTTATACATTTTTGTCGTAAACCTAACAGGAAGAAGATATTGACTATAAAATGCGCGTTGATAATGGAGGTAGCTTCAAAGTCTCGTTGCAGGCGCTCTTCTTTGAATTTCTAACCTCTCCCACATTTCGGCATTCTTTTTAAACAAGAAAATAGACTTTAAAGTTTTTGGCCATGTAGATAATTAATTATTATTAATTTTATACATGAATGTAGTAAACTAGGGGGTATTCACTATCAGATTTCCATTGCGAATAATTGTTCAAGCTTACCTACTTCAGGATTTACGTGCTTTTTTCGGTACGGGATTCTCCCCTTCGTCAGGCATGTATAGATCGTCTATGGATCCGCTAGCATCGGCCCATTCATCAACTTCTTTCATTCGATCGTCATCCTCAACAGGGCTGATGCCATTCTGACATACCCCATTGCAATTATTGCAGGCCGTTGTGCAGTTGATGCATGCTTTCCGACATCCGCATCTTACTCCATAGTCAGTCTTGCAGTTGCAAAACACCATGTTTAAAACTGAATCGGGAGCTACTGCATCCATAGTTGTGATGGGCACAAGAATTTTCTCTTGAAGCTTCCAGCCCCACAGGCAGTTGGGACTTTCTTTTTCAGGTGCTCCAAAGTCTTCCTCATTTTAATTTCGATGGCTCGTATTTGAGTGTGTGCGTTTAAGGTTTCTTGCGATGGTGGTTTAGTAGCAAAATCTCGAAACAACTCACGGAGATTTTTACATTCCAAATCCGATATGTCCATGCCCTCAAAAATTATTTTTGCTAAAGCTGTTTGGGTCAATAAATGAACTCGGACGACCCAAGCATATGCATGGCCAGGCAACATTTTTTCTACTGACGTAGGTGCATAAATCAAAGTGAGTATATCTTTTAACCCACTTCCAGCTATTATGTACCCAATGCAGCCTAAGAATGACATTAAAAGATGGAATCCACCAAGCCTCACAATACAACTTGATAATAATGGATTGGAAGTTGCTGCGACTATCTCTCGAGCTTTAATATATAGTGGTTGGTCAAACGTGAGTATGCAAGACTTTTGGTGCATTTTAACACACTGCTGGGCAGCATATTTCAGCACAGTGAAACTGGTGTCCTACTTGGTGAATAAACAAAAGGAAGGGGTAGTACTTTGGTCTTTTCCCCAGGTGGGTTTCTGGTTATACAATGGAAAAATCCTTTCCATTCAGGTATCTGTGGAAGACCTAACCACTTAGCACACATCCAGGAGATATCAGATGGCTTAGGCAGTGGTAAATCTTCCGCTAAAGGATTTAAGACATTCAAATCTTCGATAGTAATTGTTTTTAACCCAGGCCCTCGAAAATTTTCAAACGTTTCCAGAGGAATGATTCCCATTTTTCCTACGGTCGATGCGGATGTAAGTTCGGTTAATTTTTTTATCTTCGTCCCGGGTTCCACTGCTGACGCTGGAGTAAAACAAGCAATGCCCCCCATGCTATGAAACGTATTCAGGCCATCGATTGTCGACACATTGAAATCTGCATTGTCAAATACGAATTGGTAGAATGATCCCTCGCGCATTTGGGGTTGAGGATGATTTATGGCTGACATCTCAAATGTTTGGGCTTCATAGTAAGAAGAACAAAATCCCAAATTCGAGAGCATTGTTATTAAATTCTTGGAACAGAACTTTTTGTACAAAAGTAAATCAAGACCATTGAGCAGAGGAGACATAAATGATCGTGGCCTTAGCGCTGATATAATGACGTGAGCTATTGAAGTGACTTTTTTTTCCGCCTTAGCAGTCTTTTTTTTAATAATCAAGTGCTCCAAAAAAGATTTTAGGCTTTCTGGAATGCCCTTGTTCACATCTCTGAAAAGTTATCACTTGGAGGGTAGCAATAAGTATCATAAACTGGTGTCTGGATATCTTCTTTTATTATGGCTGCAGCAGTTTGTACTATTCGTAGTCGCTCCTCACGATCATTTCGTATCCTTTTGTCGTACCAAGAGTCTGATAAGACTTTCATTCCAGTATTACGTAAACATAAGACAGTAACTTTTTTGGAGTTTGAAGCAAAAATAATGCCATCCCCGAATTTTTGTTTCAACTTATTTCTCAAAGTGATGTCGTCTGGAACTATCCCTGTAATTTGAGATTTGAGTTCGGGTAGTGAGAATTGACAGTCGTCATTATTATCAAGGAAGAAGGATATTTCGTCTACAGCTGCTGAGACGTAATCCGACTCAGGCCACCCTCTCTTTCTGATTGGTGCAGTGTGTAGAAAAAAGTCATGAAGCAATCTTGGTAATAAATCGCATCAGCTGCAACTAAATCAGTAACGTTTATTATACGACACTGAACTTCCTCTCCCCACTGGCCATGTCTATTCTCTGCAATTTCAAGAACTTTGTTTTTCATTTCGAGACTCCTAACTTCGTATAGTTCTTCGCCTGCAGTTGGTTTTTTCTTTTGTCTTTCTTTGAATTCTTCGTCTATCACTGCCGTACAAAAGAAACATTTTGTTCGAAAATTGAACTGAGGTAAAAAAGATCGTAAACTTACCGCGAGCTCTTCACTTTGGGATGTTGACGCGATTTCTGCATGCGATTTCTGGTGTAATTTCTCCGACACAACGAATGAACCGAAACAGATTTTAAATGTTCCAACTGTTCATGCTTTTTGTCTTTTCTTTGGACACTAGCTCTCTTTAAAGCGTCGATCCCCTTTTCTCCTACATTCACGAAATCATCATTTGACATTAATTTTTTACATATAAAACATAGTTCCGTATCAGCTATTGATCACAGACGCACACGGAACGGTGACTAACTATTAACTGGCTAGGAAAATACTAGGGTAAGGCCGATTTGTCGCCTTACGGAATACACATGCGCGTGTCTTCCAGCCATCGCGATGGGCACCCATGCATGCGCGTCCCTGGTGTGATAGTGCGCTCTTTCCACAGTCAATTATCTTTGTTTGTGTTAGACTTATAAAAAAATATAATGTGTTTTTTGTGCATTGTTTTTTGTAGAAGCTACCTCCATTATCAACGCTCATTTTATAGCCAATATCTTCGTTCCTGTTAGGTTTACGACAAAAATGTATAAAATCGTTTTTGTACATAGTTTAATGTTTTTTAATTTTTGAAATAAACTTTTTTACGCAAAGTTAATGTTTCCCTATTTATTTGAAAAAATACAAAAAACCTTCCCATTTAGTGTAAAACTAATTTGGCTAATTATGGTATGCAGATGCGCGGCTATCTCCCCCACCGCGATGGGGAACCGCGCTTGCGCGTCCCAGGTGTGATAGTGCGCTCTTTTCAAAGTCAGTTATCTTTGTTCCTGTTAGACATATAAAAAAATGTTATGAATGATTTTTGTTCATAATTTAATGCTCTTTAATTTTTGTATTTAATTATTTTTTATAAAACTAATATTTTTAAAGATATTTCCAAAAAACCAAAAAAGTGCACACATTTTCCAAGATGGCGGCGAAAGCTCAAGTCTGATCGGTGGGGACTTTTAGTATGTTCATTAGGATGCCTAAACAAACATCTATACCAAATTTCAAAACTTTCATATTTTTTTTAGACATTCGTCAAAATCGGGTCTATTTTGACTGGGGTATAAGTGCTCTGCTTTGAAAGATCTGGAGAAGGAAGACATGATTTTTAACACCTAGAATAAATAGTTTTGCTGACTCATATAATCAGCTGGAAAAAACTAGTGTTTGCCATTCTTTCTTATTCGGGTCTACAAATTCATAAGAAGAATCATTTTCACGAATGAACCTTATCAAGAGTAAATTGAGAATTCATCGTATTGATGAGAACCTCGAATCGTGCCTAAAATAAAAATAACATACAAACTTCACTTACCCAAAATTTCCAAGGAGATGCGAAGCCATTGTTCATATTAGTGTTTGTCTGTCATTGTCATGATTTAATTTTATGGATACTTTACAATTTAATTTTATCAATAAATAATATCGATATTAAGTATCATATCAAGTTTTATTCAACGTACCTATAGTTTAACTAAGACTTAAAAAAACTAAGTACAGTTTATTAAGTTAATGTTAGGGAGCGCTGTGGAGTTATAGAAGATATAGTGTCGAGGATTGAGAAAGGTATGTTTGAGATGGTTTGGACATACAGAGAGGATGAACAAAAGGAGATAGACGAAATAAGTATACAAGACGAGTGTGGATGGAAGAGTTGGAAGGGGTCGACTTCAGCGAATGTACCTTATTCAGATTGAGGACGTTTTTAGCAAAGGCCAGCTTTGGAGTATCCTAATTAAATTAATAACAATGCACCTACTTGTATAGTTTAAGTTTAAAAAATTTGGCTCTCAAAAGATATTTCAGTCGTTGTACTTTTGACATTTGGCTCTGTTGACAAATGAGTTTGCCGACCACTGACCTACGGAAATTCTATAGACCGGCACCAAGAAATCGCGAAGAAGAGAAAAGCGTCGCATCTATCTGCCGCCCCTAGGGTGGACCGGAACTAATGGTTTATTAGACATGAACTAATGATTTTCTGATCAGCTGATTATAAGAGTCGGCAGAGTGGCACCGTTACCAGGCGAATCAGAGCCAACGAAAATGACGTCACAGATTTCGCCGTCCAATCTAGTAAATTCCAATCATGTGACTGGAAGCGAGAGTTTCCGGAGCCGGGAAAAAATCCAGTTTTTTAGCAGACTTGGTCGAGACTCTCATCCCGAGAGCAGTTTTCGTCTCAGAGGTCCTGTGAGCGACCGTTTCCATCCCGGATTTATATATATTTCAGAGCTACACGCTCTAGAGTCTTTCGCCGAAAACGATACTCCATCTCGGCGTTAATCTATTTTCAGAGCTGCATGATCTGTGTGTACCCTTATAGTTTTCAGTTTCGTGACTATATTAGCTGACCATTTGTTCGCGAATTTATTGGGCTACTGAGAAGGCCAGTTCCCTCTATGTCTAGAGGTATATCAACTAATCTGTAAATAGATTGTAAAAATTCATTGAATTAACTTTTAATAAATGTGTAAATTAATGTAGTAGACTGACTCTGAATGTTTTTCCGCTACCAAGAGTCTGAAGATATCACAATATGTATTGAATTGGTACGGACTTTCTTTCGAACTTTTACTCTATGAAACTACATCTAACCCGTTCAACACACACTTAATTTCAATCGACTGGTGCGTACCAGTTGATGAAACGATGTGTACTTCTCTAGAGACTGAATACGTTTCCATAACATCCAAGTAGATATCAAATTTGTACAGTCGGGTATTTTCCTTAGTACGTTACTAATTTTCAATAAATTCATCGATATTTAATGAATAATATTAAATCTGAACGGTCGAGTATTTTCTTTTTCACATTGCTAATAATATCCAGTAAATTCACCAACAATCAAGAATAGGAATTTTGTAGTGTGGAATATTTTCTTTGGCACATTACTATTAATCAATGAATTAATTCCCAGTAAATTGATAGTATCAAGAGCAAACTTACGAAAAAAGAATTGATTAAACATAGCAGATTCGGGAACGCGCAGCAAAAAGGCAAAATATATGACGCGATAAAAAGTGAAGATGACAGTACTGCAATAATTTTCGGAATAGTACAAAAACTTGAATTTTCCATATATCAATGATTCATAAACGTCTGTGTTGAACACTATATCTTTAAAGACTTTGCATAACATCTCAGAAACACATATTCAACATAATAACGAAACATTTTATCTTAAAGGTTAATTATAAATCTTTATAACGCATTATCGCGGATGATTTGAAACCCTTTTCTAATAACAGAAAGGTGAACCTTATGACGTTGTTGTTTGCCAATGCAGGACACTCGTCAATGGAAACATTTGTACTTTAACCTCAAGAATAGTTGGTTGCTTTTAATAGGAGCACCGTACATGTGAACCAAAAACACCCCGTGGTGTCATTTGCGTTTCGACAGAGCAACCCTAGGGGGAGACATCTGGCGGGCTCGTACCTTCTCCCACCCTCTCATTGAAGGAATTTCCGGTCTACAGATTTAAATATAACAGATTTAATATATATATATATATATATATATATATATATATATATATATGTATATAATCCTAAAACCCTTTCAAAATTCTAAATTCTTTTTAAATTTCCTCGGGTGTAGAGTAAATTTTGTTTTCGATTCAAAGAACAAAGGAATTGTAAATAACCTAAAAACCAACGTAGGAAATTGACATATTGTCCCTTAAAATCCCCTTAGTTATATAAGTTTTGCAAGCCTGGAGATCCAGGCAGCGAATCATTATTCGTTGCATTGTCACATGACGAGAAGTTATATAAGGTGCATGTGGTCAGATGGCCGTACACATTTTCTGGGTTATCACCGTCATGTAAAGATGTAGCAGTATGCACGAAATAAAAAATTTTGTTGGAAGAAGCGGTTTTTTTTGTTTGCTCGGGTATTGAGAGGCCTGACGAGCCAGATCTGGGTAACTACCTTCAATATGTTAAAAATCTACACCGGCCACCGACTTTGATGGGGGATCTGAAATTAAGCTAGTTGTGACGAACATATGCCTCTTTACGTAGGATTAGGAATGTCCTTATTTGGATTCTAAAATAGGATAAATAACACGGAATAATTTTTTATTTAATCCATATCTTGAAAATTATTTTAGAACAAACTTTCATGAAGATAATTCGTTTCGAGTATTTTCTGAACATCCTATACTTATTAATGGACAACTGCTGCATACATAAATATTTTAGAGTTACCTTCTTAAGGTTGAAAACCTCTTTTGAATGTTTACTTCCGATACTTTTTTCGTAAAGTGCAAAAATTCAAAATTGTGTGCATATCATTTTATGGGCCTCTCTCGACTTGTTTAACAAAACGAAGCGACGCGAAAAGTAATGTTGAAATGTATAATGTTATTTAGAAATACCGCAAGAACCTTATCGCAAAATTTCCTAAGATAATTTCGAGAGTTATGTCCGCAAAATGCACAGTCGGATATGAATTTTCCTCGAGTAGTTTATAAACTTCACTTGATGAATGAAAGATCAGAATACCGATCCTTCGCCTTTCTGTCAAAACGATGCGTTTTGAGGCAAAGGTTTTTGAAGTGTTTGCAAACTTCAAAGAGTTCCGCTTTTAGTTATTTTTTTTAATTTAGAAATGCACATGCAGTACTTGATTCAGCGCATTTTATTTCGAAAGTAAGAGAATAACGTTGAACTGTTTTTTAAACTAGATTATGATTTCTGTAATGTATCTGCAGTTACTTTAATTCTTTTTCAACTACAAAGTTATACAAATATTCTTGAACCGACTCCAGTGTAATGTCTGAAATGAAGTCAACATATTAAATATGATTTTTTTACCTCTTTATGGATATTTAGCGAGTTATATTTGTCAAGTATCTAAAGTACCGAGCTGAATATAAACGGAGAGAACTCTTTTTCAAACGAAATATTTTAGAGTGCCAGAAAAAATAAATGTAACTATGTAAGATTCAGTTGCGTAATCATTGCTATAAATATGAATAAAATAAATAATGTACTGGAAAATAGCAAATTACCCAGCTGGCCATTAAGGCTGCTATGTACTGACCCCACTGGATTCGCTCACCTCTATATTAACCTATGGCGAAAATGTGTCCACGGATTGCCGACTTGGATTCAAAGATTTTTTCTTAATGTACTCCATCATAGAGAAAGAAATTTTACATTTGTCTACGTTTTTCGTATTTTAAAAAAGATGCAATTAATATTTTTAAATTTAAATTATTCGGGGGGAAATCTGGTATAGTGTGTTTTAAACGCTCATAAATTCCTTCGGTGGACGAAATTTATAAAATGAATCCTGTAGCGCTTTGCAGAAAAGTTCAGGCTATCTGACAATACCAATTTTATTTGATTATCAGCATTTATGTACCTGTAAATAGTTGACAAAAATATATTTTAAATAAAAAATCTGGAGGCAGCGCTTAACCCCCCTATCGAGAGAGAGCCATTACAATCCCTCAAAATGTCAATCCTAAGGGGGGTGAAAATCTGGACTCCTCCCACCACAAGAGTCTGCAAGAAGAGGAAAAGGAAAAGACGATTTTTTTCTTATTACATAGCAGCCTTAAAACTGCAACACCAGGAAGGAAGGCAAATAACAAAACTTTACTTATTGTAAGTATACAGCATAGTAGTAAGAAAACATGATTGGATTTGTAGGCTATTGGCTGTATACGGAGTCCGATATTAGTACACGCATCTGCCGCCTCCGACAGCTAAAACGGCTCTAACCCGGTTAGACATCCAGTCAAAATGGACTTGCATGACAGATACGGGCAAGTCATTCCATGCTGCTTCAAGTCTATTCCCCATTTCATCTATCGTAATGGATAGAGAACGGTGGCGACACATTCTTCTTCATTTCATGCGAATACTTCTTCTTCATTTCATGCGTTTGTATCATCCGTCCACGGTGCTGCAAATTTAATGGCCAGCAGTATAGCCAAATAAAAGTGGCATTAACTGTTATTCACTTTCAATGTACACTGGTGTAAGAAATTAAGAGAATTTGCAGACTTGGTCGATTATCTCTAGAACTACTGTACCGATTTTAATGAAATTTGATATGTACATACATTGGTACAATACAAAACAAATAACCATTGAATAATTGTAATACACAAGCTTGATCGTGCGTAACCCTCGTTGTAGTCGGAAGGTATAAAACATCGGTTGCAGGATAAACAAAAAAATGGGTTTATAGATGGGTTAGTAAAAATCCCCCCTCGTTGGATGAAAGGTTAAAGGCGGTGAGAGACGTTTGAAGACATATACACACAAAAAAAGGTCGTTTTCTTTTTAACTGCTAAACTTTAATTCCTTTTTAAAGCAGCACATTACACAACATAAACAATAATCGAAAATACAACATATGCAGCTCCTCACGTCAGCCAACATGGCCGCATCTCCTTCTTCCTTCCTCTAAAACAAAAGTCGAGTTGAGTTGTCTTTTCACAGTTCTTACAACTCCCATCGGGGCAAGCACATCCGTCACATGAGTGTCGATGTTACTAAAGAAAATAGAACTCGGAACAAATATTCGTTCTATCACACACAAGAAAAGATATTAAGATGAGAGCTCTTCATTATGCAGCTCCCACTTAATATAAACAACATACATACAAATTTATAAATATAATGCATATATATTCCAATAAAACATTAACCAAATAACATAATCAATAGCAGTATTGTATTACCACACCATTTAAGATCAAGTATATACATGAAAAGATAAATTCTTAAAATTTATTAGGAGAATCAAATTTTAATCTAGATAAGGCATCAGCATTACCATGGTGACTACCCTTTCTATATGTGACGCTCATATTATAACGTTGTAGAGCTAATGCCCAGCGAGAAAGCTTTGCACCATGAGAAAACTTTGAGTTAAATAAGTCAATGGGTTATGATCAGAAATTATTTGTATTTCAGCACCAAATATCCACGTATCAAACTTTTTCAATGCCTTAAGGACACAAAAAGCTTCTCTCTCAATGGTTTACCACTTCATTTGGCACGAATTCAGCTTTTTACTAAAGAATACAATGGGTACTTCCTTTCCTTGTCCATCGTTTTGAGCTAGACATGTACCGATTGCTGTGGCCGATGCATCTGTATATAACTGGAAGTGTTTATCAAGATCTGGTGTATGTAAGGAAGGCATTTTGACCAACTCCTCCTTGAGTTTCGCTAAAGCTTGGTCAGCATCAGTACTCCACGGTATGGTGGTTGGCACACTTTTCTTAGTCAAATTTCTGAAAGGTAACACAATTTGTGAAAATTGTGGTATATAATCGTGGTAGTAGCTAGCTAGTCCAAGTAAACTTCTTACTTCTTTATTCGTAGTGGGCTTTGCTTATATTTTTATAACTTCAACTTTTTCTGGATCTGGGGAATGTTGACCGGATCCAATCAAATGGCCTAAGAACTTCACTTGAGTTTTACCAAACTCACACTTTTCTAAATTTACTGTTAAACTTACTGTCCTTAGTGTCTTGAAAACGCTGTTTATGTGATTAAGATGTTCCTCCCACGTTTTAGAAAATATGGCCACATCATCAATATATGAGCGACAATATGCTTTATGAGAAGCTAGGGCCTTGTCTATCGATTTCTGGAACGTACTCCCAGCATTTTGCATTCCAAATGGTAACACGTTCCATTTGTAATGGCCAGAATGTGTCACAAAGGCTGTATAAAGCTTGGATTCTTCCTTCATTGGGATTTGCTAATATCCCTTGGTGAGGTCGATTAGAGTAATAAGTGTCGCTTGTCTTACCTCAAATAACAGCTCTCTAGCTATTTTCATGGAGTAAACGTCTGGGATTGTAAAACTATTCAGTAATCTAAAATCAATGCATAACCTAACGCTTCCATCCTTCTTAGCGACACAAACTACTGGATGAGCCCATTCACTGCCACTTCGCTCCACGAGGACCATATCTAATAACTCTTTGATCTGCCTATCTACTTCTTTTTGTAAACTAATAGGGACCCTATACGGTTTGAGTATCTTTGGTGAACAGTTCTCCGTAACTTTGACAGAGTGTCCTTCAACCTTGGAGTGTCCGGCCTTGGAAGTGAATATATCTACATATTTCCGGAAAATATCAAAGAGTTCCTGGGTTTGTTCCACTGATAAACTAGTACTTTTCATATTATGAAGGTGTTTTCTGATATCTTCAACATTTTTATTCCTCTTGTGAGCAGATGCATAGTGAATTGTCCCAAAATCTTCATCTAGTTAGAAAACCATACCAACTTGATTTATTCTTTGAATGTAAGGTCGGAGCTTATTTATGTGGAGTTCCCTGATACTCTCATCTTCCATTTCGACTTATGCAGAATGTGGTCTAGTAAGTTGTATAAATGTGGCAGGTCCAATCCAAGTATTTAAAAGTTTGTGAGACAATACTAAAACCTTTTCGCTAAAAACAAAAGATTTTTCTTTCGACCGTAGATTATAATTAGAAGAATATCGTTCTTGAGACTTCTCTGCATTCTCAGATGCAATTTCCTGAGATTTTCTTTAGTTTTCAGTTAAAGTTTGCAAATAATCTACAATTGGACGAGATGCAGTGGTTCGAATACTCCGTTTGCCCATCCAAACTTCTTTTAACAAAGATAAAGGACCCGGAGGTAATCTCCCGTAAACCAGCTGGAATGGTGACAACCCAGTAGTGCTATGTGGTACTTCTCTATACGCGAATAAAAGATAAGGAAGGTGCAAGTCGCAATCTCTGCCATATTCATGAATATTTTTGTTCATCATCTCCTTTAAAGTTCAGTTCCAACGTTCGACAGCACCCATACTCTCAGGATGTCCTGGAGTGGAAAAACGTGGAGATACGCCTAGGAGATTTTCAAAAGCCTGAGTGAGCTCATTTCGGGAGATGCTTTTTCCCCCATCTCTTCAGACAAATTGCATAAATCTTCTTTTTTACCCTTAGTTAAAAATGCCATGGTGCTTAGTGTTTAGTAACCCCTAATTTTATAAATATATATAGACGAAAAAATATAACTCTTCAAGGGTCGGTTTTTTTAGAAGAAAAGGTTTTTTTTTTTTAGAAGCCCCGAAAAATAATATATATATCTGACTATAAATGATTCATGGG
This sequence comes from Dolomedes plantarius, assembly GCA_907164885.2. Classification (NCBI taxonomy): domain Eukaryota; kingdom Metazoa; phylum Arthropoda; class Arachnida; order Araneae; family Dolomedidae; genus Dolomedes; species Dolomedes plantarius. Next base: position 159,448,442 of record OU015497.1, on the reverse strand, counting down.
GTTAAATCTAATAATACACTTCTAAACATATACTACACTAATAAACACCAATAAACAGAGTTTTATTCTTAGCACTAACCCTGTCAACCCTTAAAAACAGTAATTAATAAAAGTTCGAATAAATACTTAATAACACCCGAATAAGAATTTATGTGTAATCAGTAAGTACTACATATAAACAAACTGTTCGAACTAACGTGCTATAATATTGTAACCACGGAAACAAAATATCATACACATTCAAAAAATATTAACAAATCCAAGAACAAACATTAAAGAAGTTTCGTTTTCGCAAAACTGTAAAAAAAAAAAAAAAAAAAAAAAAAAAAAAATCTTTGAATATCAAAACTTTCGATAAAAATATTCTATGCACAACTCAATTTTGTAAAATTTCCAATAATGAATGTTAAATGTCACCAACAGAACCGATAATATTTTATCAGAACACTATATAAAATAATCAAATGTATTTATTTTATTCCACGCTATTCGTCAACGTTAAATATCCCACCTAAAATGAAATTATACAATCCTTATGCTAAGAATATTCATCAAGAATAAAACCCAAGTACGTATATCATACAGTAAAATAAAACCAAAACGAAATCCACAATTCTATCGAAATTATTCCATTTATAATATGCATAAACAATAATTTGTTACACACAAAAAAATAATATAAAATTGTTCTTATTTATGCTATTTCATGAAAACCGTTTAAAATAACTTGGCATGGGGCCAAAACAGAACCAGACGTTCATAACACTATACTGATATACAAAACAGAACCAGAAGTTCATAAGAATACACAGATGTACGATTTTACATAGGTTGATTTTGGAATTACTAAATATAATTGCTAAACAAAATACATTCAGACAACAAATCTAAATTATTTGATATGTAATGTCTTCAAATTTAAATGCAGTGAATTAGATGAATTATCGTTTGCAAAAACTGATTAAACATGCGTTTAACAAAACTATTCTTAATTATCTGGGACGAAAATTCCAAATCGAAAGGATAAAAATATTTTTCCCCTTGAAAGAACAACAACACTAAAAATTAAAATAAAATATACAAACAAATAAAACTCGAAATACTGACGAATTCTTTTTGATTTTCTCTGGTGAGAATTCGTTTTTTCTTCTCTGACGAGAAACAGAAACTATATGTCCCGGGAAGGAACAACTGTAAACACTATATTCCTAGATAATTTCGCCCAGACAATTAAAATATTAAAATGTGGGAGCATGCATTTACACAAAATATAGGAGCTGTCACATGATACGATCCTTCCAACTGCGCCAGTAAAAATCCTCCATCGTTGGATGAGTGGTTAAAGGCGATGAGAGAAGTTTAAAGACATATACACACAAAAAGGTCGTTTTTTTTTTAGCTGCTAAACTTTAATTCCTTTTTAAAGCAGCACATTACACAACATAAACAATAATCGAAAATACAATATATGCAGCTCCTCACGTCAGCCGACATGGCCGCATATCCTTCTTCCTTCCTCTAAAACTAAAGTCGAGTTGAGTGGTCTTTTCACAGTTCTTACAGGGGGTATGGTCCTCTCTTACAGATATACAGGTCTCACAGCGTGATTTCATACTTGAAATAAGGCAGTTTATCATTTCCTGTGGCAATTGGTCCCACAAGTTCAGCAACGCGGTTTTCATTACCCGGATGGTTCTCGGAGGCGGGGTTGCGAGTTGCAATTGCCCTCCCCAGAGCGTCCCAGACATGCTCTATAGGGTTAAGGTCTGGAGATCTGGCTGGCCAATCCATCCGGCGAATATCCTCACTCTCTAGAAATTCATCGTCCAGAAGAGCTCTATGTGTCCTCGCGTTATCTTCCATTAAAATGAACTCAGGGCCAACTGCACCCCTGAAAAGGCGAACATAGGGCTCCAAGACCTCATCCCTATACCCCACACCAGTCACAGGGCCTCTATCAAAGACATGGAGAGTTGTGCGACCATCCAACATGATGCCTGCACAGACCATTAAACCTCCTCCGCCATAATGGTCGATTTCGCGGAAATTGGAGGGTAGGTAGCAGGTCCCTGGTTCTCTTGATATAAACGTACGGCGAGAATCGGTGTTTATGCTGAACCGGGACTCACCAGTGAAGAGAATTTTCGCCCATTCATCCATACTCCAATCTCTATGCTCTCTACTATGATAAATGGATTATCCTGTTCGTAGAAGTGAGCGGGACGCAAACAGCAGGTCTTGCAAACAACCGTCTCTTTTTGGGTTTAATTTTGTTGTCTGGCTTGAGTAGTATCACAGCCAATCAAATACAGTGGAATCTCGATCGATAGTTTCCCGAATCATTGTTTTTCTGTATGTATCGTTTATTTCACCCAGTTCCAACGATCATATTTGTTTGCTATGTTTCCGCATTTGTCGCTTTCCCACATTTATTGTTCTGTTCAGTCGGTACCTTCAAAAAACTATAAATCGAGATTGCAATGTAATCCAATTGGTTTTAATAATAACTTTATTCGTTATACACATTATGGTTATTTAATATTTGAACCCATTATGAGAACTATAAAATAATGGAAGCTATTTGCATATTTACAAAGAACAGAGAGAAGGTATAATGACAGCAGTTCAATTCATGATTGAATCTCTAACTGATGATCAATTTAATCTCCGCACAAGCACAGAAGAAAATTTAGTTACGTTTGTCCACTTGACTATCTGTGGAAATATACCCAAGCGACAGCCAGAAGCCAAACAGAAAAAATAAAATTTGTTACATAACGGGGAAGACAATATTAAAAGGAGAGAATAGATGGAACAGAATTAACACTTGCGTCGTCATTATTACTTACTTACACACACACACACCTATATATATATATATAGTCAAATATGATTGATCTTATCTACGCTGGTTTCACTTCTGTAAAATATACGTTTTAATTTCGATCATTAAATACGATTCACCGTAACATACTATTAAAATGGTTTACTTTTTGCCCACGATTAATCTAAATATTTTTATAGTTTAGGATAATCACTTTTTGCCGCATCAAACGCTTGATACCTACTACGGAAATATTATTGTATCCAATTTCAGTATAGTCCATAACTTTGGGGTGTTTGCATAAAAATTTCATAAAAACCTAATATTTCGTTTTATGCAAAAGCTGGGGACAAGGAAGCGAATTTATTTTCATTTTTTTTGTAGACTATGGAGGCACTACATTTTGGTGATTTGATAACATTGCATTTCATAATGATAAAATATTCATAAGGACTCTCAAAGATTTCTGAAATAGTTTATATAGTAATACGCAAAGTAAATTTCTTAAGGCAAATATAAGGTACTTTAAATTGATAATTCCCTCCATCCGAGATTAAATTTGGAAGGAAAATATTTAGTCGAATCTTCAATTACACAGGTTTGTATGACAGCGAAATATATTACTCTATAATAATATAATATTTTTTTTTACCCTAGAAACAGTATTATTATTATTATTATTATTTATATATATATATATATATATATATATATATATATATATATATATATATATATATATATATATATATATATATATATATATATATATATATATATATATATATATATATATATATATATATATGTATGTATATATATATATATATATATATATATATATATATATATATATATATATATATATATATATATATATAACTTTGGTTGGAAATTATGATGTTTTTGGAATATTCGAAAACATCTCAATTAATCATTGAATTTAGTTTATTTATCTTCAGAGTCATAAAATTTCGACAATGCTGATTTTTTAAAATTACATGCATATTTTTAATTTTGCACCTCAAATATGAAGTCAAATATATATTAAATTTATATATATATATGGGACGCGGTAGCCCAGTTGGCAAGAGCAGCAGCCCAGTGATCTGAACGTCCCTGGTCCTATGCTCGTCACCTCAAATCTACCGCCGTGTTCACTAATGGTGGCTGGGCACGTAAAATAGGGCGTGGCTACAATGTCCTCCAAGTTCTCAAATTTACCCCTGGAGGTGTGGGGTGAGGTGTTCCGGTATCGTCACTTGACTCCGTTTAATATTATGGGACCGGTCATTTAGCCAATTCGTACTCCGACCCTTGTGGCGTTAATTCAAAACAGGAGCCGCACCTTCATCGCCCATAACCTTCGGGACTTGATCTGATATTTCTGTCAGTCAAGGGGCATAAACAACAACAACAACAACCAACACACACACACACACATATATATATATATATATATATATATATATATATATATATATATGCAAAATATGCGCTTTTATTTATATCTGGAAGTACCATTCACCGTAAAATGTTTTTTTTTTTTTTAATGGTTTATATTTTGCCTCCGAACAGTCTAAATGTTTTGATAGTTTAGTATACACTATCTACCAAGAAGCATGTAGATAATTTTGCACTTCTACCCTGACCTTTGTGTATGTATATCTTGAAGAGGCACTCTAAATTATTTCATTTAACCACGTTCATACATAACAACAATGTTTATTCAAGTATTTACTCATATATTATTTTTCAACGTAAGTAATGCGTACTAGCGCGAGGTATATAACATTTATACAATTCAATATATTTCCTGGTATAACTATACATGCAATGAAAAATACACTTTGCAATACTCACAGATACTTTGAAAGTCAACCAGCAGTTCTGCTTTGTAAACTTTAGGCCACATAACGCTAAATAACCTCCGTCTAACACTAACTTCCGTAGGTTAGCATCAACCTATCTTAAATGGCTCGAGCGGCTGCTTGCAAACTCCTTTCACTTCCTTTCGCTTCCTCAACACTTCCTAGCTCCCTCCTTTAATATAGCTGCTTGGAATTTATACCAACCGCGTATGCCGTAATTAGCATATCTTAAACGGCTTCTTTAACTTTATTCACCTAAAAGTTCGATTATTGTGAATCGAATCTTATATAAACCTTACAAGCATTTGTACTGCCATGCAAATGACGATATCTGCGGTCCCGTTATACGTCACGCTGGACGCCGTTAAATATCGTGTAGGAAACAACATTGGCATTAGTCGCATTCAAGATGCCACGAAGTGCAGAGTTATAGGATTTCGAGAAATGTTTAATAGTCGGATATCACAAAAATGGCCGATCCTTAAGGGACATAGCTAGGGAGCTGAATTACCCAAAATCTACAGTGGCATATGTGATTCAGACGTGGAAGGTGAGCGGTTATTGTCGGAATGTGCCCAGAGTCGGCAGACCCACGAAACTGTGAGATAGAGACCAACGGATGCTGTCAGGAGAAATTCGGAAGAACTGCACCCAACCGATGGCCCTCATACTCCAGGAGTTTCAACAAGAGTCGAGGAGTGTTGTTTCTATGAATACCAACCGTACGGAAGCACATCTGCTTGGTTTTCATGGACATGCTGCTGCCCATAAGCTTTTGATCACAAAGTCCAACTGCGCTGCTCGATTAATGTGGTGCAAAGCACGTCGAAAGGGGACCGGACGTCAATGGAAACGGGTTCTCTGGAGGGACAAATCAAGGTTTACGCGCTACCGTTCGGATGGCAGGGTCTGGAACTGCGTCTGCCTGGAGAACTCCCTCCTGCCATAATGCATTGTGCCCACAATAAAGTTCAGCGGAGGTGCAATTATTGTCTGGGGGTGTTTCTTCTTGTATAGATTGGGACCCTTAGTCCCAATTCATGGTAGGCTGAACGCCCACGACTACTGCATTATTTTGGATTACAGTGTGCTTACTATGTTTTGAAAGTTTTACGGGTTGAAACCATGTTACTTCCTGGGTGACAACACCAGCTGTCATGTTACGAGGTCCACCATGGATTGGAAGGTTGACATTGGGGTTAACAGAATGGATTGGCCTGCCCAGACCTCAGACCGGAACCTTACCGAGAACCTCTGGGACGAGTTGGATCCCCGAATTAAGGGGTGCAAAAACCGTCCAAAATCTGTGAAAGAACTTACACGTCATCTCCAAGCCGGGTGAGAGGAAATACCACTAGCCTCCATACAAGGACTTGTGGAAAGTATGCTCCAAAAGGGTTGAGGCTGTAAATACCTCTATTGGAAGCTCTACCAACTATTGAATATGAATAAATTTTGTTTTTATTTTCTATCACAAATATCCAAATACTAATTGGTAGATAGTGTAATCTGTTTTTCCCCTTTAAACGCTTGATAACTGATAAGAAAATATTATTGTATCCAAGTTTAGTAAAGTCTATAACTTTGGGGTGTTTGCATTAAAATTTCATAAAAGCATAATATTTCATTTAAGGAAAAATATTAAATCGAAAAGAAGCCGATAATGGAAATTTTATCTCATAAAAAAGGGGAATTAATTTTCACCTTTTTTAAAAAATGGAGACACTATATTTTGATGATTTCGAAATAATTGTGATAAAATAATGCAAAACATTCATAAGAACACTCAAAATTTCCTCAAGTAGTTCATACAATAATACGCATGTAAATTTCATAAGTTAATTTCTAAATATAAGGTACATTAACCTGATATTTCTCTTCCTCTGAGATTATAGTCGATAGGGAAATATTTAGTAGAACTTTCAATTACACAGGTGTGTGAGACAGCGAAATTTATTACTCTATATTATTATAATATATTTTATTTTAAACTTATAAACAGAAATTACTAGGTATATAGATTTTAAAAAAATGAATTTCAATAAGAAATAGTGATGTTTTCGCTGTAATCGAAAACTTTCCAGAAAATTAATCATCGAATTTAGTTTATTTATCTTTATAGTCATAAAATTTCTTCACTGCTTAATTTGTTTTATAATTACATGCATATTTTGTAATGATGTAACTCCAATATGCTTCCATAAATATAATAAAAAGTTATATATATATATATATATATATATATATATATATATATATATATATATATATATATATATATATATATATAATATATATATATATATATATATATAAGAAAATTAAGTTCCTTTATTAGAACTCACTATATACGAAATATATACAGTTAGCCGTTTAGCTATTAACGATGTATCGAGACCGCTATGCATGACTGCCTCTAGACCGTGGTCCCCAACCAAAATCTTATCAGCTTCACAACGCTGATAAACACTCTAGCCTTCGCCTCTGCCGTCTGACTCCTCGCTCTCTCCAAGTCACCTCTCCAAACCGTATTCTACCCTCCTCCGCGGGGATTGGATTTCACTTCCGCCACAGGGCGACTTTGGAGTCTGGTCTTTGCCGCGCTGGCCCCCTTCCATTCAGTCCAGCCTCTGAAAAAACTTTTCATAAAGAGCATCGGCTAGTTCTCTGCCGATCTTTGTCCTGTGGTATTTCTGGCCAAGGTCCGTCAACCCCATGGCGAACTTAAATCAATGATGCGCCCTAGAATAACAAAAAACTATTATCTGGGTTGTTCTATCGGTAGTCCCCGATGAATCTTTGGAATGCTGGTTTCCACGTCTCAGCTGCAGTCTTCTTTGTACACGATTGTCCTGAGAACGTTGTGAGAAAAAATGGGATGTCGCACGACATCACAATATATATATGTAACATGCCGGCCCGGCGGGGATGATGGCCGGAGCTGGTATATCACACCTCAAAAACTTGTAGTCGTAACCAGAAAGACGAATATCTTCATTAACACATGTTTATTTATCCATTTATTGACATCGATGACGGCGGTATACTAGGCAACAGAGCCACGCCAAAATCTTCTCTTCGAGGTATGCTTGAACTTATATAAACTTTATGAGCGTCTTGCCATGTGATCACAAATCAGTAGCCATTAGCTGAAACTATGAGTCTGATGTCAGAGGTTACGTATTATTATTCCGTAAAGATGCGCTAGAAATTATATTTTTGAAGGGACGCTGCGCATGATTTCTTCTTGCAATCAAAAGCGAAAATAGCTCAATCACGACAACGCCCAAGGCAATTTAGAATTTGAATTGAATATAGGGGTTTTTATGTTATATATATATATATATATATATATAATACATACAGAAGGTCGTTCGCCCTTTATGGAAACGATTTTGTAATTTATTTTTGCTGTTTGAATTTTGAGATAAAAATTTGGCAACTTCAGAATAATTGTCTGCCGCTGTTTAGTTTTGATTGGAATGTAAATTAAAAGATTTATATTGAAAATGGCTCCTAAAATTAATAGAAGTCTCGAAGGCTACGTAACTGCGCTTTCCGAGGAGAAAGATTCGTATCAACGAATTATAAAGGGATGTAAATATCGGGGATATGGTATTACAAAAAAAAATATTTATAGTATATTAAATTTGATAGGAAAAAATGTCTAACTGAATATAAAAATGAAAACATGACTGCAAAAACTCATCCTATGGCAGTTTGAACGCAGGTAAATATCAAGAAAGTGAAGTAAAGAAAGTGAAGTGAAGAAATATCAAGAAAGTCTCTGATACTAAAAGAAAATCCGCTGACTCAAAAATCCGTTGCATCGAAATTAGGAATGTTTTATGGCACTGTAAGTAAAAACTTTCATGAAGATATGAAGTTGAAAAAGATATTTAAACCTAAAGTTCATCTTCTTTGGACAAATAATATTGCTTAAAGAAAAACAAATTCTAGAAATATATATATAAAACACCTAGGAGCTGAAAAACGGATATTAGTGGTAACACTCGATGAGGCATGAGGGTATTTAAGTGACTTTAATAAAGAAACATTATTTTTCTATTGCTCACCAGACGGGAATGAGCACAGAAAATGGTTTCTTTGGTGTACAGAAATTCTCCCAAAGGAATTCATGATATTTGCAGGATTTGTTACAATGGCAAATTAAAAATCAAAAAGCGTCAAGTAAAGCCAAAATTAATTCTTTCAAATATCAGCAGAATATTTTAGAATCAATTTTTGAAGAAGAAATTCTAGTCTGACATGGAAAGAACATTGTAAAATTTGAGATTCATAGGGACAAAGCCTCTACTCACACGTCAATATCAACTGCCACTTATTTAGCAAAGAAATAAACAGAAAAAGGAATAAAGTGTATCCCATTTATTAGAATACATGTAAAATCTCCTGATGCTTCTCCAATGGACTTTAGCGCTTTCCGTTTATTAAAATGATCCTTAGGAAAACGGTATCCAAGAATACTGAACGGACTTTGGAAAAAGGTTTAAGAGGAATAGGGTAAAATTGATATGCCAGTACTAAGAAAATGTTTATTTTCATGAAAAATTCGAGCTAGAGCTATTGTCAAGATTCATGGCTATCAGATAGAAGAAAATCGCTTCAAAAAATGAGGCATTTATACATAAAACTCAACTATTAAAATCGTTTCCATAAAGCGCGAACGACCTTCTGTATATACTATATATATATATATACTTTTGTGTGTGTGTGTGTAATTATACTGAAAAAATTCCAATAATAAAATGTCATGAAGCAGTCTCTGAAAAGATATTAAAGAACGTTGAATGAGCAGATATTTTTAACTTGAAGACATCACAAAACCTTCTATTTATACAAAGATATGAAAGAGCACGTCCCGGGTAAGTAGAACAGTAAGTATTTGACCCATCCTCGTGGAAATTTTTTTCTCAAAGTAAACATTTGGGTAAAATACGAAACGCTACGTAAAACATTTGAGTTCTTTCAAAAGACGTCTTTAGATGAAAATGTTTTGAAGTGATTGTGGGTTAGAATATTTTAAGTTTTATTTTGCTATTTTCTGTGCTAGTTTGACTTTATTAATCCCAGAACTACTGCTCTACACAATCATTTCTTCTAGAATATTTCTGAAAACTCGTCTAGTTTTTTACATCGTGTTAATTTTTTGAATTGTAAAGGGATATATTTTATCTGATTAAGGCCCCACATGTTTGATAAAACTTGAAATATGTCTGTAAATCGTATGATTATACAAGAAATTTGTCTGTAAAAAAACTACACAGGGAATTACTTAAAATGCGCCAACAAAATATTTAAAAAAATTCGAATGTTGAAAAAAATTACAATAATGTTCAAAATTTTACTATGGGCCCGAAAAATTATTTTTTAAACCTTGATTTTTTATTCACTGGGGATTGATTTAAGGCTGTTGTATTCTAAGCCTATTTGATTCGCTGACCTCAATATTAACCTATGGAGAAAATTCGTCCAAGAATTCTGTACTTGGATTGAAAGATTTTTTTTCATATTGTACTCCGAAATAGAAAAAGAAATTTTACTTCTTAGAGCATTTTTCGTTTTTTGAAAAAAATGCAAATAATACTCGTAATTGAAAACTTAAGTAATTTTAGGGAAAAATCTGGAATTGTGTGCTTTAAACGGTCATAAATTCCTTTGGTGGACTTTTGTGGAAACATTTATAAAATGAATATTGTTGCAAGGTGAAGAAAAGTTAAGGCTATATGAAAACACCATTTTTATTTGATTATCAGCATTGATGTAGCTGTAAATAGTAGGAAAATTTTCTCCATGTGTTAACATTGAGGTGTGTGAATTCAATAGGGTTATTACAAAGCAGTCTTAAGGGGTCAGGTTGGAAAGATTTCTTGGCAGAATGATGTCTTTTTTCAAGCCTGCTAGCATTTTCAAAACGCTTCTTTCGCAATCCATATCATTTAAATACCTTAAATTTTTTAATACAAGTTTAAAATTTAAATATAAACATAACAGTATACCGATTGTTTGGCGTATGGAAATAAACCCGTAAATATTTTTTCTAATCTGCTTGGTATTTTTTATGTTTTTGCGAGCTTCTCCTTTTTTCATGGTATCCTAAATTAAAAAAAATTGTGTGGTTTCAAAGAATGATGCACAGTTTTATGACAAAGACTTCCATTAAAAATCTTGAGAAATGGGAAAGAAATCAGAAGAAAATGAATGCGTATGGAACATTTTGAGACATGCTGACTTATTTTGAAGAAATTTTTGAAAAACAGGTCCTATTCAAATGCTTCATTTTGCATTCTAAGTGGCTTTAATGTATTAAAAAATTATTAATTATTCTCATTCTGTATATAGAGTAAAAGAGTGATATTAAGAAAAAACAAAAACATGAGATTGATGTTCCCTTGACCCCTTAAAACATTCTACAAGCTCTTATTATTCAGTTTTTCAGATTCAGAGTTTTTTCGGAGAGTATATTGCCAGGGAACTCCTATTTCAATTAGAGACAAATATGTCACATTGTAATAGATGTTAGCCCGCGGTGGCGTAAAGGGTAATCAGGCAGATGATATTGTGAAGCTACTTTAAAAATTGGCCTCCCCATTGGTCACTCTTTCTAAACGTTTGAGTGAGACTGACAGGGCCAAATAGTGATAATCCCGAAATGTTCATTTTTTGACAGGAGCCGATCAACTCCACAGAGAAAAGAATTTTTGCTGCCAGTACTAGAATAGGGCTATATTGTCAACCAAGCCTGATGGAGAAGATTCCACCCTGCCGATTTTGTGCATGTTGTTTTTCTGTAAGGTTTAAAAAATATTTTGACTGGATTATGCGACTCACGTAGTGCACTCTTCCTATTTCGTAAAATTCTCCTTTTGTGTGTATAGTGACATCGAAGCAGAAACTTGTATTCAGGGGCAATGCAATACTCCCAGGTACACTAGGGTGGAACGAAAAAAACTTTTTTTAGAATTTCAATATGCTCTAGTTTTTAAAAGTTGCCTTTTAATAAAATAAAGATGGAAATTAAATATTAGCGTAATTGGTCCATGTTTTCAGTTAGCGCAAGAAGGGCAAACTTTTGGTTTTTATTAAATTTTTGAAAAATTTCGCAATTACTTTGAAATTGAATACACTTGTAGTACAAAAAAGTAGCAAAAATGTAATTAAAACATTCTTTTTAGTCGGGAGACCTGCTAAACTGATTATATAATACGTTTTACTTCATAAAAATAGTACACATAAAGGCACTTAAGGACGAGGCACTTAAAAGACACTCGGATATCACGGTGTAACGAAAACATTTTTTTCGGAATTTAAATATTCTCTAGTTTTTAAAAGTTCTCTTTTAAAATTAAAATCAAGAATATAAAATCTATTTGCTCTACTAAAATATTTTCAAGTGCCGCAAAGGGCTTAAAAATGGATATTTTTATGAAAAAGTGATTATATTTGTATTTTATGTTAATTTATTTTATAGTATATTAAAATAATGTATATGTTCTGTAAATAAAATTATTAAATATATGATATTTTGACAGAGAACTCGCATATTCTAAGTATTTCTAATTTTTAGATGCCATAACAGAACAACTGATTTTGTGGAATTTCGCAATTTTCATCATATAAATTATACAGTAGCATATTCTTATAATACACATTGGAATGAAAGAAAATCAATTTTTAACTGACGGAGGTTAGTTAAAATAAACAAATCTCACTTATTTAGAAAAATATTAATGTAATGTCTATAAAGGCAAAACGTTATTTTGAAAAAAAATATTCATGCTTTTCAAAAGTCCATAGTAATCACATATGGTTTCCATTACTTATTTCACTGACACATTGAATTGTGTTACTGTGTCAAATTTTGGCAATATTGTTTGAGAATGTATTTTTGTTTTTATCGATGCATCTCTTGCAGAAGTACCACGAACGGACAAGGATGACCCGGTAACTTGTCCCTTGACAAGTTACCGGGACAAGTTACCCGGACAAGGATGACCCGGTCATCCTTGTCCGTTCGTGGTACTTCTGCAAGAGATGCATCGATAAAAACAAAAATACATTCTCAAAAGATAATGCCAAAATTTGAAACAATAACACAATTCAATGTGTCAGTGAAATAAGTAATGGAAACCATGTGTGATTACTATGGACTTTTGAAAAGCATGAATATTTTTTTCAAAATATAGTTTTGCCTTTATATACATTACATTAATATTTTTCTAAATAAGTGTGATTTGTTTATTTTAACTAAGCTCCGTCTAATTAAAAATTGTTTTTCTTTTATTCCAATGTGTATTATAAGAATATGCTACTGTAAAATTTATATGATGAAAATTGCGAAATTCCACAAAATCAGTTGTTCTGTTATGGCATCTAAAAATTAGAAATACTTAGAATATGCGAGTTTTCTGTCAAAATATCATATTTTGAATATTTTACTTACAGAAAATATACATTATTTTAATATACTATAAAAGAAATTAACAAAAAATACAAATATTATCACTTTTTCATAAAAATATCCATTTTGAAGCCCTTTGCGGCACTTGAAAATACTTCAGTAGAGCAAAAAGATTTTATATTCTTAATTTCAATTTTAAAAACAACTTTTGAAAACCAGAGCATATTGAAATTCCGAAAAAAAAATTTTCGTTACACCGTGATGTCCGAGTGTCTTTTAAGTACCTCGTCCTTAAATGCCTTTATGTGTACTATTTTTATGAAGTAAAACGTATTATATAATCAGTTTAGCAGGTCTCCTGACTAAAAAGAATGTTTAAATTGCATATTTTGCTACTTTTTTGCACTACAAGTGTATTCAATTTCAAAATAATTGCGAAATTTGTCAAAAATTTAATAAAAACCAAAAGTTTGCCCTTCTTGCGCTAACTGAAAACGTGCACCAATTATGCTAGTATTTAATTACCGTCTTTATTTTGTTAAAAGGCAACTTTTGAAAACTAGAGCATATTGAAATTCAAAAAAAGGTTTTTTTTCGTTCCACTCTAATGTACACCCTACACTATCTGTTCCAACGCGAGTAATACCAAGATACCCGAAACTATCTACTAATATCACCACGGTGCTACCAATTCGCGTTCATGCTGTGGGCATTTATACTTATCGCATATCGGAACACAACTCTTCAAAGAACACCTTTCAAAGAACATGATATTGAGGTCCCTTTGAGGTACTTCCATGACATTTAAAACAGCTAGACATTGTTTTATTTTTATTAAACGAACTTCAGGATTTTATGTGACTGGGAAATGTAAAATTTTAAGAGTTAGGATTCGGTATGGTAGGTTGTCGGTTTGACTCCCTGCGAGCGCCACTGAATGTTCCCTTATCTATACCGGGTATAGGCTCGTACGATCTGTAGGTCGGAATGCCACGCCAAGAGGTTCGTATAGCTTAATGAAAGTACCGTTGCCTAGCGGATAAAAGCACCAAATTTGGTATGAAAGTACCTTAGGGTATACTAATAAATGCTAATCTAGGAGCCCTCTGGAATTTCTAAAATTTTTCCTGTACGGCACTAAAAGCCAAAATGGCCAACAAATACGACAAAATATCACTTTTAACACAATATATTTTACAGTTAATTTTCAATTACAGCTTTCAGCGAACTAAGTACACTACAAACCTAACTTAGGATAGTCTACATATTAAATAAAATACAATAAAATATATATCCATATAATTTATTACAGCAATTTATAAGTAGAAATATAACGCCAATAAGTGTTCCCAAAACAAGACAAAAATATTTATAGCTATTCTTTCAATAGAATTCAGTATGGAAGTTATAATAAATTACACTTGCCAATTACACTTGCACTTGCAAAGTGGTGAGCTGTCCAGATAGTCTTTCCCGCATTTGCAGTTGTTGCAGTCCCCTTTGCAGGAACATTTAATAAATTCCCTGCATTATCGGTAAACCTCTGGAATTGTCATCCAAACTGGTACCCTCGACTGTGAAACCTTATTCCAAGCAAAATCCTGCCGAGAAGGAATCACTTGCTGTGTTTGTGTGCTGGTAGTCTAAATACCTGCTTGATAAACTACCCTTCGGATATGTTGTAGAAGAACATCCTCAGTCGGTGGAAATTTATCCATTGCTCGATTCTTCTAACAGAAAATCTCCTTTCTTATCTGGTTGATACTGCTGAGAGAAGTGGTTTTATCATATGAACAACAGTCAGTCGTTCCAGTCTCTTGAAGTGTTCAGAGTCGGCTTGCAGCAGTTGAAATGGATGAGTGGCTAAATACACAAATGTATTAGTGGTATCTTGAAATGCTTTCAACGCTTACCAGATGGACTTCTTACTCTTATTTTTGACTGCGTAGGTTGAGTAGCAACCAGAATATGAGTGAAACCCAGGTAGTGCTCGTGATTTTGGCTCACCCCAAGCTTGTACAGATGGCGTTGATGTGGTAAAACCTGTAATGCTTGCCCATGCTCAAGGTCACCCAGATATCGTCCAAAGGTTGAGTCACTATTTGTTCATAGAATGCGCCAGCAATGAAGACAATCACATCTGTGTCTAGAGTACGGACAAGGATACTCTTTGCCCCTTGCTTTAGTGAATGGAGAAGATGAAGAGCAAGTCTCGTGTCTGCCTCTTCATGATTACAGTTTTCCATAGGTGTGTTCGAGCCGAATTGTGCAACTGCCTTCCCTATTGTGATATATACATGTATGTCTGGTGGCCAGTTGAACTCTACAACTTTGAAAGTCAAAAAATTGAACAATTCCTTCTTGTTAATTGAGTCACGGAGAAAGTCCATCGAATTTCGTAGTAGTTTGGTGTTGCCAGATACTTTCCTTCAGATCCCCTCACATCTTTTCCCCGGGTAGACTCCTTCAACTGTCTTGAATGTAGGTGTCCCAAACAACATCTAACCTTTGGGAATTCTCCAGCTGCTTATTAAGGTAAGGTAGAAATATCTTATCAGCATACTAATTGAAGTTGTCTATACTAGTAGAGGGCAGGTGGTGAACGATGTAACCACCGTCCAGAAATTTAGAGTCATAGGTTGAAGGGGGCTCCGATTGACTTGGCTGCTCAAAACATTACAGACCCCCAGCCTTGTTGGTTGGCGAATGAAGCTTACCAAAGTCTGAAATAGAAGGAGGGAATGACTGTATCTCATACGCGAAAAACTCCAAATCAGATTCCCTGTTCTGCATATTTATATATAGTTGGCTAAATAGTTCCACATTGTTCTGAAGAACTTTCAGCTTCTTCCCTTGATGAGATGTTGCTTTATGCTTTGGTCTCTTCAAGAGTGCAAGAGAATTCTTCTTGATTGGGTCATGTTTAGAGAGGTTTTCGCTCATCAAGCACATCCTTGACAAAGTCCTGATACTGTCGTTTGCCTATGTCCGCCAAGGTGCTTAAGGTTACAACCACCGACTCACTTGCGCAGTTGCGACTGTGAAGACTTTCTAGATTAAGGAAATCATCCAAGAAAGGATTACCCATTTCATTGATGGTTTTACATAGACTAATAATCTATTGCCCAGAGTTCTTCTGTGATGAAAGTCCCTGCTGATGATGTTGGAAATTCTTGAGATTATCTGTGTCATAATTATCCAGAATGCATTCTTCTTCAAATTGTTTGATCATTGTGGCAATCTCAGTCCCTGAAAGCATCCGTCGTCGGAAAGCAACAGGGTTTACTGTGATTCCTGGTACGATTTACCGCTTAAACTTGGTATACTCTACGGTACCTACATAAGAAATGTAGTGCTTTTATCCGCCACGTAACGGTAATCGTAAATTACAGCTCTAAGCCACTGGACTAGTACGGGTGGTAGGATAAATACGTGCTCCTCAACAGATATCGCTCCTGGAGGTGCTGGTTCGTTAACATATTTTAATTAATGGACTATAAATTGGTTCGAAATGTTTTTATTTTCAACAAACAACGAGAGTTTTAAATGTGCACACGACGCACCGACGAGACATACCTCCGAACAACAACAAGCTTCGAACAAACTTCGAGGTGAATGAACTTCGGCATCCATATGGTTGCCGTACAAAGCATTTTAGCACCAACGCGCTACAGAAGGGGGAACAATAATAGCGCCAAGCGCTAGAGAAGCGGTAACAATTCGTACAACAATACCAGAACCTTTCTCAATTTTGTTCTTTTGTTCGTGAGCCTGATCGAATGGTATTGTGGAAAATGTCTTCAATGTTTTTGAAATGACCCAGTTAGAGCAGCGCTCAAAGTGATACTTGATAGAGTCAGGCAATGACTTCATATCCCTGATGTGGACAGGCATTCATCTTGAGTAGTTTACATGATCCAATGCAAAGAATAGTGGTGTAAGTTCCTCTAAGACAGCAATATAATGACTAAAGTTCATTTCCCTGTGAGCTCTAATGAAAATTAGTATAAGGATTTCACTCCATGATCAAGTCTCAATACATGAAAGTTGGACTCTTTTTCTGCATGCCGTTTCTCCAGTCTATTTCAGACTCTTCATCTTTAGGGCACTCAGAGAGTAGGAAATCTCCATTCTGGAGTTTGTGCAGGGCCATTAGAGTGATTTGATGAGCATGTCTAGTTCGCGTTTAGTGTGCCACCTTTAGGCAAGATTCAGCCTTGCCAAAGGATGCCACTACTGCATCTGCAAGAGCAGTAGTCTAAACAGATCCTTCCAAGACCTCTCTCAATGTATTCCAGAGGGTCATTTCAATGTGCAATCCACCTAGAATAACCACTTGAAGTTGCTTACCATGAGTTTTCGGACATGTCCACTATACAAACTTATCTAGGGTAAACAGAGGTTGATCAGATGTAGTGACTGGTACTTGTCCTGGATTAAGGAATTGAATAGCCTGTCTAATGACATCCATGCCCTGTTTAATAGATGTGTTGCGATGGTCAACTTCTGCAACACAACATCACAAACCCCATTTTTATGGTTTTTGCAGTAGTGGTGCCACGAAAAGAAAAAGTCATATGTGATATTTGGTCGTAGTCGGCAATTTTGGATTTTTGTGCTGTAAATGAAAAATTTTTGAAATTCCAGGGGGCTCCTACGCTAACTTTTATTGGTATACTCCACGGTACCTACATAAGAAATGTAGTGCTTTTATCCGCCACGTAACGGTAATCGTAAATTACAGCTCTAAGCCACTGGACTAGTACGGGTGGTAGGATAAATACGTGCTCCTCAACAGATATCGCTCCTGGAGGTGCTCTGTCAAAATGGTGATGAGCAAAAATTCGGCCTCAGGCCCTCGTGGTGCACAGAAACCGTGAGCTAAACAAAATAATATCGCTTCTTATATATATATATATATATATATACACTCATGGACAAAAAAATTAGCGCACCAAGAAGGAGTCGTCAAAATGAAACGAAATTTTACATACGTAATGACTACTTTGATATAAGTAAATGATAAGAAAATCAAAGAAAAAGGATAATTTATTTCAGAGAAAAAGGTAAAAGAACGGAGGAGTTAATACTCCGTTGGACCCCCTCTATCGCGAATGCACGATGCGATACGATCGGGCATTGAGACATACAAGTTCTGTATGATGTCTTGAGACATTTCGTTCCATATTTGCTGTAACCTTGCCTCTAGTTCGTTCAAACTCGTGGGATGCCCAACTCGTCGTCCCAAATGATCCCAGATATGCTCGATTGGAGACAAATCTGGGGATCGGGCAGGCCAGGGAAGGGTAGTAACTGTGCGGAGACAGTCTTGTGACACCCTTGCCGTATGAGGCCGAGCATTGTCTTGTTGAAAAATGGCTCCTGGAAGCCATTGCATGAGTGGCAAAACATGTGGTTGCAGGATTTCATGAACATACCGCTGGGCTGGCATGGTGCCACGGAACAATACTAGGGGTAACCGTGTATTCTAGGCTATGGCACCCCATATCATCACACCAGCTGTGGGAGCGATGTGTCGCTGTACAGCAAAGGCAGGATTGAAGCTTTCACCACGGGCACTCCACACACGAACACGATTGTCATCAATGCCGAGATTGAATCTGGATTCGTCGCTAAAGATGACCTGGTTCCATTCCGCTGGAGTCCAGTTTCCTCGTGCGCGGCAAAACTCCAAACGGATGCGTCGATGGGTGGGCGTCAAGGGCAGCACACGTAATGGGCTCCGCGATACCAACTGTCCTTCAGACAGGTGCCTTCGTATGGTTCGAGAAGACACAGAGGCCCCTAGTGAAGGTGCTACCTGTGCCTGGATGGCGGCCGATGAAGCAGTTGGCTGTACGCGTGCATTTCTCACGATGTGGCGTTCTTCTCGACGACTGGTCTGTCGAGGGCTTCCTGAGCCTGGTCTTCGTGTACATGACATCTCTCGGGTCCACTGGTCCCAACACCTCCTCACAACACAATCAGAGCGGCCTAATTGACGAGCTACTCGCCTAGCTGACCACCCAGCTTCCATCATCCCGACGATTCTCCCCCTCTCAAACTGCGACAACTGCTTATATTGTCTTCGAACACGGCGTAATGGCATGTCTATCTCAGCTCTTCCTTTGTAAATGATTCAGCACACTCAAACAAGCTTTGGTTACCTGTTTTATACTCCACAGAGTACGATGTTCAACGCCCTCTACCGACTATACGTAATGCGCAATCACGCTGCATTTCTAATCATTTGCATATCTCCCCGACATGTACCTTCATTGCAAGTTTCGTTACGATCCCGCAATTATTTCTTGGTGCGCTAATTGTTTTGTCCATGAGTGTATATATATACGATTATCCACACAGAGAACATAATTTAAAAAATCTAGAATTTTTTATTTAAATTCCGGAATTTTTCCCTTAAGATATGTGTATATAAAAAAAAGCTTTTTTGCCTTTATTAATTAGAAATTTTGTAAATAATTTTTTTAAGTAACTTTGGTGCAATTTATTTATTGCACTTTACTCAGCTCAGAATTAAAATAAATACTCTGCCAGTAGATTTATGCATTTATCAGATATATCAAACTCTGAATGTGCTTCGAATTTCGAATTTTAAATTTCATTTAAAAATGTAATTT
>OU015497.1:159338684-159423684 GCA_907164885.2 Dolomedes plantarius | reverse complement strand
TATATATATATATATATATATATATATATATATATATATATATATATAGGATGACAAGATGTCTAGGGGAATGATAATGCAAATTTTTGCATAAACAAATACTATTTATTATTCTTGGGACATGACAATTACACGGGACATTTACTAGACAGTTATAGGGACATTCAGAATTAAAATAACCGCTCTCTTCACCATTTAACACAAATCAATTCGATGCGTGGGCAGTCTCGCGGAGATGACCTAACTCGTCGCTCCCTACGATCGCTCTCCTGTTTTTCTCTTCACCCACGTTTTACCTTGCCGCGCAAATCTCAGCGACATCTAGTAGCCATTCTGCACAACGTAGCTATTCCGCAATCTTCTGATACGGTCTGCCTCATTCCTATAGCGCTCGTCTATCCTGACTAGCAGTGTCCTCACTGCTGCAACAGCCTAGGATCTAAAATACACGAACTAAAAAAACAAAAACACATGGATTAGTATACAGTTTACAAACATTAAATTCTGGCCAAAACATTTACGTAGGTCAACATTTGGTCCAGGGCTTCATTTGGTCCGCTGATGAAGATGTAACATTTGGTCCTTCATGATCTCCAATTTTGGCGACATCGTAGCGATCATGGTATTTAACTTTAGTCACACGATAGGGTCCAAAATATTTCGGTCGGAGTTTCAGCTTGCTTCCAAACTGAGTTCTCATGATTGCCACCAGTTCTCCTTGCCTGTACTGATAAGCTTCCTTGCGTTTTCTATTGTAAGTCTTACGATTCTCCTCTTGAATTTTTAAAATATTCTGCTTAGCATCTTTCCTAATGCTATCACGATGTTGATTAAATTGGTTTTGACTTTCTTCCATAAGCAAATTTCTTATAAGGGCATCCTCGGGATTTTTCATTCTGGTTCCTATGAGTAATTCAAACGGTGAGTACTTAGTACTACGTGACGTACTGCAGTTTAAAACTCTTTGCAATGAGTCAACATGTTTAAACCACTTCGCGGGATTATTTAAGGACACCTTTGTTAATATCGGGATAAGGGTTCTATGTATTCTTTCCACTTGACCATTTGCTCTTGGTACTCCCGCTGTTATTTGTACATGATGGATATTCTCTTTAGTGCAGTATTCTTCGAATTCGTTGGATCTGAAAGCTCCTCCTCGATCACTGATTATGGTCGAAGGATTCCCGAAGGTTTTCTGCTGTAGCTTTAGTCTTTCGATGGCTTCTTGCGCTGTGGTACTTTTAGTTGGATAAAGCCATGTGGATTTTGTAAATGCATCTACGACCGTGAAAATGTGATTGTAATTCTTATTGGTTGTTGGCAGTGGTCCAATGAAATAAACATGATATGTTGATAATGGCGAATCTTCCTTAGGAATAGGATGTAACAGTCCTTCTCCTTTCCCAGTCTTCTTATTTACCACTATGCATTCAACACAGTTTCTTATCACATTCTCAACACACTTTCTCATGTTTGGGAAATAAAAATTGCGTTTCACCAAGTCTTCAGTTTTTACAGCAGCAAAATGTCCAAACGAATGTGCATGCTTCACAACGTCCACTTGCATCATCTCAGGTACTACCAATAACTCTTCATCATTATCAATCTTATACAAGACATTATTATTCAAGATAAATTCGGAGGTTTTGCCTGTCTGTAACAGTTTCTTGATGGTTTTGATATATTCGTCACTGTCTTGAGCATTAACAATTTTGTAAGTCAACTCATCACTATTCACAAACATAACGGAGAATCTGCTCAATGCATCAACGTGTTGCATTTGTTTTCCAGGGCGATGTACTACTTCATATTGGAACTCTTGCATGAATAGTGACCATCTGGCAACTTTTGGTGTAAGTTCCTTTTTATCTAGGGTTTTTGCAAATGCCGCACAATCAGTGAAAATTTTGAATTTGGTTCCCAATAAATAATTTCGAAATCTTTTTAAAGCCTGGATAATCGCAAGTACTTCAAGTTCATAGCTACACAATTTTTCTTCCTGGATGGAGGTTTTTTTGCTCATATACTGAATTGGATAATAGCGCCCATCATCACTCTGCTGGAAAAGAATTGCCCCTAACCCAAGTTTACTTGCGTCCGTGTGTAATTCCAATTTCTGTCCTTCTCTGTAAAGGTGTAACAGGGGTTCATTAGACAGCGCGTCCTTAAGTTTTTGAAAGGCTATTTTCTGTTCAAAGCCAAATTCGAAAAGTTTTGAGGCTCGTAATAAATCACTAAGTGGTCTTGCTATAATGGCATATGACGGTATGTACTTTCTAAAATATCCCGTCAACCCCAGGAAACTCTGTACTTCTTTGGCATTTTTGGGTTCAGCAAAACAACGAACTGCTGCAGTTTTCTCTAGCGATGGTCGAATGGTACCATTTTCAATGATGTGGCCTAAAAAATTGATTTTCCTCTGCAAAAATCGGCACTTCTTAAGGTTCAGCTCAAGACCATACTTGGAAGCTGCTTCTAACACCCGACTTAATTTTTTATGCGCTTCTTTTTCATTGATAGCTGGGATTATGATATCGTCTAAATAAATAACTAAAGTCCCGTCTCTCAATAGGTCTCTGAACACGTAATTGATGTATCTTTGAAAGTAATTGCTGCTAATGGACACACCAAACGGTAGTCTTAGGAATTCATACTGGCCTGACTCTGTTACAAACGCAGTGTATTTTCTACTTGCTTCATCCACTTCTACATGGAAGAAAGCATTTTTCAAATCGAGAGTCGTGAACACCCTTCCACTTTCTAGCTTATCTAATACTTCCTCAATAACAGGTAGCGGATATCTGTCTCTAACTATTCGCTTATTCAGAGCTCTATAGTCAATGCACAAACGCATCGTATCATCCTTCTTTCTACACACCACAACAGGCGAAGCAAAATCAGAGCAACTCTCCCTAATTATCCCTTGCTCTAACCAATCGTTTATCTGCTTTTCGACTTCTCTCTTTTCAGGAAGAGACAACCTGCGTGATCTTTGACAAATGGGTCTTTCATCGGTTAGAATTATTTTCATTTTCAAAGCAGTAGTTTCTGTTTTGTTTGGCTCATACTTTTGAACAAGCGCGTGAATTTCGTTTCTCAATTTACAGTCAGTAATGTGTGACAGGTCAAAAGGGCAATAATCATACGATTCGGATACTCTCACTAAGAACGAAGCTGATGAATCGTTGTTTTTATTCGCGCTTTCTAAATGTTCTCTAGTTTCCAATCCTGCACCGCTCGTCGGCGCCACCGCCTCCTCTGGTTTCAATAACATGTCGTAAATTTTCGCTGGCAAAATAACTTCCGCAACAATTTCAGAGCTAGCAGCCAAGACATCTCGTGCTTTCCCCCCCTCGCGTAGCGAAATGCGAAATTTGTAAACATTCGCCGTCCGGCATTCACCGAATACACTTGTCAAAACAATCTGAGAATGAATTGGCTTTGCAGCCGAAACAAAATTCTTGTTTACGATTATCGAACTCGCACCACTGTCTACCGTGGCGACTAAGGGTTTTCCGTCTATAAACACGTCGACATACTGGAGATCACTGAATAAATAGTCGTTTTGAGTTGGGATAGAAGTTGAAACGTGATTGATGCCGTATTTTTGGTCACTTTTGTTTTCTGCATTCGATAATTTCTTTGTACAGTTTCTAGCAAAATGCGACCCCCCACAAACATAACAAGATATAGGTTCTTTACTAGAAAATTTTTGATTTTGTCTCTGAAACTGCCTCGGGGAATGGTTTCCATATTCAAATTTTGTACGATCTTTGATAGCGTCACTTTCATTCCTAGAACGAACATTCGAATAGTTCCGCGTTTCATGCAAAGTTTTATTCTTAGAAACAAAAAAAACATCACAAGTCTTTCCAAGCTGTTCAGGCGTCAGCCACGAGTCGGCCTGTGTGATTTTAATGTGAGAAGCAGTTTCTTGATCTAGTGTGTCTAAAAATTTATCGCTCACCATTAGGTCAAAAAGTTTTTTAAAATCAGAAACATTACGGATTTTGAGATTATATTGGAACATTGCATTTAAGCGTGTTGCAAACTGAACATGCGTCTCATTCACCTGCCTTCTAGCTCTTCTAAAATTAAGTAGACACTCTTGAGCCGTGGGTTGGAATTCTTTCATGATTAAAGATTTAACTAACTCATAGTCATTCATTTCATCATCTTTAACGTATAGTAAAATGCTATGGGACTTCTCTCCGAGAATATTTATAAGAATTTCGGATTTCAATTTCTCTGGGACATCCTTAACTTTAAACGCTCGTTCCAATGATTGGAAAAAAAGGCTAAAATTTTCCGCTTTTGTCGGCAACTGTATTGTTAGCGTTTTTACACTTTTAATCAAACTTTCAAGATCACAAACCTCAGGATTTGATACATCTTGAGCTGCTTCTGCTTTCGATTTGCAAAGTTCTACCTTTCGTTCTATACGTTGGAGCGTTAATTTTTCTAATTCTAGTTTTGAGTTTGTTAGCTGCAGTTCAAGCTCAGCTTTTGGCTGCCGATCCTCAATTATTCGGTTAAGAAGATTCATTACAAATTCCCGGTCATCTTGGAATGCTGTAGATTTCTCTAGTTTATTTTTTAACTCTATAATCGCTTCTTTTGCAATGCACTGCTCACCAATCTCAGTAAGAACATTCACTATGTCCTCTTTGCGCGTATTCTTGTTATAATTAATAGTAGTAGACATTTTTCATAAATCTTTTTCTCAGCAATAGAGTTATAAAAAGAAGGTATCCTACCTTTTCTCGCAGGACTCTTGCATCAGTAGTTAACTTCACAGTGTATCCCAAAATGTAACACAATAAATCCAAAAAGTATATCACTATAATCCACGGATTGTTCTTTCATATCACAGTCACTTTTTAAATAAAACACAGTCACTAATTGTCCTCAAAGTCCATCCGGGGCGATCCCCCAAGTTTATAGGATGACAAGATGTCTAGGGGAATGATAATGCAAATTTTTGCACAAACAAATACCATTTATTATTCTTGGGACATGACAATTACACGGGACATTTACTAGACAGTTATAGGGACATTGAGAATTAAAATAACCGCTCTCTTCACCATTTAACACAAATCAATTCGATGCGTGGGCAGTCTCGCGGAGATGACCTAACTCGTCACTCCCTACGATCGCTCTCCTGTTTTTCTCTTCACGCACGTTTTACCTTGCCGCGCAAATCTCAGCGACATCTAGTAGCCATTCTGCACAACGTAGCTATTCCGCAATCTTCTGGTACGGTCTGCCTCATTCCTATATATATATATATATATATATATATATATATATATATATATATATATATATATATATATATATATATATATATATATATATGCAGGTGATTATCAAAATAATGGAAACACCTGTGAATAAATGTGATATTTATGGATGCGCTTCGTAAGCATTCAAATATAATCCCAGCTACCATTTTTTTTAATATAAAAAGTTCATATATATCATGTTAGTATGAGGTAGGTTTCGTGAAGTTGTATATGTCTTAGATTTTTGACAAAAGCGTAAAATGTCAGACTTCACAAACCTTCAAAGAGGCCAAATTGTAGGAGCTTGACTAGCTGGGGCAACTGTGACCGAAACATCCCAGCTTTTAGGCGTTTCTAGAGGTACCGTGTCTAAAGTCTTGACCGCGTACACACACCATCCAAGACAAGCTCGGCAAAGCAAAATAGTGGACGGATGGAGAAGCTGAATGAAAGAGACCAACGGGTATGGAAGCGGATTATAATGTCTAAAAAGTAAACAACTGCAGCCAAAGTGACCGCAGAGCTCAATCAGCATGTGGATTCTCCAATGCCAATAATTACAGTTAGGAGGAGCCTTCATAAACAGAACATTTACGGCAGAGATGCAATACCCAAGCCACTTGTCACAAATGTTAATGCCAAACGTCATGCACAGTGGTGCCACGACCAGAAAATCTGGTCGATTGATAAGTGGAAGACAGTTATATGATCAGTCGAATCCTCGGTCACACTTTTCCCCACAACGGGACGGGTGTACGTTTGGAGGACACCTGCACAAGCGTATGATCGTGATTGTCTCCTTCCAACTGTCAAACATGCAGGTAGATCTGTCATGGTATGGGCAACAGTGTCGTGGTTTTCTGCCTGCCCAATCGTAACCCTGAAAGAAAGGATCACTGGGGAGAAGTATACACATATTTTAGATCACCAAGTCCATCCTATGATACAAACTTTGTTTCCTGCAGGAGATGGACTTTTCCAGAATGATAATGCCCCTATTCATGCAGCGAGACTTGTCCAGTCATGGTTTGAGGAACACGAGGATGAAGTGAAACATCTACCTTGGCCCGCAGAGTCCCTCGTCATCAATAAAATCGAACCGTTATGGTCTATTTTAGATCGTTCAATCTTGAATCGATATCCTCCACAGGCATCACTCACGGAACTTTCAGAATAGTTCTATGAAGAATGGTACAGTATTCCTATACACACTTTTCATAACTTTTATGATTCGATTCCCAGGCGAATCCAAGCTGTATTACATGCCAAAAGCGGTCTTACGCCATATTAGTAAAGGATTCCTTAGAAATCTAGGGTGTTCCCATTATTTTGTTAATCACTTGTATATATATATATATATATATATATATATATATATATATATATATATTTATATATATATATATATATAATAGCGCCATTTTCAAGTATGTGCCATTAGCTTGTGGCTTTTGTTAAGAAGTTTTACGGGAAGTAATACGGCGTAAAAACATTTCATTAGCATGAAGTCCTAATTTTTACGAAACTAATTGTCTCCTATGGGAACGAATTACTAACGAGATTTGTTTTCTTTTTTTTTTAAATAGAGATACAGCTCGAAGTGAGATAGATGAAATAGCGGCTAAATGTTGAACGCAGAAAAAATGGAAAAGACGAAAAGAACGTATTTTAAACTATAAGGTTGTTAACATAAGATCGTGTAGAAAGGTGTTCGGATCACAAAATTATACAGGGACACAAAAACACAAGCCTAAACACACACATACACACACACACACATGTATGTATATATATATATATATATATATATATATATATATATATATATATATATATATATATATATATATATAATAGGCAAATACAAAAAGGTTACACCCGATACATAAAAGCTGAACTGAATCCATAAATTTGGGTTTTCGAAGCTCGGCTGTTTGTGATTTAACGGAAAATTATTCTAGAAAATTAATTTTTATTGATCTAGTTAAAGTTTAGTAATATAAAGTGAAGGATATAAGCTTTATGTTCGCGATGAGGTTTTTATTTGTCATAAGAAACTCACACAAGAAATTAATCATTATATTTATTGTACCGATCGCTTTATTAATATTTCATGGTTACTATAAAAATATACAGTGAAATTTCTCTAAGGCGTCCAATAATTGTTCCGAAAAAAAAGTTGTTGTTTTGTGGGGTGTCCGCCGAATAGGGGTGGCAGGCTATACAGGTTTCGCTATATATTGATCCAGTACTCACATGATAAGTTTGAAAAGCAAATACACGAGGCAGAATATGAAAAACGGTATGATTTTCTTTATAGAACGTTAAATGGAAACGAAATAGTTTACATATAATTGGAAATATTGAAATAATTATTTAGGAAAGATTATACTATACTACTTATGAAACAAAAGTTAGTAGGATATGTCCTCGCCAAGATAATATTTAAATATGCCAGACCCGTGAAACTAATTGCAATACCGATATAGGAATTTTCAAAACGATTAAAACTTATGTCGTGACAGGAATAATTATATACCGTTGTCAAAGGCTTTTATCTCTCTGGTATATTATCGTGTATGAAATGCTAAACAGGGACTATTAAAGATTTAATAGGTTCTGCAATTAGTTTCGAGTGTACAAAAGCTATACATCACTTCGCTTAGTAATTATCGTGCAAGTGAAATAAAAATTCGCATTTTATCACTTAGAAAATTTGAGTTATAACGTGAGAAGAGATAATAACAGCTACAATAATAAGCGATCTCATATTCTTTATGCTGCGATATTATCTCACATATTATTTTAACATGTTATTTTAGATTTTATCGAAGGATTTTAGAAAGAGGAATGAGAATGTGAGACCAATAAATTAATCATGGTTTGTTATATTTTTTCAGTACATTAAAAGCGATAAGAATACAAAAGTAAAACCTTGGAAATGCCATGAAAATTGGATAACTTTCGCCAATTTCTTGCGTCTCGAAGAACAGATTTTTAAAAACTGCAGGAGACTGATTTTCACATACTGTTCGTTCACAAAATAGAGAGAATAGATTTAGGTATACAACGAAACGGTAAGCATTTATCGCCGTAAACGCAAATCCAATATTACGCAAATCCAATATTAGTGCATTTTAAAATAAATATCCTGGTATGTGTACGATAAATTATTGTAAATAATTTGTACAATTTTTTCGATAAATATAAAGAAGTATTAAAGCACAGGAGAAGCTATTAATGCAATTAAAATTGATAAACCTTATCCGATTTACTTTAAGAGAACAAGTATTATATTTTTCTAGCAATTAAACTTCTAACAACCACCTGTCAGGACTATAAACGGAACCAACAGCCAATGAAATTCGATGCATGGGCCCTAACCACTGGACTAATTCGGCACCAAAACAAACAACAAAAAACTGTGTGTGGAAATCGCCGGCATTTGCGAGGGGGGGGGACTTGTTATCATATTCGTAGTACATTGTGAAAAGAGCAGGATTTGCATATTTGAGAATGACATTGCATATTTCAGAATGAGATTATCGTTTCAATGCCATTCGCATGATCACTTCCTGCAGTTCAGATTGACACAAAAATAAGAAAATGAATTAATCAAAAAATCTTTGACAACCGGAGCTAAATAATACTACCGCAATGTAAATTAAAAAGTGTTTAACCCTTAAGCGGGAGTGCCAATTTTTGTAACACCACCAGGCGCGCGTTGCACTTTGTGCAACGCGCTTGGTGGTGCTAATGACAACTCACATACTGTTCGTATCTAATGACAACTTGCGAATTGATTCCTATTATGTCCAAAAACCTAAAAAACAACGAGAGAGTCCATCTTCGGGATATGTGGGATACCGTGTAATAGCTCCACATTTCATCCACTGCATCAACTCCTGCTTTTGTCGTATTGTAATCTGTATAATCGCTCGTTTACCAGAATCGTCATCCACTGTTGCATCATCATGCATTGTCGACAAAAGTATGACTCCATTATTTTTTCGTAGCATAGGGGCATATTGTTCTTATGCTATGAAAAGCAAAAATAATTTTAACATCTGGAACAAAATTATTTATAATTATTTAGTATTTAAAACTTCATGATGACATTTATTTGATTAGCCTTTTAAAATTTATAATCATAGGAAAGCAACTTTGTAAATGCCTAGAATTATTTTAGCGAAATAACCAAAACTAAAATAAGGAATATTTACTTACATGACCTGTTGCGCTGTGCACAGAGTGCAACAAATAGAAGTACCCTCTGCTGGAAATCACGATTAAAAATGAATGGGGAGTAATACAAGTGTCAGAAAATCTGACCTGCATTAGAAAGGGTGTAGCTATAAATAGAAATTGCTGAGAACAGGGGTGGGAAGACATTTCCAAGGTACGGGATACTTCGAATTTTTTCAACGTGTTGTGGTCCACCCAGTGGCGTAGGTGTGGTGAGCTAAAAAAAGTGTCCACAATATTTATTATAACTTAAAAATAAATACGGAATATGAACTTACCTACATAACTACAATAATAAAAAACATTCTTTTAAAACCGCGTTTAAAACAAAACGGAAGATACAAACATAATATTAATAGCCAAGATATAATAATATCAAATGATGGATTTATTATTAAACAATTCAAAATACATTAAAAAATAAATCATTTTCATCTGAAGTTAGTTCTCGTAGTTATACACTGAAGTACCACTGAATTAGGGATAGCAAAGCCTATACAAATTGTGTATCGCTGCGCATCATGTATGCGCAAGTGAGGGTTCTGTGGTAACTGCATATATAGCGCGTACTGTGGTTGTTCTGAATTAGTTGTTGGAATTGCCAGTATAGGTAAACTGCCTGATTTAGACGCCTTCGATCGCGGACAAATCGTAGGTGCGCGACGCATGAGTCATTCAATTTCTGATATCGTCAGACAGCTAGAATTTTCAAGGTCGACAGTGTCAAGAGTATACCAAGAATACATGGATGGTGGAAAAAAAATAGCGATCGGGCAAACTGCAAAGGACAATAAGCCTTGACAGTGCGTGGTGAGAGACGGCTCAGGCGTATTTTACGTATCCAGCGAAGCCAAACATTAGCTCAAATTACCACCCAGTTTAATGACGGTGCCAGTCGTACAGTCAGTAAACGGACTGTGCAACGCTCGCTTCACCGTATGGGTTTCGGGAGCCGTCGACCTACGAGAGTACCATTGCTCTATACTCGCCATCGGGATGCACGTCTTGCCTGGGCAAGAGGGCACAGAGACTGGAGTCTAGAGGACTGGAAACGAGTAGCATGGAGTGATGAGTCTCGATTCCGACTACTTAACGCCGACGGGAGACTGAGAATATGGCGTCAGGCTCATGCAGCCATGGATCCTGCATGCCTGGCTGGAACTGTACAAGGCCATGGTGGCTCAATCATGCAAGGTCTGGGGTGATTTTTCGTGGCACAGTTTGGGATCTTTGGTGCGTGTACCAACCTCCCTCAATGCAATTCGGTACGTAGAGTTATTGGGTGATCACCTCCATCCGTTTATGCTGTTCTGTTATCCGCACGGTAATGGAATTTTCCAGCAAGACAACTGTACCTCTCAAAAGTCCCGGTTGGCTACTGGCTGGTTGGATGAGCATTCATCTGACTTCTCTGTCATGAATTGGCCACCTAGAAGCCCAGACTTAAATCCTATTGAGCATCTTTGGGATGTTGTGGAACAAGGCATGAAAGGCCATCACACAGCACAAAAGAACCTTACTGGATTATGGACAGCTTTAGCCAATATTTGGCAAGCCATTCCCGTGGAACGTTTCCGGAAACTTGTTGAATCTATGCCTTGTGTCCTGTGGCATCCATTATCAAGGCCAGAGGAGGCCCAACTCATTACTAGGTAGGTATCCCTAATTCATTGGCACTTCAGTGTAGTTGGTAGAAGACTTAGGGCCTGTTCACATAGGAGTCCATTGCGTTGCGTTGCGTTAAGGAAAATATGACGTTGAGACGAAAATAAACCAATCATAGGCGTTAAAAATTTCATTGCTAATCGTTTGGAGGCATATGATTGGTTTATTTTCGTCTCAACGTCATCCTTTCCTTAACGCAACGCAACGGACTCCTATGTGAACAGGCCCTTAGTCTGCATACTGTCCGCCAATCTTGAATACCTCGGTATATAATTACTAACTGCTAATCTTGCACTGGATTCTAAGTGGTCATCTGTGAGACGGGTACGATATGTTGTCTTAATGATATTCATCGTTGAAAATGCAGATTTACACAGGTAGGTAGAGACAAAGAACGATATTAAATGAAATGCAACTTTTTTTAAATTTAGGATAATTTACTTCGTCCATTAGATTCCAAAAGTTATTCTTAGGTTCTGAACTACGTGCTTTTAAAATTATGTCATTTTGAAAGAGAAAAACTTCGTTTTCATCAAGAGATAAAGAGAATATATAATTTATAATTTCAGTTATTTCTTCCACATCAACATTGCCAAATGGGTAACACATGAAAGTAGCAATTGGTTCTGGTCTAGTAAATTCGGAGTGAAGTTGTATTAATTCATCATAATGTTTCCCTTTCTTTAATGTACCTCCGTTTTTAAACAACTCGTCAGAAATATTTAAAAAATTTTTAAGTTCATTCTTCATCAACTGGGAAGATAACAACGTACGCTTCATCTTTTCATTTCAAAAAATCTTTTACCTCTTGTAGTAGGTCCCTGAATCTTTGTAAAAATATACTCTGACTTAATCAACGAACATCTGCATAATATAACAATTCCCCGTAATCAGATTCGTTTTCTTCTAGTTGGGCCCGAAACATTCTTCTCTGAAGACTTCTTCTTCGAATTGAGTTCACAATTTTCATGCAGATTCCCATAACATGACGCATATTTAGAATTTTACAACACAGGGCCTGTTGGTGAATAATGCAATGATAATAAAGGGAATGCGGTAAATAATAGTCTATAATACACATAGCTAAAAAACCACTGACTGTGCCGGTAATTGATGGGGCCCCATCAGTTGTCATCGATATAACTTTATAAAGTGGAACTTTTTTCTCCTCTATGTATTATTTGAAGGCGCACTAAACATCTTTGTAATAAGCGGGATGTAAATATGCGGTATCTCTAAACGGCTAGCTTAATTGGTAGGAACCACCCAACCGAAACTGTCAGGCACAAATTTACGATGTCGACGCTTCACGGCGCCAGAGATAGGCGTTGTAGTATGCAACAACACGGTGTCATAAAACATCGAAAATTAAGAAGTCAGCAGCAATAAATATGCTGTCAAAGGTCGAGAAGCGGGGTACGGTCCGATGAGAAAATATCCCAGACACGGACAGGCGTCAGAGCTAATTAAAATACACCGGTACATTTCGGAAGCGGCCAATGTGATGAGGGAGACCGAGAGTTGACCTACGAATAAGGTGACCCGTCCCTCATCCCAATTAACGGGTGGTGCGAACGAATGAGAAGACACGAAGGCCACAGCCAATAAAATAAAATAAAAGAAAATATATATATTCGAGTGTTGGAGCATTTTTGATGGAGCATTTTATTAAAAAAAAGAGAATAAACTAAGCTGCTACAGGGCCGACAATAATGCGAATAATATGAAAATTGAATGCCCATAGCAAGCCCCCTACGAAAAGAAAACGAAAAACTAACTAAGTTGCTACAAGGTCGAGAAGAATCCTGAGACGACGTAAAATTGATTGACCAACGAAGGTTCGCAAAGTGATACAAAGTTCAAATATACGACAAGTATGGAAAAGAGATGAATAAACTAATGCTACTAGGCCGATACCTGAATGAACGTGTACGCACACTCTTATAGCGACGAGACGACAAAGGAATATACGGAGATAGGAGACCAGTGATCAGAGAATACCGGCACGAAGATTGTTACGAGGTGCCGAGGTGAACGCACATATGACCGACGACAAGTGCTGACCGACCCGCGGAACATCATAGAGGTGATCAACGAAGATCAACGTCCAAGGTGTACTCCGAATTATCATCGACGAATGACCTTTTAGTGACGAGATAGAACACTCTTTAATGAACTATAGTGCACAGTTACTGACAAATACTACACGAACTTTTGTGTACCAATGGTGGACACGAGCTCAATCGACAGTGACAGCAGACCCTTTTCCTGAGCATATTTGTTAACATTATTTATTTCACATCCTTGCTTATTACATACTCGCCACTTGCCCGCAAGTGTCGGTATTGCTAAAAGATATGATGTATATGATGACTTGTAATAGTGAACTATTTATATAATTGATAATATTAAGAATTCAGAATTATGATAGGTAATGTGTATGTAAATGGATATGTGTAAATAAATTGTACATATAAGGCGGTGAAAGGCAAAGTGGTGTAAGTCAGTAAGTCAAGTGGTGTAAGTCCAAAGCGTTTTACTGCAAAAACTACAAAAAATTTCACTATAAATTGAACAAATTATAATTCATAATAATTATTTTAAAATTTGAAATAATAATTATTTGCAACTCCACTGTAAATTGAACAAGGAAGTTACATTTTTGCCCTAAAATAGAAAAAGTTTAAAATGTGACTTACACCAATTTGCCTTTCACCGCGTCATATATGTAATAAGAGTGTCTTTTTGAGAGTTGTACCCTTTTTTTTTTAGTTAGTTGCCGATACAGAATTGGTCGCAACGCGACGCAAAATGTACTTTTATACGATCACAGTCTAATGACCCTACGGGGTTATTACAGTTGGTGCCATTACCATCTTCACCTCGTATTTCCTTCTTTAGAGATAATATTGTTAATAATTCTCCTTTTACACTCATATCCTTAAAAAACATTCTTATAAAAATGCAAAGTTGAGAAATATGAACCACGTCCGTAGATTCGTCACACTGCAAGAAAAAGCAAATGCAGTTAGTAATATTTTTGGTTAGCTTATCAGCCAGATCAGAATTCATCATTTCTATACGGTGCATGACAGTTCTACGCGAAAGTTGTACGTCTTTAATTGCGGAAATAATTTCATTTTTGTTCTTGAATTAATCAAATAATGAATCGCTGGCTACCAGAAACGCTTTTTTTTTATCATTTCTCCATCTGTGAAAGGTTTCTTATGTTTTGCTAACATATGACTCACACGAAAAGATGCAACTGTTGCAGCCTTAGATATAGTATTGGGTTTAATAAAATATGATTGTTGTCCGATTAATTGCGATTTAAATTCTTTTATCTTTTATTTGCGCAATTCTCTTTTTAACGGAAAATATGTATCAAAACTTCCATGCTTGCCTTTGAAATGCCTTTCAACGTTTCCATTTTTTTTGGAAGTGCCACACTTGCATGACATAAATAGCACACACATTTTGCCTTCACCATTGTAAAGAAAACTGTTCGTTCCATGGTGTATTAAAATTGTATGTTTTTCTTTTCGTAACACTTGTTTTCGACATAGTACACCTCTTTTAAAATATAACAGATTACTATTTTTAGTACAAAAACACAAGTAACACAAAATTGTCAAGTTGAATGTTTGAACAACTGCTGCGACTGCTAGACCGTGTATGAGCGACTGCTAGACCATGGAGCGTAGACGTATTCAACGCAGCGAGCAGCGAACATACGCGAACCACTACGTCAACACGAAAACCCAATCCCGTGCTATCGAGGGAAGAGCTGATCATCAACGTTTATTCTCCCTCTCAGTCAGCGCGTGGGGAAAACTCATTTCTACGGCAGGCATCGCGGTGATCGCTTTTTCCCCGATAGCTGCAGTGAACCTTTTAAGCGTGATCGTGCGCTTCCACTGAAGGTACATGTGCCGTCTACACATTCATCGAATCGTTTGCTTAAATGAACACAGTCGCATCGATTGTGAAAAGCCGATTCTCCAGTCTAGCTGGCGTCAGTGTGACCATAAATATATTTCTTTTAGTATGCGCGTCTTAGGTCTTCGTAAAGGTGGTCCCCCCAAAATGTCTTGGTGGTCCAGCGGTCGATCGCGATCGACTTAATGCCCACCCCTGGCTTAGAACATCCAAACCTGTAAAAACCAAGTTTGGAGCATTTCCATTCAGAATTATGAAAATGTTGCACTTTATAAACGGGCGCGCCCGCTGAAGGGTTAATTATGTTAAAAGTTCAAACATAGTTTCACCTCAAGATTTGCTTATAATTATGATTGAGTCATTTAACAGATAAACTTTAAGCTACCGTGATTAAATAAATTGCCCTTTTAAATTATGTCTAACACTAAAATCCATATCTAATATTTTCTAGTGCCCAGCGTCTTGAAAACATACGAATATCACGTTCTATCGCATTTAAAAGACAGAAAGTTTATTTCTATCTTATGGCCAATTGTATTTCGCAAAATTGAAGCCCGAGCTATAACGGAAACCTCTTAAGCGAAATTAAAAGTTCATTCAGTTCTTTATGATTTTGAAATCGTGATTCTTTTCATGTATGAAAACGTATATGATTGTTACCGCTTACCGGAAGTTATTTTTCTTGTCATTTCCCACTGCCTCTAAAGTAATCTGAAAAGAAGAAGAAAATTGTAACTTAAAGAAAAATATGCTATTTATGGCTTTGTTCAGTTTTAATAGTTTAAAAGCGCCGTAAAAATTGGAGCAGGAAAAGAAGTCTCTTTAAAGTGCCGAGGATCAGAAATGTGCTGCAGGAAGCATTTCTTTCCAAACACTTTTGAAAAGCAAGTGAGTTTATTTCCAACAAATGGTCAATTGTATTTCACAAAATTAAAACCCTATATATATAACTGAAACCTTTTAAGAGACGGATTAACAGTTTATCCAGCGCTTAAAGATTTTTAAAACCGTGATCCTTTTCATGTATGGAAATGTATATGACTGTTCCACTATCCGGAATCGTCATTTTTCTTGACTTTCCGCACTGCCTCTAAAGTGAGCTCAAGACATGAAGAAAATTGTCTGTCTAAAATCTGCTCATTAGGGCTTTGTTTAGTTTTAATAGTTTAGCAGCGCTTTAAAAATCGGAGTAGGAAAATAAATATTAATTTAAAGTGCTAAAGATCATAAATATGCTGCAGGAGGCATTTCTTTTCAAACATTTTTGAAAATCAAATGAGCGTAGTAAGCAAAATGGCATATTTCTAGACAATAGAGAATTTTTAATTGTAGAAGAAAATTTTTGCATAGTTAAGAGTTTCACAAACGCATGCCTAATACGATTCCACAGTTGCTCTTTTTCAAAATATGTAAAACTTTCAGTACAGTAAATACAGTGGTAGCTCCGTAAAGCGGACAGTCACGGGACCAAAAGTTATTAGGATGTGACCGCTATTGGGGAGGACAGCCTTTTTATAAAAAAAAGGTTTTGCTCTTCTGTTTGATATTTGATTGCAAATTACGGCTGCAGTTTCAATTAAAAAGGAAAATTTAATTAGGTAAGAAAATAATAACTATTTACTAATTTACCTGTTATTTGTGTGCTAATCCTTTCATCTTGCATTAAATAATCCCAAAATACAATATATAGGAGCTAAATTATTTTAATTACGACTGACAAAATCTGTTAACAAAGTTTGATTTCTCTTTTTTACACAACAAACCTGATTTTCAAGGTGAATCTTCATAGAATTTAGCTTTGCTAGACCCTCCGAATCCCTATTGTTCAGAAAGAACTGTTTCAATTGTTCTCTGTATTTCAGTGCTTCTGAATAATCTTTGATTTTGCAGTCATGCATTGGCAATTCCTCATTATCATCCTCAGAAAGGGCCAGTGCTGCAGCGGTGTTACGGTGAATAAAATTGGAAAATTGCAGGTTTTCTTCCTCAATGGATAAATCGTCGTCGATTTTGACATGCTCTTCTTCATGTCAAAATCGCTGACTTCTTCAACGCTGACTTTTTAATCCTAATTGGCTACTAGATTCGCAAGTTCTTTTTCGTTTTTTTCAGTAGTACTGTCAGTCGCCATTTCGCTTGTACTCATAAATAATGCCTTCTTAAAACATTTCAGAACGCACCCAGGTTCTACATTTTTAAGGGCTGACGTAGTCCAGGAAATTGCATCTAAAACAAATACCGATTTTGCCAACTCTTTACTGAATTTTCAGGAGATAATCTGTGAAAGCACGTCTCAGAAGTAGCTTTCTGTATCACACTTTAAAGATGCGGATAATTTCACGACCAAGTGGCTGTAGCATCGAAGTGGTGCTAGGAGGCAAGAAACTAAATTAACATTTTTTTGAGCTTTAAATCATCGGGATGGGAAGTAGGATTGTCCATGAACAGAATGATTTTTCTCCTTTTTTTCATTTTTTTTATCTGACTCCACCAACCAATCGTTCATTATCTCAGTGGCCATTCACGCTTTCTTATTTGATTTCCATGAAACACTAAGTTTTCGTACATCAATGTTCTTGAAACATCTAGTCTTCTTAGCTTTTCCAACAACAACTGGAGTTTCGAAGTCTCCCAGAATGTTGCACCACAGCAAAAGAGTGAGACGGTCTTTTGAAATTTTCCCGCCACTAAATGTTTCACCCTTAAAACATAAGGTCATGTCCGGAAGGAAGCGGTAAAAAAGGGCAGTCTTATCGGCATTGAAAATGTCTCTGTAACCATATGCTTTGCACACAGATTTAGGCTTTCCAATCCAATCTTTTAGTTCATTTGAATTTACAGATTTTTTTTCTCCACAAATCTGTTTAAAAGATATGTTGTGACGTGTCCGAAATTCTTCCAGCCATCCATTTGAGGCCTTAAAAGTTTCTAATCCTAAACTTTCACCGACTTCTCTGGCTTTTCCTTGAAGCAAAACAACATTTACAGGAATGTTCTTTGCACGATCAGAATGGACCCATTTCATCAACACTTCGTCAATTTCGCAATCGGTCA
Source organism: Dolomedes plantarius (assembly GCA_907164885.2). NCBI lineage: Eukaryota > Metazoa > Arthropoda > Arachnida > Araneae > Dolomedidae > Dolomedes > Dolomedes plantarius. The sequence goes on along the minus strand of OU015497.1, from coordinate 159,405,493 downwards.
ATCGTTTTTTTTTTGAAAAAACCACAAGAAAACACAATTGCCGAACTTGAAATCGTCGAAATCTCCATGCATTAAATAGCGCTTTGAAGTGGCGCCACAGGCGCGCGTGATGTGCGTCTGCGCTGAAATGCTAATCATTTGCATATCTCACCTCCGCTAATGCATGTTGTAAATTTCATGTTATTTGCAGGTTTCCTTCAGGGTGTTGCATTTACAGTGGCCAGCAGTGTCTATACATACATACATACATATATATATAAGGTCTCGGAAAAATTGTAAATTCTGGTGTCTTTTATACAAATTAATTACACTCTCTGATAAATTCGATTTCTCACATTGTGTTTTATATCTGCCAATACGCGTTTTAATTCCAGAAAGATTTTTTTAACTACTTTTAAAGCGCATCTTCGTATCTTCATATACGAGGACTTTAGATTTCGAGGACTTTATTAAATAAAGAATACTTCGAAATACTTCGAGGATTAAATAAAGAATACTTCGAAATGTCTAGCAATATTTACTGCAATTTACAACAGTATATATAATATAAACATTATGCTCGACATTGTTAACGATCAGACATATTTAATCGCTAAAAGCATTCGGAAATTCCATACAAAGAAATAGTGTAATTAACATCTATATCTATCTATATATCTATCTATCGATATATATACAGAGAGTCTCATTTATTTTGCAACCCGCGTAAACGCGAAACAAATGAACAACACGAGTGCACACCGTTAGCGCAGGCAGCGGTGTGGAGGGGCGTGCGAGCAACACTACCAACACGCTAACCGACAGCAAACCGTACGAGACTCTTCAGCGCTAAGGAGATCGGAGTGAAAGGTAGTTTTGCGTCATGGTGTTATGTGGAGGTCTGGCATCCACGCAGTCCAGACCTGTCACCGCTCGATTTCTTTTTGTGAGGCTATTTGAAAAATCTCGTGTTCCGTGAACCGGTAGCCTTGATAACTGAACTGAAAACTCGCATTACGGAAGAGATAAACGCTATCACACAAAAACATTACAGAATGTGTCTCGAAACCTCCTCAAACGGGCCCAGATATGTAAAGATAAAGACGGCGGTCACTTCCAACATCTTTTGTAGTCGTTTAAGCACTTCTGTAAAATAAAAATTAATGTTTGTACATTTTTTTTTAGGTTGCAAAATAAATGAGACACTCTGTATGTATATATATATATATATATATGTGTGTGTGTGTGTGTGTGTGAGTGTGTTCTACTTTCTTATACAGGATGTCAAGACCAGATACAAAAACATACCCTCCAGTTAGAAACTAATATAGAAAAATTCACACTTATTCAATCATACTTGTACAATCCTACCAGTTCCAAAATTAAAATATTTCATAAACTTTTACACATCTCAATGAAAAATTACCTTCACATTCCATACTTCACCTTTAACCTTTTACATGCCAATGTTCCTTTTTTGGAACATCATGTTTAATATATTTTTAAAACTTATCTCTGATATCTGTCAGTTTGAAAATGATTACAGTTTATTATAGAAGGTATGATTGCTTTTTTTTATATAAAATTTATTTTTCAAACAGGAATATTTCAGCATAGAAAAATTTCTAAAAATCGTCTTTTTTTACAATTTTTACAGTACGTAAGAAAAAAATTCTATAAAATTCCTAAAAATTCAAATCCACCCAAAAATTTCCCCATCGTACTTGCAAAGGACAAGTTTAATGAGTTAATAAAAGAAATTAAAATAACAGCAAGAAATAGTTCCTCAAGATTGCGTAAAAATGCAATGTTCCAAAAAAGGAACATTGGCATGTAACGATATACAGAATCAGTGATATCACACGTCTGATTCTGCCGTCTGATTACTTAGAAACTTTAGCAGAACTTACAAAGCTGTATGCCCTACAAAAAGGAGACTCTTTAGACTTCGACGCAATTAACATTCGGTAGTTACTTGGATTGCTGTTATTTAGTGGCTACCACTCAGTACCTTATGAAAATTCATATTGGAGCTCTCATGAAGATTTGCATATCCCAGTTGTTAGCACTGCAGTGCCCAGAGATAAATTTCGGATGTTAAAAAAGTATTTCCATATTGTTTATAATAGTAAATTGGAACCAGGTGATAAATTAGGGAAAATCTCTCCCTTTTATGACGAGATCGGAAAAAATTTTCGTCAATTTGGATTGTTTCATGAAAATATGAGTATCGATGAATCCGTGGTTCCGTATTATGGACATCATTCGGCTAAGATGTTCATACGTGAAAAACCAATTTGCTTTGGTTTCAAAGTTTGGATGCTCTGCTCAGCAAATGGTTATTTTTATGCTATGTCTATCTACGGTGGAAAAAGTTCGAAAAATGAAAATTTGCCGCTTGGATCAAAAGTTGTCTCCGAACTATTATCTTCGAACTATTATCGAGCGAAACCTAAAATTCACGTTATACCTGGACCCCATGCCATCAGTCAACGTCTGCGAGAAAATCAGATGCACATTATATAGTTACATCATCAAAAGAGCGTTGTGTAGTGTGCCAAAAAAACACTACAAACATGTGTTTTGAATGCAAGTAAAGGCTCCATGTACACTGCTTCCCATAATATCATGACACTGAGAAACTGCTATAAAGGATTACAAATAATTACTGTTTTAGAATGATTTAATTTATTTCTTTTTTTTTGCTACTGGTTGAAATCCCACGCGCATTCTAAAGGGTAACTTTTTTATTTTTTATTTGTAAGGTATTTTACATTTTAAAAATCGCATTTATTCATATTATGTATATTATTAGTCAAGTTTGTGTAAGCGTAAAACTGTTTTTATTGTTTCTTTATGCTTTTTGCATTGCATTTCTTATAAAATATTACGCTAATTAAAAATTATGTAATTTTTTTTAATGAGTTTTACTTAAAATTTAATAATTTCACATCAAATTGTTCAGTAAACCATTATTACAGCATAAAATTAAAAAAAAATTCATAATACAATGCTCTGTTTTCATGAAGCGAAAAAAAAAGAGAGAAAAGATAGCGTTACATGCCAATGTTCCAAATATGGAACATCCGAGAAATCATAGACAGAAATATTTTTATGGAAATTTTTTTGTTTTACATTTTTTATGGGTGTATTCTAATGTGAATTTGATGAATTAGTTGTGTATTTTATTTCTGGATCATAGTGCGGCATGCAAAAGGTTAAAATCACGCAATTTTAATAAAATTTATTCAATACACTAAAAATACACTTATAATAATTTTATCTAAACTTAAATTAGTTGATGTACCAAGTATAGAGGCCTCCTGAAATTGGCGTTCTGTATTCAAAGCACATGTTATCATAATTAATTACTAAATTCACCAGCAGAAACAAAACACCATATTGCATAGTTTAAATTTAATGTGTTCTAAAATCTCCGGAAACTTTACCAAACTCATAAATTTTTGATAATTAATGAAATTAAAATTTTCGGAATTTTACAAATGTTTATCAGTAATACTCTATCACCTAGCTTCCTCTCCCCCCCCCCCCGACTGAAAACAAAACAAAGTTGACTGAGGGTGATCAATCCCCAGAAAACAATTTTCAAAATGTACTCAATAAATTTAACAACGTTAAAAATTTGCCTTTCTTATTACATCTAATTTGAAATTGTGCTAGAAAATTTTATTATTTAATTTTCAATTGTCACCAAAGTTTCCAAAATTTTACATGTAATAGCTTCTAATAGAAATTTTAAGCAAGATAGTTTATTTGTGCGTTAGGCGCGACAAGTAATCTCAATATTTTCAATTTTTCAAACTTCAATAATTTTCACCATATATTATATTAAACAACATCTTTTCAAATACCATATCTTATTAATTTTACTCTGACACAATCATTAAAAACATAATCAATAAATACATTGTCTATTTTATATCAAACATTACATTTCAAAAACAAAGCTCAACCCATTTCACCTATAGAAGTTTGATCAAAAATTTGCTTACCTTGAAATTTTTATCCCAATTTAACTTATTTTAAAAATGTTACCTATTTTAATTTAATTTTTAGCATACACGACATTTTTTTTCCTCTTAAAAGTTCGTTTTTTCCAATGTTCCCTCACCATGCTAGTCCCGGAGATGTTCACACACACACACACACACCAAAAAATAAATAAATAAATAAAATAAAACGTATTTCACACACCTCTGATATTTCTGGAAAGTTCACTTGAAGTTGTACCGGATTGATAATTTCGATTCGAAACACTCACGTTGAAGATCGAACATACACAAATTTTCTTGTTTAAGGACAAATTTTTTCTCAAAAACACCACACGGTCCAAAAAATTACTCTTGAATTGAAAAAAAAAAAGAAAAATGCACAAATTCTTTCCGATGACGCGAAAACATATTTGTTGCAGAAACAATGAAGCACAAACATCTGGATTTTACACATTTCTGAAAATGACGAACCGCGGTAAAGGTACATTTTGATGACTTCACTGAAATTAAATTTCTTTACGCTGAATAGAAGCCGGTGATATATTTGTTCACACGATGAAAATTTCTTGGGTTTCCAATCAATCGTTTGTAACGATCCTGGGCGGCTTACATCCGACTTGCTCTTCACGCCCATAATTTACTATGTAGTCCAAACTCCTCTTAAACTTACAACTGCAGTCGTCTCCAGAAAATCCTCCATCTTCTTCTACCAGCAGTCAGATGTGGCGAGGGGACAAACAAACACCAAACCAATTAATCTTCTGAAATATATTTATTAATCCAAATTCTAAAACTCAGCTCCATATCGTTAATTTCTTATTCCCATCCCTAACCAAATCGCGTGCCCACCAAGCGTTTGCTACTCAATCACATTGCCTCTGACGTTTCAATTCTTTGTATCCAGCTTCTAGAAATACTGCGCATGCACACAAGGGGTCTAACGTTTGCACCGAAATTGAGGCTTGGGTGGAGTTAAGCTGTCAATCAAATCCAATTTTATTATATATTTTCCCCGCAATGCTTCTTTTCCGATACTTTGTAAATTAATAGAATTTAATTGATAATTCCCATTCTACTAGATAATTCCCATTCACTCTAACAAACCCCCTTTTAAAGTTTCTTAAGGTTAGTCCCTCATAATAAATCCTTATATATATATATATATATATATATATATATATATATATATATATATATATATATATATATATATATATATATATATATATATACCGGGTGTTTCAGAAGTTTGGTGCGAAAGTAGAAGACGATGAAAAAGATGTATGGTTCGGGAAGACATGCAGCTTATAGGTTAATGTTAACAGTTTTACGTTATTTTGTATGAACTGAAAATAAAAATGTAGTCCAAAATATCTACAATAGATTCTGTGGGGGTGAGGGGTAACAAAAAAGAAAGATTTGTAAGAATGGTGAAATTAGCCACTTTATTTCAGCATGACTTACATTGGTGGAAGAGATTTCGGGAGAATATATATATATATATATATCGGTGTGTTATGTCTGCAAACCGGAAACTCCTATGAAGTCAGAGACGGTGGGAGATGGTACGAGCCCCCCCAGATGTTGCACCAGGAAGTGCTTGGTAAAAGTGGAGGTGACAATAGGAGGTGTTGATCGTTCATTTGTATGGTTCCCCTCTTAAAAACAACCGAAGGTTCTGGTGCAAATGTCTTCATGTTCAAGTTACACGCATTGCCAAACAACAACATATGTACCTTACACCTTTCTGTTCTTAGAAAAGGATTGGAAATATTTCTCGATGATGATTCATATAAACTTATATCTAAATGTTTGTCACGAAATGATAATTATAATAATAAACTGAAGTAGAATTTCTGAAACAGTATGGGACAGTCACTAAAGAGCTAATCACAGACGTTTATGAATCCAATCGAGAAATATTTCCAATCCTTAGAAAAGGATTGAAAATATTTCTCGATGATGATTCATATAAACTTATATCTAAATGTTCGTCACGAAATGATAATTATAATAATAAACTGAAGTAGAATTTCTGAAACATTATGGGACAGTTACTAAAGAGCTAATCACAGATGTTTATGAATCATTGGTAGTATAGATAAACGGAGCTTTCGTACTATTCTGAGAATTACTGCAGGTCTGTTAACTTCACTTCTTATCTCGTCATTTATATTTCTCACTTTCTGCCTTTACGAATTTCCTATTCGTAATCAATTCTTTCTTTCGTAAAGTTTGCTCCAGATACTTTAAATTTATTGTAAATGGATTTATTTAATATTGGAAACGTGTTAATGAAAGTACTCGACCACACGAATTTCGTATCCTTGATGGACGACGAATTTACTGGATATTAGCGGTATGGAAAAGAAAATAGTCGAACGCACAGATTTTATATCATTCCTTAATTTTTCATTAATTTATTGAATTTCAGCAATGAAATTCAGCTAAAATTACTCAAATGCTCAGCTAAAATTTCAGCTAAAAATACTCAACCGCATATATTTCGTATCCATCATGGTCGATAAATTTACCGGATATTAGCAATGTGCAAAAGAAAATAGTCGACGGCACTGATTTCATATCATTTATTGATTGTCGATGAATTTATTCAACATTAGTAATGCGCTAAAGAAAATACTCTACAGTACAAATTTCATATTTAATTGGTTTGATAGGACAATATTTAATTTCTAGAAAAGTTAACAGGTACCCACCAGCCGATTAAAATCAGAGGCGTGTTGAATGAGTTAGATGTAGTTACACAGAGTAAATATTCAGAAGGAGGTTCGCTCCGATTTGACAGATACGGAGTGGCCATGGAGAAAACTGAACACGTTATGCTTTCCTAATCAGTCACCGTTAACAATGGAAGTCTTTGAATACGCGTTCAGTTTTCTAATGTGTGATAGAAGACGAGGAAGTCTGTAGAGAAAATTTTGAAATATATCTTCTGATATATTGCGAATCATTTGCAAATACAGAATCAGGAGGTTGACATTTTAAAATCAAGAGTTTTCGATCAAGCAGACGCCGGTAATATGGTAATTCTTTGCCAATGTATTAAACGGTATCAGTCTTTTTTTCTTTTATATGTTGGGACAAAATATAGATAAATAGCTGAAAACCTGCACTTCGCTGAGGAGCACATTCAAATTAAATACAACGGTCAATGTATGCAATTAATGCCAAAAAATATATATTTATAAAGAAATCGTAACAGATACTTTTATAGTCAAAATGATGTAGAAGAAAATATTCAAATGAAATCTAATAGAACATACTAAAGAATATAGTACAGTTAATATAGTACAGTTTGAGGAACATTTCTTTTACCGTATTTTAATATTTTTTTGGATAATGTCCAATTGTCTGCCGCATTAGAAAGAAGAATAAATTGTCAATTTATTTCGTTGTTATGCACGTGACGATAAATTAATTTAAAGTATCACAAAAAGAAAAGAATCCACGTGATCAGCCTTTAATAAATTAAATGCCAAAAATATGTATATATTTATAATAAATGCCAAAAATATCTATAAATATATTTATAATAAATACAACGATCAATGTATGCATTTGATGTAAAAAAAAAAAAAACGTAAAAATATATTTAAAAAAATTCTTAACGCGTATTTTTATAGACAAAATAATGTAGAAGAAAATATTCAAATTAAATCTAATAGAACATACTAAAGAATATAGTACAGTTAATATAGTACAGTTTGAGGAACATTTATTTTACTGTATTTTAATATTTTTTTTTAATAATGTCCAATCTTCTGCCGCATTAGCAAGAACATTTTTTTTTGTCTATTTCGCTGTTATGCACGTGACGATAAATTAATTTAAAGTACCAGAAAACAAATCACATGATCAGCATTTAATAAATTAAATTCTAAAAATTAATTTTTAAAAATTCAACAAAGTTCAGAAAATGGAATCAAAGATTCGAAAAAGATTTCCTTTTAAAGAAATTTTTATGATCATTCTCGTGATATAAATTTTATAACCCTCGAATTATTATTTTAAATGCAAACTTAAAAAAACGTTTCTAAAACAGCTTAAAAATTTAATTTATGAAAATCTAACAAGAATTTTTCAAAATTCTTTCTTAGTGCACCTCTACACTATAAGAAGAATTACCATGCAAAATTTGAGCCCTTTAGGTCCAGTGGTTTGGTCTGTGCGTTGTATGTCAGTCAGTCAGTCAGTCAGTCAGTTACGGAACTATTTTATATATATAGATTACATAATTATACCCGGCTATTAAAACAGAAAGCTCAAAATAAAAAAAAATGTTCATACATTTCAGTTAATTTGTATTTAAAAATCTATTTTAAATGACTAGGCATTTATATTTACTAATCCGACTTATATACATTAAAGTCAATTGTAGTTCATAGATCTAAAAGATTGTGAAAAGGTAGGATATTTTTCATCTTTACTGATTAATTGCTTTGCTTTATTCAGATGTATTTCAATGAATAAGCAACTGTCCATAACACAAGGGCATTTAGTTTTTAATAAAATCTAAAACATTTCCTTAAAAAAATATATTTCTCCCTTATTCTAAATTCAGTCATATATTTGTGATACTTGAGTAGAATAAGTTCTCTAAATATCATGAAAAAAAGTGAAAAAGAACACTTTTAAAATATTACCTTCACTTGAAACATATTATTGAATGCGGATAATATATATTTATATATATTTATAGGAGTTTGCAGAAGAGAAGAATTAAGGCTTATAGAAAAATAACAGAAATTGTAATCGAGTTCTAAATGGTTCAGCATCATTTTCTTGCTTTCTAGAAATGCGTAGAACTAAATACCACGTAAGCATTTCTAAATTAATTTTTTCTTAAATGTTCACTTTGTGAAATTTGTAAACACTTCAAAAACTTACCTCAAAACACATCGTTTGAACAAGACACGAATGTTTGTAAAGGGGGGGGGGATTTGTATTCTAATCCCTTATTCATCAAGTGATGGTAAAATACTCGAGAAAATTCATATTTAACTTTGTGTTTTTCGGACATACATTTGAAGTTAACTTGAAAATTTTGCTTCCTCGATAAGTTTTTGTGCTTTGCTAAGTACATTATTATATAATTCAAAATAACGTTTCGCGTCGCTGCGTTTTGTTCAACATGTCAAGAGGCCCATAAAATAAACTATACACAATTTATGTTTATTATACCGTACTTCTCTATTTTCGAAAAGAGTGCGGCAATAAGTGCATCGAAGTAAACATTCAAAAAGAGGTTTTTAACCGCAAGGAGATATCTAAAATGTTTTTTTGTTTTTTTTCCACAGCACTGATCTTATTTAACTACACCATGCTTAGAAAAAATTAGAAACGAACTATGTTTCTAAAATCTTGTTTTAAAAGAGTATTAATGAAATGTTTCAAATACCAAACATGCTTCCGAGATTTTTTTTTTCAATGCAAACTTTAAAGGTTCTCCTTTCTGTACGTTAAAAAGCATATATCTGAGAAGAAACATATACAAAGAAAAGCGAATTACGTTCCAAAATGAAATACTGGATATCAAGCATAAAAACCTAGCTGAGTAGATAGAAACAAATAAAAGTTTTCGTTTATATGTTGTTAAGGCTTCTATGTACTAAGAAAAAAATAGTATTTCCCTTTTCCTCTTCTTGCAGACTCTTGTGGTAGGAGGAATCCAGTTGACAGTTCAAGAATTCCACCCCCTTAGGATTGACATTTTGAGGGATTGTAATGGCTCTCTCTCTATATGGAGGTTAAGCGCTACCCCAAATTGTTTATTTAAAATATATTTTTGTCAACTATTTACTGGTACATAAATGCTGATAATCAAATAAAATTGGTATTTTCAGATAGCCTGAACTTTTCTGCAGAGCGCTACAGGATTCATTTTATAAATTTCGTCCACCGAAGGAATTTAAAACACACTATACCATATTTTTCCCCGAATAATTTAAATTTTAAAATATTAATTGCATTAAAAAAAACGAAAAATGTACACAAATGTATTGTCAGATAGCCTGAACTTTTCTGCAAAGCACTACAGGAATCATTTTATAAATTTCGTCCACCGAAGGAATTTAAAACACACTATACCATATTTCCCCCGAATAATTTAAATTTTAAAATATTAATTGCATTAAAAAAACGAAAAATGTACACAAATGTATTGTCAGATAGCCTGAACTTTTCTGCAAAGCACTACAGGATTCATTTTATAAATTTCGCTCACCTAAGGAATTTAAAACACACTATACCATATTTCCCCTCGAATAATTTAAATTTTAAAATATTAATTGCATTAAAAAAACGAAAAATGTACACAAATATAAAATTTCTTTCTCTATGACGGAGTGCAATTTTCTTAAAATATCTTTGAATCCAAGTCGGCAATCCTTGGACATATTTTCTCCATAGGTTAACATTGAGGTGACCGAATCCAATGGGGTTAGTACATAGCAGCCTTAATAGTACACCTTACTCGAGCCAGGTTTTCAATAACAATTTCTTTCACTGGTAGTGTAAAAGGAACCATTTTCTCCATATTTCAGTCGTTCTAAATTGTTTTAATTACTTAAGATATTTGAAAAATTGTTCAAACAGTCTACGACGTGAATTTTAGACTTATATAGAACAGAACTTTCTTAGACAGAACTAAGCAAAGAAATAGGAATCAAGTCTCAATTTTGAGATCAAAATCAATTTTGAGAACGATCAAATAACGGACCAATTTTAAGTCATTTTCCAAATGTTGAGTGTTGACAAAAATAGTTTAATCTTATTTATTGAATTAATGTAGGAGGATTTGTGTAATTGTGTTTTAATATACTTTTTTTAAGACTATCAAAAATTCCAATTGCCTGTCAAACACTTTGCAGCAGAGAGGTATGAAAAACATACAACATATTCAAGCTTTTTCTGGGTCATTGCATGTTGGTACTTTTTTTGCTACCAATTGTTATTGAAGTTCAAATACTTCTATTTTTCATGTATATTTGGCGATAATTGTCCATTTCTGCAGATGATTTTCAAAAATCTCGTATTTCGCGAGTACACGGGGCCGAAATCTTGTATTCTCGGCCCCATATGCTCGCGTCTGAATCAATTGGTGTATTTTACTTAAATGAATTGCTACACGGGCATATTTTTATAGATATCATATCAAGATAAGTTGATAAAAGGTACGTCCATTTAATTTATTCATTTAATTAAAATAATAATTATATTTTGTTATTAAACATGAGGTTGTAATAAGACCATACCATCGTGCATTTATCAAAGTATGTATATTCAAATAAGCAAACTTGAAAAACATTAATACTTAAGTAGATAAACAGGCAAATTAATATAAATAATTTATTAATATGTACTGTAAAACCTCATACCTTTTCTACATTTGTAGGTTTCTATATTTGTATGCAAAATGGTAAATTGCATTTCGGCATATACTTCTACGTTATTTTATTGCAATTATACATATTTTTTAGAGGACATGTTGAAAATAATTTCTCACTTTTTATTTATTTTCATTTTCTCCATTTTGTTTTATTTAAAATTTAATGTTATATTAGCAATATGTTTTTATCGATTATACGTTTCTTGTCCGATGTCCATTGAAATACGCTGCTGACCACCCAAATTACAACACCAAGAAAGACAAGAGATATCACAACAAAATTTATTTTGTAGATAACATTTTGACCAAGTATCAAATGATTAAATTTATAGACTTCTGTGAAGTGTGGTTCCTGCCAAAATCAGTAGCCAGAGTAGCCGCCATTGTTGGAGATCACCGCTGCCACACGCCTCGGCATTGATTCAAAGAGACTTTGGATGAGTTCTTGGGGTACAGCAGGCCAAGCAGCTTCCACACGTTGACAAAGTTGATCTGCTGTGGCAGATGGGGATGGAATATGGGTCAATCGTAGAGCAACCATGGACCACATGTTTTCTATCTGCGAAAGATCCGGAGAGCGAGGCGGCCAGGGAAGCAATTCAATCTGGCGATTGACGAAGAACCGTTGGACAATGCGTGCCACGCGTGGTCGCGCATTATCCTGTTGAAATATGGCTGTGGGCAAGCCCTGAAGGTAAGGAAGGACAACTGGCTCCAACACCTCGGAGATGTGTTTTAGTCGCTGTCCGTTTAAAGTACCGGCAATGCGTACTAGAGGTGTGCGAGAGTGATATCCAATACCGCCCCATACCATAATACCGGGTGCAGGGCTAGTGTGGCGGTGCATAACGCAGCTGTTCAGTATTCTCTCTTCACGGTGTCTCCAGACTCGAATGCGACCATCGTGGTGTTGCAGATAGAAGCGTGAAGGGTAGACAAAGCAATGGACGTCTTGCGGACAGACCACTCTGCTGTAAACATCGTCGAATGGTATGCGCAGACATTGGATGATGCGTTACAGACTGAATGTGCTGTGCTATGGTTCGTGATGTGACTGAGCTATCCGTCACTGCCATGCGCACAATTTGCCTGTCATCACGTGAAGTGGTGCGCTGAGGTGGATGCGATCGAACACGCCGGTCCGTCGTACCCTCCTGCATCCAACGATCACATATCCGCCTTACAGTTGTTTGGTTTCGTCCAATGCGACTACCGATTTCCCTGAAAGATAATTCACAATCTAGTTAGGCCACTATCCTTCCTCTGTCGAACTCGGATACTTGATCAAAAGATGATCGCTGTTTTCGACGAGGCATAATTGATCGTTTATTTGAAAAAACAAGAAAAAAACAATTGCCGAACTTGAAATCGTCGAAATCTCCAAGCCTTAAATAGCGCTTTGAAGTGGCGCCACAGGCGCGCGCTGTGTGATGTGCGTCTGCGCTGAAATTCTTTTCATTTGCATATCTCACCTCCGCTAATGCATGTTGTAAATTTCATGTTATTTGCATGTTTCCTTTAGGGTGTTGCATTTACAGAGGCCAGCAGTGTACTTATAAATGAGGTTTAACTGCAATTAAAAGATTGCATAACATATTCTTCCAAAACCGTATTACTGCGTTTATTTTAGGTGTTCTACAGTGTTGTAAAAAGAAGTTAAAGACGAAAAACAATCAATCAGTGTAAAATATATGTCTATGTTCATTTGAATCTGTATATGCAATAAAAGCACGGTGGTATAATATGTATACCACCTCACCACTGTAACGGTAATTACTAAAAAATTTTAAAAATACTGTTTACAGTTTAATGCCATCCATTAGTCTTAGATATAAATAATTTTGTGTTAGTGAGTGAAACAAAATTTTGTGTTTTAAAGAGGTAATGACACTCGGTAAGCAGAGACCTTTACATTTAGTAAAGGAATATAACGCTAAATGACTTAATTTTTAATGAGACTTAACATGTATCTTAATTTTTGTTGGAAGTTCCGTTCAATTTTCTCAATATGCAGTCTTTAACACTATTAATTCTTTCATTTCTTTTTTGGTACCAGAAATGTGCTGGCTTTGAATGAAACCTGGTTGTCATCTAATGACAATCGGTAAATAGATTTTTAAACTTTATAAATGTATATAACGTTAAAGATGCATATTTTTAATTTTAATGTAATTTAATCTCTACATCCAATAAAATAGGACTGCTTACCAAAGTTTGTGATTTTGTGCAATTTTCAAGCCAGTTGTATACTTCAATTTTTTTTTATTTATTAAAATTTGTTCTATGTAAAAAAAAAATATTAGTTCAATAAAATATATTGAAAATTCAAATTGAACATATCATCTATAACACCATTTTGAATCACGAAATATAAACAAATATGATTTAATATTCTTTCTGTTAAATTCATGAACATAGATAGGATAAACACTCCTTTCTGGATAAATCTAATATTCAAAATTTAAAACGTATTTTTAATTCATTAAAATTAAGAAAAAACATTGTAAAATATAAATGACCGAACCCGTATCTCTAAATAATGTTTATCTTTGTTCCATACTTATTAATTATTTCATGCTTTTCTCTCTAAAAAAAACCTAATAAACCATAAAAAAAGATAAAATAATTTGCTCAAATATTTAAATTTCATTAGAAATTTCCTTTCTTGTGTATTATTAATAAGTTTTAGGAAAATGTATCCAGTAATTATTTCTATTTTTATGTATCCTTATAATTAGAGAAGGAAGATAAAAAAATATATGTAAAATTCCGAAATGTAATTTTATAGCTACTTTAAAAACAAGTAAAAAAATACAGGCTATTTCTTTTAAGCAGAAAGTAATGAATTTCGTAATTAGTAAATGAAAAATATGGTTCATATTTCTAATTTACTTCATTGTACTTTTTGCTTTTGGGAACATAGTTTCGAATATCTGCAAAAAAGTATATGAATGGTGTAAGCGCAATAAACATAAACACTTTTTTATTTTTTAGTATCGTAGTACCAATTTTTAACATCCATTTAACCACTAAATTGTTAAAAATAAGCAAAATTTTGTTTGCAAAGAAATGAAGCGAAACTGGAGTACTAACAAAATCGATTGTCACTGAGTTTGTGGAATCTTTGTATGGAATTAAAAATATGAGATATTACCTCGACTCGATGAAAAGTTAACGAGGAATCTAGTTTCCGACATGTGTACATATTCAGTTTGAGGCCCTTATTTTTCTTCCCTATCTAATTTACAACGTGATGAATGAGATAATAGGTAACCCCAATAAATGATATGCAAAACAATAAAGAAATAAAAAAAATAATGTAGCATATATTCAGTTAGTTGTCAGTTTTGAAATTATGAATACGGGGGTTCAGATATAAGTCATGACAACTATTTTTTTTTCTTGAAGATACCAGTCGAGGTTAAATTATTTCAGTTGAAATCGGTTACGTATGGCACTGCAAGCGCCCCATTTTTGGCCACTAGAGTATTAAAACAATTGGCCCTTGATGAAAGGGACCATTTTCCCTTAGCTTTAATTGCTACACTGTTGGACTTTTACGTAGATGACGTCTTAAAAGGTACACATGATATTGCTACTGCACTTGAGTTGCAACAACAATTAATAAAAATGCTAAATATTGGGGGTATGGTACTCCACAAATGGTGTTCGAATGAACAAGAATTACTAAATTGTGTTTCGGTCAATCAAAAGGAATATGACTTCGGGGAAACTTACAACACCGTAAAAACACTTGGCGTTAGATGGGAGCCAAAAGAAGACAATTTTTATCTTAAGATCTCGTTAGGTTCAGGCTCTCCTACGAAACGTTCGGTTTTGTCAGAAATAGCTCGTCTTTTCGACCCTTTGGGACTGTTAGGCCCAGTTATTACGCAAGCTAAAAATTTAGGCAAAAATTATGGCAGATGAAAATTGACTGGAACGCTGAGCTGCCGTATAAAGAAGGGGATCAATGGAAAACATTTCGTAGAAAATTTTTGGAACATAAGAGAATTAAAATACCCCGCTACGTTGTGATGAACCCTGTCACAGTAATCGAACTTCATGGATTTTCAGATGCGGCAAAAGAAGCATATGGAGCAGTCGTTTACCTTCGTTGAATTAATAGCACGGGAGAAATTAAAGTTAGTCTTCTTTGCAGTAAATCAAGAATCGCTCCAGTAAAGGAAATTACTATTCCGCGTCTAGAATTATGCGGTGCGGTTCTTTTGCCAAAATTAGTGGAGAAGGCGATAGATGCTCTATAGGTTAACATTAATAAGGTGGTTTTATACACAGACTCACAAATTGTATTGGCCTGGATAGCAAAGCCACCATCACAGTTGAAATTGTTTGTGAAAAATCGTGTTATCAAAATTCAAGATCTTACAGAATTAAAATGCTGGAGACATGTCACCTCAAAGGAAAATCCTGCTGATGTGCTTTCAAGAGGTATGGATCCAAATAAAATTGAAATGTGCAAGATGTGGTGGAAAGGTCTATCATTTTTGCACTTAGATACAGAAGATGAACCTAGTAATTTTGAACCTATAGAAGACACAGAGCTTTATTCACGAGAATTAAAAGAGGTACCCAGTGAACTTAATGCCTTTGTACAAAAACTAGAACCTCTTGATATTATTAACAACTATTCATCATATTTCATACTTCTAAGAGTAGTCGCATGGTGTTTCCGCTTCATTAAAGCCGCAAGACGCCCTAAATTAGTTGGTTGTCTATCAAGCGATGAACTGCCTCAGGCCCTGGTGTGTAACGTAAAGAACATTCAAGCAACAGCGTTTCCTGAAGAAATCCAATGTTTAAGGAAGGGCAAGCCTTTGCCGAATGCTAGTAACTTATTGAACTTGTGCCCATTTCTAGATTCTCAAGGAGTATTGCGAGTTGGTGGACGATTAAAGAACTCTCTATTAGTATTCCAGCGGAAACATCCTATGTTAATTCCAAATATGCATAATTTTACTAATCTTGTTCTTAATCATTATCATTTTTTGTATTTTCATTTAGGAGTAGAAAGAACTTTGTCATTTATTCGTTCCAAATTTTGGATAGTTAAGGGCAGAAATATTGTCAGAAGGGTAATAAACCAGTGCATAGTTTGCCGAAAGGTAAGTTCAAAGGGATCTCAACAAGCAATGGGAGACTGCTGTGCGAATTATCCCTACCAGAGTATTTAGTAAAATAGGTGTAGATTTTCACCATAAAAACCTTTTCAGGCAAAAACAAGAATTTTAATAAATGTTTTGTTTGTATTTTTATTTGTTTTGCTGTTAAGGCTGTTCATTTTGAAATTGTTCATGGTTTAACCAACGAGGCCTTCCTTGCTGTTTTAAATAGATTTGTATCACGAAGAGGAAAACCTTTTGAAATTTGTAGTGATAATGGCACCAATTTTGCTGGAGCCAATAATGAATTACATAAATTTATTAAAGATTTGTTTAAGGGAAATAAGGAAAAAATAGAAGAATATCTTGCTAGAGAAGGAATAAGGTGGAACTTTAACCCCCCCCCCCTCGGCTCCTCATTTCGGAGGTCTCTGGGAGGCGGGAATAAAATCTTTGAAATATCATTTAAAAAGAGTTTTTGGTAATGCTATTTTAAGTCACGAAGATTTTTTGATAATAGTCACACAGATTGAGGCGGTACTCAATTCAATACATCTTTGTCCCTTGTCCAATGATCCCAATGATATTTCAGTTCTCACCCCTGCACATTTCTTAGTCGGATCATCTTTGGTTGCCTTACCTGATCCAGACTACCTTGAAATTCCTATGAACAGACTAAATAGATGGCAGTTGGTGCAAAAATTTGCACAATTATTTTGGAAAAAAATGGTCTAACGAATATTTGAATTGACTTCAACAAAGACCAAAATGGTTCAGGGGATTAGTGAATTTCAAGGAAGGTGATATAGTACTAGTTAAAAATACGGATAATGCAGGATACCTAAAATGGCATCTTGCAAGAATTGTCAAGACACATGAGGGTACGGACAATATTACGAGAGTCATTACTATTAAGGATAAAACAGGAACATTTCAGCGTCCAGTGACAAAAATTGCATCCTTACCATTTGTAAATTAATTCAAGTTAATGTCATGTAATAATATTGTCATAGAATATTATGCAAAAACTATGTAAATGTATGTTTTAGTATCTATATTTGTGTAATATTCATCAATGTAATTTTTGTAAATGTTGTAGTTTCTAAATGTAACTAGTAATTTCGAGATGTTTGCAGTGTAAATTTTTTTTATGTAACTGTTGTAATGCCCTTTCACCATTACAACGGGTGCAGAATGTTGGCGACCTTTTTAGCGCGATTCCGCGCCATTTGGGGAATTGGCTGCTCGCCAAGCTTTTGCTTGGGAGTTACCGAAAATGAGAAAAAAAGAATGTGATTAAAAAAATGTTGACGGATGTTTTGGTGCGTTCCACAGTTGTATCCAATAATGAAGTTTTTTGTAGTGTTCTGTTTCGAGGAGTTGACGAATTTAATAAATGTTTGTTAGTAGAATTACAGTCTGCTTATTATCTATTATAAAATTTAAAAACTAACGTCAACAGTTTTGTTTAAAAGAGAAAGTAGGCATATTATTTTGTATTCACTCCCTATGTACTGTTTATGTTCTACCGATCTTGTATTACTAAATTTTTATTTCATCTTACACAATTTATACGCCAGTTTAATAAGATATTGTTTAGGAATAGTACACCCAATTAGGACCTAATTTTGGCAGGCCTCCATACCATAAGAGTTGTCATAGATTTCTCAGTGCCACACTGTTAGGACGATATTTTTTCATCCACAAAATTTCGTTGGAACTCCCCTTCACCCCAATCCACCCCTCAGGCAACAATGGCTTTCCACGCGCGTGGAAAGAAGGAGGATCTGAGGAACCTCGCTCTAGATTTTGGCATTGATGAAGCTTCTGATATAACGGTCATCGAATTGAAGAATCTTATCGTCAAATCTGATCAGTATGATGAAGACTTTGCTAAAGAAAGATTGGCTACTATCATTGAGGTTAGAAAAGCTGATGAAGCCGAAAAGGAACGACAAGCAGCCCTTGGCCGTGCTGAAAAGAAAAACGAAAGAAAACAAGATCAACGCTTTGAATTGGAAAAGTTGAGACTACAGTTAGAAGCTCAGAAAATTTCTGCAGCCTCCGGAGCCCATGCTTCCGAAGGTGATGTTGACTTACTCAAGTTCGAGTTAAAAAAGCTTATTACCTTCTTTAACCCCAAGCAGGGTGATATGGAGTTATTCTTAAACCTCTTTGAGAGACCGTTGAGGTTACTGAAGATTCCAGAGGCCAGATGGGTCGCCTACTTGATCGGTATCCTACCAGCCGATGTGGCTAAGTTGATCGCAAGGGAGTCTGAAGAGAAGGCTCAGGAGTATGCCTACATGAAGGATATTCTGCTGAAGCGGTCCATGCTAACCAGCGAATGCTTCGGACAACATTTTAGACAGCATTGAAAAACCCCTGAGAGTACCTGGCGCGACTTCTAATTTGAAATCTGCAGTTACCTGGAAGGATGGCTAGAAGAGCTGAATGTTATCAACTTTGACCAGCTAAAAAATCTGATGTTGGCAGACCAACTGAAAAGGAAAACCGCACTAGAGACCCTTGAACATTTCCTGGAAGACTGGCATACATAGAATTCCCCTGGAGAACTGGCTGACAAAGTGGATGCGCATGACAACCAACGATCCACCTCTAGAAACGATTCGGCTTTCAAGAAAAGAAATTTTGAAAGTCCTAAAGAAGACGCAACCCGTCTTAACCCACCTAAAAAGACTTTTCTTTCCATGGAAATAGAACGGACGGATGAAATCCTGACCCTCCACTCGATGTTAAACCTGGCTTAGCATGTTTTGGCTGCGGAAAACCCGGATATATTCCTCAGACAAAATCCTCAGATTGCTCGCCGCCAAAGAAGAAGTTCCCTACCACCTGAAAGCCTTTCCTTCAATTACCAAGGAATCACCAATAACCCTATTGGACGCAACTATTTGCGGAGTTTATGGAAGAGTGTGCGCTGATACAAGCTCTACACATTCCATAGCTGGAGCATATCTTTACTCCCTGTTTAAGGAAAACAACTTACCTTTTCAGAAGACGGAGCTGACGTTGCACATAGCAAACGGATCCCAGACTCTAAAGAAATGTGTCACCACCCAGGTTCCAGTATACATGGAAGACCTCAAGATTATGACTAACTTCATTATCCCGCCGGACGCAACAAACAACCGCACCTCACTAGGAACAGATTTCCTAGAAACCGCTAGAGTGGTACAGGACTTAGCAAACAAAAACTGGTTTTTTCAATACAAGCTCAAGGAAAAGTACCCCTTCGGTGTAGAATAGCCTCTGACTCCCGTTCAGGGCAAAGAAGTTGGAATCTAACATCTGTCAACTGAGAGAGTAAGAAGAAGAAAACCTGGATCCTCACCAAAGAAAAGTTCTAAATGATCTAATTGTAAAATTTGACACTGTCTTCAAGCTAAGGGTGGGTCTACACCTACCCTAGTTGGAAAGGCCAACGTAGTGGCCGACATGCTCTCGTGCCGTACTTGCCTACATGAAGAGGATACGTGCAAAACCTGCACTGTCTCTGCGATGTTGCTTTCCAGAAGCTCAAAAGAATTGAGGGAAGAACAATTTAAAGATAACGAAATCAAGAAAAGATCCCCTGCCCCACACTATGCACCAGGCGATCACGTCTACATTGACCTCCATCCCATTAGAAGCACCGCTAAGGGAAAAACAGCAAAGTTCATAACAAAGAGAGACGGACCATATATGATCGTAACGCAAGAGTCACTCACCTCTTACATGATAGCAAGCCCTGATTAGCCGACAATACCCTTGAGCATGTATTACACATCAGCTGTGAAGCTGTGCAACCAAAGACAATCCACAAACCCAGTGCACCCTCTTAGGAAATGGGGTCGACCGAGGCATAAACCACCAGACTCAACTGCAGGTTCCTCATCGGGAAGTCTTCGAAACCTGAGGGGGAGATTGTAACCAACTGGTTTACACAGGGCATCATTACGTAAAAACTATCATGATGCCCTAACAGAGTAAAGCGGCCTTGCGAACATCCGCCGGAATCGAAAGAAGCAATCCTTAAAAGTCTGACTCCGTGGACGGAAACAACCATTAGCGTTCGTGCCGACACCCTCTGAACTCTGCTTGCTGAGAAGGTTCGGCTCCTACGAGACTGGGGTTAAAGGATATATTGATTTCCTCCATTCGTTTTTAGCAAACTTACATTTCCATTGTTGTTAAAATGAAAACGAAATTAACTTTACGTCCAATGGAATGTAAATAATTTACAAATAAATTAAGGTTTTTGGGTTTTGTATGCATGTATATATATATACATAATTTTTGCAGTAGAATGAGGAATATAGTACTTATAAATCCAAACTGCTCAATTTCTGCTGCTATAAATTATGTTTTAGTACTTTATTTCCAATATTTTTCAATCGATATTTTTTCCATAAATATGTGAGTATACTGCGGCAAAATATACTTCTTCAAAAACAAATTTTTGATATTTTTATATTAAATCTAAGTTGATATAAAAAAAAATTTTATTTCAGAGAAGGGAATTCAGATGTGAGGATAGAATGACATATCAGTTTTTCAACTGACTTTACATACTTCTCTGAAACTTAAAAAAAAAGGTAGTGGAGGGTCATATATATATATATATATATATATATATATATATACACACACTGAAGTGCCACTGAATTAGGGATAGCAAAGCCTATGCAAATTGTGTAGCGCTGCGCATCATGTATGCGCAAGTGAGGGCGCTGTGGTAACTGCATATATAGTGCGTACTGTGGTTGTTCTGAATTAGTTGTTGGAATTGCCAGTATGGGTAAACTGCCTCATTTAGACGCCTTCGGTCGCGGACAGATCGTAGGTGCGCGACGCATGGGTCATTCAATTTCCGAAATCGTCAGACAGCTAGGATTTTCAAGGTCGACAGTGTCAAGAGTATGCCAAGAATACATGGATGGTGGAAAAAAAACTAGCGATCGGGCAAACTGCAAAGTACAATTAGCCTTGACAGTGCGTGGTGAGAGACGGCTCAGGCGTATTGTACGTAGCCAGCGAAGCCAAACATTAGCTCAAATTAAAACCCAGTTTAATTAAGGTGCCAGTCGTACAGTCAGTAAACGGACTGTGCAACGCTCGCTTCACCGTATGGGTTTCGGGAGCCGTCGACCTACCAGAGTACTATTGCTCTATACTCGCCATCGGGCTGCACGTCTTGCCTGGGCAAGAGAGCACAGAGACTGGTGTGTAGAGGACTGGAAACTAGTAGCATGGAGTGATGAGTCTCGATTCCGACTACTTAACGCCGACGGGAGGCTGAGAATATGGCGTCAGGCTCATGAAGCCATGGATCCTGCATGCCTGGCTGGAACTGTACAAGGGCATGGTGGCTCAATCATGGTCTGGGGTGTTTTTTCGTGGCACAGTTTGGGATCTTTGGTGCGTGTACCAACCTCACTCAATGCAATTCGGTACGTAGAGTTGCTGGGTGATCCCCTCCATCCGTTTAAGCTGTTCTGTTATCCGCACGGTAATGGAGTTTTCCAGCAAGACAACTGTATCTCTCGCAAGTCCTGGTTGGCTACAAGCTGGTCGGATGAGCATTCCTCTGACTTCTCTGTCATGAATTGGCCACCTAGAAGCCCAGACTTAAATCCTATTGAGCATCTTTGGGATGTTTTGGAACAAGGCGTGAAAGGCCATCACACAGCACCATATAACCTTACTGATTTATGGACAGTTTTAGCCAATCTTTGGCAAGCCATCCCCGTGGAACGTTTCAGGAAACTTGTTGAATCTATGCCTTGTGTCGTGTGGCAGCCGTTATCAAGGCCAGGGGAGGCCAAACTCGTTACTAGGTAGGTATCCCAAATTCAGTGGCAATTCAGTGGCAATTCAGTGGCACTTCAGTGTATATACAGAGGCTGCTCACACATTTTTTAGACGATGTATATTGTATTCACAAAATTAAATTTCATAAAATTCTTTTGTTTTAAATGTTCTATTTGACATCCCTTATTCTGAACTATCTTTCGACACCGCAATTTCCAGGATAATAATGCCTTTTGAAGTGTCAGAGGAGGTATTCTATCCCATTCCTCCTCAACAGCTTTCCAGAGTCCTGTAAGAGTTTTGGGACGTCGTTTGGATAATGCAGATTTTAAACGTCCGAAAGCACAAAAATCCATAGGTGATACATCGGGAGATTTAGTAGGGATATCAGTGAAGGATATGGCCTTGATACCAGTTTTTTATTTCATTAATTTTAGGAAATTTTCAGTGGATTTTGATGTGTGACTGCTAGCTTTATCCTGATGGAGTCTCACAGACTGATGGCACTGTGGGTAAAGCGATGGTATTTCATTCAGAAAAATTGGCGATAAAATATGTTCCTGATAGTATTTGGAGTTAATCTTGATATTTTTTCCACTCTCTTTATTTTTAACTTGCCATTATAAGAAAAACCAGCAACAATCATGAATCCCTTAGAAAAACTTTCTTTTGATTCTTTGAACCATGTACTTAAAGCCTGATGATCGATGAACATTATTCCGAGCCACCATGCCTCACTGAGAATCAACAAGGCGGATGACATAAGACCAATGAGACACCAGCGAGACCCGAAGACTCACTCCTAACATCAGATGCCCAGTGTACATCAATGTCCAGTGAGTTAATCCAAACGGAGGTATTGTCTTTCAGTTATTAACTTGTCGTCAGCCCACGCTCTCTTCGCCATATCTGAGTTAAATTTAAGAATGGTGATGTGGGTGTAGATATATATTGAGGTGATATTAAGTTTTGAGTTAGGTGTGTTATTAAATTAGAGCACGCAGTATTATATGAATAATTTAAGGAATTTAATATGATGATTATCAATTAATTGTATTGTGCTGAGTGTACTTATCGGAGCGTATTCATATTGATATTACCTATCGACGCTTTAGATATCACAAAACCATGACTCTCACATCGTTTTTGGATAACGGAGTATGCATATTTCTCTTCGGAAAGCGCATAATAGTAGCCTTCGAACCACTGCTTTGTTAAAAACGCCATTTTGAATAAAAACAAAACTTTCAAGCCTCAGACAATAATTTTGACTTGTAAAAACATAGTACAATTGCAATTATTTCTTTTGCAGCAAACGAATTTTTATCACCGCTCACCAAAATCGTGTAAAAAATGTGCGAACAGCCTCTGTATATATATATATATATATATATATATATATATGAGGAATTCCCCAGATGTTGACACCAGATGGTCATGTCATTCCGCTCATGCGGCGCTCCCATTACAAGAAAACAACAATTTTCGTGATGGTCATACAATATTACCGTAAATTATGTCATTTTGTTCATTCATTGAAATGAACTTTAGTTGTCATGATTCATAGTTTGCCATGTCACTGACGACCATGAAGTATCATTCAGTATGGATTTAATATTTTTATTTTATATTTGGATATTTAACACCTAATTTAATCTCTTAAAAGGTTGGATTTTAAAAAAAAATCTTAGTGAGCACAAAGGGTATGAGGAAGAACCTGGGCGCATAATTCCAGCTGCCTAAGTCGAATGTTTACATAGATGGAGTTATCAGTTATTCAGTGAGTGGTATTTAGATTATACAGAGGCTGTTCGCACATTTTTTAGAGGATTTTGGTAAGCGGTAATAAAAAATCGTTTGCTGCAAAAGAAATAATTGCAATTGTACTATGTTTTTAAAACTCAAAATTATCGTCTGCGGCTTGAAAGTTTTGTTTTTATTCAAAATGGCGTTTTTAACAAAGTAGTGGTTCGAAGGCTACATTTATGCTCTTTCCGAAGAGAAATATGCATACTCCGTTATCCAAAAACGATATGAGAGTCATGGTTTTGTAATATCTAATGCGTCGATAGGTAATATCGTCAACAAGAAAGGAAAAAAAACGCCAAATTGGAGCCTCAAGGGGGACAAAAATTCTAAACAAGTATCCAAGGAAAAAACGGACATCTCCGACTATTGCAAAGGTACGTTGTTTAATGTTAAAAGAATATCCCCTTAGTGAAAGGACAGTTGCAAAATCATTAAAATGCTCGGTGTCCACTGTAAACAAAATGATAAACGTTGATATAAATCTCAAGAAAGCGAAAAAACGCAATGTGCACCGTCTTCTTCCTAATCATATCGCTGAACGCAGGACACGCTGCGGAATTCTATATGAGAAACACTTATCCAAAGAAAAATGGCAATCAATTGTCACAATAGATGAATCATGGGTGTATTTAAACGATTGCAACAAAAAAAGAGCCAGTTATTATTATAAAAGGGGAGAAAAAAATTTAAGTACATGGTTTAAATAATCGAAAGACAGTTTTTCTAAGGGATTCATGATTTTTGCTGGTTTTTGTTATAATGGCAGGTTAAAAATAAAGAGAGTGGACAAAAATGTCAAGATTAACTCCAAATACTATCAGGAACATATTTTATAGCCAATTTTTCTGAATGAAATACCATCGCTTTACCCACAGTGCTATCAATCTGTGAGACTCCATCAGGACAAAGCTAGCAGTCACACATCAAAATCCACTGAAAATTTCCTAAAAGAAATGGAACAAAAAGCTAGTATCAAGGCCATACTCTTCACTGATATCCAAACTAAATCTCCCGATATATCACCTATGGATATTTGTACTTTCGGACGTTTAAAATCTGCATTATCCAAACGTCGTCCCAAAACCCTTACAGGACTCTGGAAAGCTGTTCAGGAGGAATGGGATAGAATACCTCTTCTGACACTTCAAAAGGCATTATTATTATGGAAATTGCGGTGTCGAAAGATAGTTCAGAATAAGGGATGTCAAATAGAACATTCAAAACACAAGAATTTTATGTAATTTTGTTTTGTGAATACAATATACATCGTCTAAAAAATGTGTGAACAACCTCTGTATATACTATATATATATATATATATTACGCATGTGAAAATGCTGCAAAAGTGCGAATATTGTTTTTAAAAATTTTGATATCAAAATTTTAAGCTGGGTTTAATACACCAGGCATCTTAATACATCAAAAGATCCCACATTGCTTTTTGCATAATTGGTTCTATTTTTGTTCTTAGAAAACGTTCTGAAGTAATCTGTCTTCATTATGTATGAAACACATTGATTACAGTATTTTAATGCACTTTAAAGGGATTAAAATAATTTTTTCAAAATAATTTTTCAGTTAGAGAATAAATTTTCAGACTATTTTCTCTGAACAAAACTCTTTTAAGGAATTTAAATACACTTGGAATATATTTTTAAAGATATATCTTGCTTTGAATTTTAAGTTACATCCTTTTAAAAGTAAAAAAAAAGAATAATGATCAAAATTCTTTTACTAACAACAGAGGGTCGTTTTAAATTTATGGAAACGATTTTGATAGTTAAGTTTTATGTATAAAGGCTGTATGTTTTGCGTTGATTTGTCTCTATCAGATACCTATGATTCTTGGAAATAGCTCTAGCTCGAATTTTCCATGAAAGTAAACTTTTTCTTAGTACTGTCATGTCAAATTTACCCCGTTCCTCTTGGACAGTTTTTCGAAGTCCGTTCACTGTTCTTGGATGCCGTTTTCCTAAAGCTCGTTTTACTAAACCGAAAGCGCAAAAGTCCATTGGAGAGGCGTCAGGTGATTTTACAGGTATTTCATTAAATTGGATATACTTTATTCGTATTTGTGTTGCATTGTTTGCTAAATAAACGGCAGTTGATTTAGCCGTGTACTAGAGGCTTTGTCCATATGATGCTCAACTTTATCAATGTTCTTTCCATTTAAGGCTGGAATTTCTTCTAAAAAATTGGTTCTAAAATATTCTGCTGATATTAGAGTGAATTAATTTTGGCTTTGAGAGTTTTTTGATTTTTAATTTGCCGTTGTAACAAAATCCTGCAATTATCATTGATCCACTGGAGACTTTTCTGTACACTGACGAAGCCATTTCGTACTGGTCATTCTCGTCAGTTGAGCAACAGAAAATTGATCTTTTTTTGTTAAAGTCTCTTAAATACACCCATTTACCATGAGTGTTACGAAAAATTTCCATTTTTCAGCATCTAGGTATTTTTCATATAGTTTTCTACATTTAGTTTTTCTTTCAGCAATAGGCTTTCGCAAAACCAGACGATGTTTAAATATCGAGCCTTAAACTTCAGGTATAAACATCTTTTTCAACTTCAAATCTTTATGAATGATTTTACTTACAGTGCCAGAAGACATTCCTAGTTTCGATGCAATGGATCTTTGTGTCGGCGGATTTTCTTTTAGGATCAAGGACTTGATACGAACAGTGCTTGATATTTGCCTGCGTTCGAACAGTCATGTATTCGCGGTCATGTTTTCCTTTTAACTTTTAGTTAGAATTTTTTTCCTTTCAAATTTAATCTATCATAAATACCTTTTTTTGAAACGCCATAACCGCGATATTTTCACCGCTTTATAATTTGTTGATACGAATATTTCTCCTCGGAAAGCGCAGTTGCATAACCTTCGAGCCATCTATCAATTTTAAGAGACATTTTCAAAATAAATCTTTTATTTTACATTTCAATGAAAACAAAACAGTAGCAGATGATTATTCTAAAGTTGCCAAATTTTTATCTCAAAATGCAAACGCCAAAAATAAATTGCAAAATCATTTCCATA
Organism: Dolomedes plantarius; assembly: GCA_907164885.2. Taxonomy (NCBI): domain Eukaryota; kingdom Metazoa; phylum Arthropoda; class Arachnida; order Araneae; family Dolomedidae; genus Dolomedes; species Dolomedes plantarius. Next base: position 159,378,307 of record OU015497.1, on the reverse strand, counting down.
TAGTGCGAAGGACCTTCTGTAGTTAAATAGTTAGAATGAGTAGACCCAAATTTTTGAATACACGGTAATGTGTGCATCGATGATATAATTTTAATAGGACTGTCTCTGCGGAAGTAATCATCGTGGAAGTATACGATTTGCTTTTTTTAATTCCGAAAGCTCTCTTTTATGTAGTAAGGAGGAAAAACAACGTGCCTTTTCAGTATTTTGTGTCCTCTGAGGCAACAACAAAAGATCGTTTTTACTGTAGTGTTGAAAAGAAATCTCATGAATATATTTCTGTTTATCTAATTTGCCGTAAAATAGAAAACTATTTTTTTCTAGTAAGAAAGGCTTGTGTTTACTTTAACATAGAGTAGCTTGAAATTTTTTAAAAAATCTAACCATTGAAATTAGCTTTGGCTATGTGGGAATGTCTTTAAAAACATTTTAGTCTATTAAACGCATAATACTCGTTCATAAACAAACATTACCGTAAATTTTCTCAGCTTGAAGTACACAGATAGAAATTCTTACTACATAAGAGATTCGAAAAATTTGCTCAACAAATTTTAAATGTTTTTGACTCTAAAATTTTTTCAAGCCATCTCAGCACAGAGAAAGAAATGAATTGGTTTTGCAAGAGAACTGAACAGGTAATAATTACAAGATAGAAAGAACTTTTTATATACCATGTTTTTAAATTTTCTGTTGAATCATATAAACTTGACAATTCTATGTATTAATAAACACTTTAAAAATTTTTTTTGATGAATTATCCCATAAACTTGAAAGTAAATGAAGATAATTGGCAGTTAACTTGCATTTAATATTTCGTTCCCGTTCCGGTCGATAGATGGCTGCACCAGTCTACAAAACAAAACTAACTGAAAATTAATTTAATTCTGTTTAAATATGGCTAAAATTATTTAAAAAATGCACTGTCATCGTGTTATGAGCTATTCTAAAATTTTCAAATGTCTAGCTAATCGGGAAGTTAGTAAAAATCGATTGCATGATTTGTAAGGGACAAACACACAAACAAACAATAAAGCAAGTTAATAAAAACATGGTAAAAAATCAAAATAGTTATGTCAAGGCTGAAGTTTTTGGAATAATCGAACCAAAGAGAAAGCTTTTACGAAGAACACGAAATGATATAAAATAGATTGGCTTATAGAACTCCAAACTCGAGGAAGTAGATAGGTTGCATAATAAACGGAAAAGACAATTTCAAATAATTTCCTTGAGAATCTATGCTTTATATATATATATTTTTTTAACAGATTAACTACTAAGTGACTTTAAAACGGATGCTAATGAAAACTATTTGGAGTAATTTTTGCATATTATGAGAATACAGGAGAAGGTCTTGGAGTACGCCAGTGGTTACCGTGTGGCAGTTCGTCCCAGAGGATACTCGGTTCGTAAACCGACAAAGGCCACTGAAGGCTATCGTATCTAAGCCGGGTATCTGAAATTTCAATCTGTACACTGGAAAGTCCGTCCGTGGGTTTTGATGGTGAGGTGGAGAAAATGTTTTGGTCCACCGGAATTTTCTCCTGAGTGTGCTCAACCAAAATGGTTACCGCTAGCCACGTGCAAAACAGTAACAAAATCAGTAGATATTGGTCAGAAAGTTGGATGATTATTCTGCATATTAATAAGGTCTTTTTTATATGTCGGATAGTAACTTCTATGTACGTGTGGTGTCACGGAGCTAGTGACATTAGACGCAAAATAAATATATAGAGAATAAGTTGGAAAGCATGAATTTGAAAAGAAGGTATTTGGAATAGATAATAATAAAGATCTGTAGAAAATGATAGGATGAAAAATAAAGGAAAGGAAAGATTGGGAAGACATTTATGACAACAATAAAAGACCACACGCAAGAACCCCAAGCGCAAGTCCTAAAAAAGAATTAACGAGCGGGGAGAGTAGAAGTCTGAGAAAAAATATAAAAGTGTTGGCATGATGATGGGACATGCCCCATGACTAGGAATGGTCAAAAAGAAGCCTAGGATAAGCGAATGAGAAATGTGGGTGTTGTCAGAGGACACCAATTGGAGTCGAATTAGGAGCAACGAAGACAAATAGGAAAAAGAATAAATGGTCATTAAAAACATACATATAGATCATTCCCACATATACATACATATAGAGATGTAGCAACTGCCTGAAATCGGCCATAGATGAGTGATACGCCCCTTATGATCGATGAACATCATTCCGAGCCACCGCGCCTCACTGAGAATCAACAAGGCGGATGACATAAGACCAGCGAGACCCGAAGACTCGCTCCTAACATCAGATGCCCAGTGTACATCAATGTCCAGTGAGTTAATCCAAACGGAGGTAATGTCTTTCAATTATTAACTTGTCGTCAGCCTATTCTCTCTTCGCCATAGCTGAGTTAAATTTAAGAATGATGATGTGAGTGTAGATAGATATTGAGGTGATATTAAGTTTTGAGTTAGGTGTGTTATTAAATGCGCAGTATTATATCATACGCAGTATTATATCATACGCAGTATTATATGAATAATTTAAGGAAGTTAATATGATGATTATCAATTAATTGTATTATGCTGAGTGTACTTATGGGTCGTATTCATATTGATGAAGTATATTTTTGTGTGTATATGTGTGTAAGTAGTTACATCAATAAACCAGGGTATTGTTCAATGCCAGAGAAATATCTTATGTTATAATATTGATTCTAAATTATCAACTATATGATCAGCCTATTACATGTGGTGTATATTTACCATACCATATGTGTGAAATATAATATTTTGTGACACATATTATAATCTTTGAAGCAAATGAATACACATTTTCAATCATAATTCTCCCATTTAAGTTGAAAATAACCCCATTAAAATTACACTGGATGTCTTTAAATAAATAATTCATTTTAATACTTATAGCAATATTCCATTCTTAAAGCAAAAATGAAATACAGACTAAGTTATCTTAAAGCTGCCCTTTTGTATTCGTTTATGTCTCCATGTTAACCTATAGAAAAAATTTTCGACTAATTGTTAAGGTTACATGTACGTAACCTTAACGAAATATATTGACTCACGTAGATTTAGATTGGTTTTACGTCCCTATTAACATAACCATATATAATTATCGACGAATAGCAGATGACATATCCACTGACTACAATTATACCCTATCTATATAGTTTCTATTCCTTTAAAAAAACTGAATGGGAAGGAAAATAATCCCACCCCACGCGTCTCTGCGCTTCCAGTCTTACGTATTGGAAATTTTCGATATCGCTTCGCACACACTGTCTTTAATCCATCTCCGAGTATACATTTTTGGGTACCGCTCGGTTTATTCAAACATGCATAATACATAAGCATTATGATTAAATGAGAATTTTGAGTGGCCGCTCCGAGTTTTCAGGCATAACACAGTGTTAAGTTTCGCTTCCTCGGTACGTGCGGAATGCAGCGAGAGCACCGCCCAGATAATAGGGCGATAGGGAGAACTTGAATTGAAGGAAAAGGATATCGAGCGCTCGCGAGAAAAGTAAGGGCGAGTTCTCGCGTGGAAGCCAGTTCAGGAAATGCAGTTAGTCTGAATAGAAATGGAGACAAAACGTTATATGCATAACATTTATTCGATAAATATTCTTGTTTTCAACAAACACATAAATAAAGAAACAAAATTTTACATTCAAGGAACGGATCATCTAAAACATAAAAATCTAACTTCTGTCTCTGAAAATACATTGTATATCATCGAAAAGTTTCGTATATGCTGCCATAACATTGCGGCAGAAATTGTGCTCACATAAAATCCTAAATATATTGCATCACCAGTCCCTACATGTCGACACGAGTGACGCAAACGCCCACTTTAACGAGGAAATGTTGTCTTGTACCTTTGGATTTATGGCCGCATAACGCCACCAATTGGATGCCCTGAACATCATGTTGGATGAAAAATTACATAACGTATTGAAAGTCCTACAGTGGGTTGCCAAATTATTAGGGACACCTTGAAAATTAAACAATTCCATTGTTATTTGCAAAAATGATTAAAAATTGAGGGTTAGAGATAATGTAATTTATTTTAGTTGCGTAGAGTGTTTAATTTAGAACACGAAAAGAGCATGTTTGTTATTAATATGTATTTATTTTATCTTAAACAGTCATTTGGAAAAAAATTTGGTAAAACGCTTAATATTTTTGTAATGCCACCCTTTGCCGAAATTGCTGCTTCGAGACATCGAGGCATGCTCTCAATGCATGTTTTTGCATTTTCTTTCAGTTCTGGACAATGATTCCATATGTGTATCAGCTTTTCGATGAGTTGTCGCTTGTTAGTGATCAGTTCCGTCGCTACTTTCCTTTTTGTCAGCTCCCATATGTTTTCGATCGGGTTCAAATCGGGTGAATTGCCTGGCCAGGGCAAAACTCTGACATTATTTTGATCTAGGAAGGCTGTTACACTTCTGGCTTTATGGCAGGAGGCTGAGTCGTGCATAAATACGTACTCCTCATCATCAGGGAACCATTTATCGACTTGAGGCAACAGGCGATTTTCCAGGACTTGTTTGTACTGGACTTGCTTCCCCTGGACGAAGTATAGGCGCCCCATTCATTTCTTTGATATCACAGACCACACCATAATGCTTAATGGGTGTTTTACACTCTCCACGAGGCACTCAGGGTGAAATTTCTCTCCGGAGCGACGTCGCACAAATGCGCTTTTATCAGCCAAAATTTGGAAAGTTGACTCGTCGGAGAAGCAGACCTGTAAAATACTAAAATAAGCCTCCAAAACTCTTTGCGTAGGAATATTTCACAATAAGAAATCGTATTTCTCGACTCCAGTCCTCAAGTGCCATATTCTTGTGTATTCGAGCCCAGAAAAGTCGCTTTTTCTTCATTGCTTCAGTCAGGCGAGATTTTTTGGTTGGGCGATGACCCATCAGGTTCCATTCAGCCAATCTCCTCTGGACTGTCCTTTTGGAGACTTTGATCCCTTCGTCATTGATCATTGTGGTGAGACGAGACACACTCTGTTTCCGATTTTCGAGACAGGCATCCCTTATCTTGCGGTCACTACAACAGGTGGTAATGCGTTTTCTTCCACTTTTCCCTATACGGTCCGTTTCCAATTCCACAATATTGTCGATTTTTTTCTTAATCCGGTTAACCACTGATTTAGAAACATCGGCAATCGATGCTATCTGTCTTTGGGAATGTGTTGTGTTTAACAGAAGCGTCTTTATTTCAGTACATTTACTCGGGGAAATGTCTGAAGCTTTTCCCATGCTGAAAATTCCAACAGTGACATTTTTAAGGATTAAAGCAAAATAAAACAAAAATATTGACTGCAAAAATAACAAAAATAATACCGTATTAAACAAAACTTGTAAAAATAATACAATATTAAACAAAACTTACAAAAATAATACAATAGTAAACACAACTTACATTTCTGTTTTTTCTGTTGAAACGGCACGAATTACCCACAGTCGAACAAACGCTTTCACCTGCTCCAGAGTAATGCACGCAGGTGTTGTCACTTTCTAAATAGTATTTATAATATTGCCAGCAATACATAACAAATGATAAAATTCATGGGAATAATTATTTTTGGTAATAAGATACATTTAAATGTCGAAATTTCAGAAATTGCGTAGTGTCCCTAATAATTTGGCAACCCACTGTATGTGCGAGTTGAGAATGTGTTACTGACATATAAATTGCCAATTATGGGAGCACTCTCCTTCTTTGTTGGTGAACAAAAAAAGATCCGTCATAACAAAACACTGGTTGATGGCCTCGTTTAGCCTGGAACAGGTAAACAGAAGGGAGTGTTAATATCTGTCCTTTGACGGATGACGGCAGATCAAGTTTAACGGTTTATGGGAATTTAGTAGTAATTTATAACTGCAAAAGATCCTTAAAGCCAAATGCAGAATAAATATATATATATATATATATAAAAATATATATATATATATATATATAAAAATATATATATATATATATATATATATATATATATATATATATATATATATATATATATATATATATATATATATATATATATATATATATATATATATATATATATATATATATTGTAGCCAATTACAAATGGTTACACTAATACATGACAATCGATCAGGGATATAAAATGAAGGATATTCAATTTTTGTTTCCATTTTTGAGGATCCTATCTGATTCATTAAATTTGCACAAGAACCGCATCTGTATATTTATTGTAAAGGTTGTTTCATGGATTTTTTATCCAACTGGTTACTATAATAATATACACTGAAACTTGTCTCAGGTGGCTAGTAATTGTTACAAAAATGTCGCCTTTTGGAGGGGTGGCCGTCTAAAGAGATGTACGCTTCTCCCAACACAAGTTTGAAAATCATACAAATCACACGGAATGTGGAAAATGTAATGATTTTCTTTATAGAACGTTAAATAGAAATAGAATGGCTTACGTATAATTGGGAAAAATTTTAAATAATTATAGTGGTAAGATTATCCTCTACAAATTTATAAAACAAAAGTTACTGGCATATATCACCGCCAAGTTAATATTTAAATATGCTAGATCCGTGAAACTAATTGCAATACCGATATAGGAAGGTTCAAAACGATTAAAACTTATGTCGTGACAGGAATAATTATATACCGTTGTCAAAGGCTTTTATCTCTCTGGTATATTATCGTGTGTGAAATGCTAAACAGAGACTATTAAAGATTAAATTGTTTCTGCAATTAGTTTCGAGTGTACAAAAGCTATACATCAACTCTCTTAGTAATTATTGTGAAAGTGAAATAAAAATTCATATCTTAACACTTAAAAATATCTAGTTATAACGTTAAACGAGATAATGAGACCACACCTAAAATAATAAGATATCTAATATGGTTTTTGCGGCGATATGATATCCCTTTATATTTTACCATGTTGTTTTAGCCCTCGTCGAAGGTTTGGAAAGTGAAACGGGAATGTGACAACAAAACATTAATCATGGTTTATAATTTTTTTCAGTTCATAAGAAGCAATAAAAATGCAAACGTAAACAAATATCGACATACATAATTATCGACGAATAGCAGATGACATATCCACTGACGTCAATTATACCCTATCTATATAGTTTCTACTCCTTTAAAAAAACTGAAAGGGGCAGAAAATAATCCCGCCCCACGGTACTCTGCGCTTCCAGTCTTACGTATTGGAAATTTCGATATCGCTTCGCACACACTGTCTTTAATCCATCACCGAGTATACATTTTTGGGTACTGCTCGGTTTATTCAAACATGCATAATACATAAGCATTATGATTAAATGAGAATTTTGAGTGGCCGCTCCGAGTTTTCAGGCATAACACAGTGTTAAGTTTCGCTTCCTCGGTACGTGCGGAATGCAGCGAGAGCACCGCCCAGATAATAGGGCGATAGGGAGAACTTGAATTGAAGGAAAAGGATATCGAGCGCTCGCGAGAAAAGTAAGGGCGAGTTCTCGCGTGGAAGCCAGTTCAGGAAATTCAGTTAGTCTGAATAGAAACGGAGACAAAACGTTATATGCATAACATTTATTCGATAAATATACTTGTTTTCAACAAACACATAAATAAAGAAACAAAATTTTACATTCAAGGAACGGATCATCTAAAACATAAAAATCTAACTTCTGTCTCTGAAAATACATTGAATATCATCGAAAAGCTTCGTAAATGCTGTCATAACATTGAGGCAGAAATTGTGGTCACAAAAATCCTAAATATATTGCGTCACCAGTCCCTACACGTCGACACGAGTGGCGCAAACGCCCACTTTAACGAGGAAATATTGTCTTGTACCTTTGGATTTATGGCCGCATATTGCCTCCAATTGGAGGCCCTGAACATCATGTTGGATGAAAAAGGACATAATGTATTGAAAGTCCTATGTACGAGTTGAGAATGTGTTACTGACATATAAATTACGCCATATGGAATATACGCCATACGCCTTTGGAAATGGCCTTAAAAATGAATAACATTCACCAGTTTTTTAAGTTATGTTGAATGGATTTGTATATATTGAAGAGACTGATTTTCATGAACTGTTCGTTTACATAATAGGGACAATAGATTTTGCCCTATGACGAAGAGCATTGTATTTATCGTCGTAAACACAAATCCAATATTGATATACTTAAATAAACATGCTGGTAAAGTACGACAAATTTCTGGAATATTTTTGTAAAATTTGTTTTACATTATTTTGTATAGAAACATTTTTTCTGCTAAATAAAAATAGATATTTATACACTCATTAAGTAAATAATACAATTAAAAATGATAGACATTATATCATTTCTTTTAAAAGAAGAATTATTATATTTATCTAGCAATTAAACTTCTAACAACCACCTACCTTGAGTAGAAACCGAACCAAGAACAAATCGAATACGATGCTTGAGTTCTAACTACTAAACAGGCCCAGCACCTATAGAAAGAAATAAATCTGCGTGTGGAAATTGCCCACTTTGGGGGGGAAAATTCTTATCCTAACCGTATTACACTGAAAATGCACTGGGTTTGCACTTTTCAGAACTATGGAATTAACCTTTCGGTGGCTGTCACACGATAGTTCCTTGCACTGCAGATTGAGACAAAAAAAGGTAAAGAATTTAACAAGAAATCATAGACAACAGGAGCTAAATAATACTACCGAAAAGTAAATTAAAAATGCATTTAAGTATCGTAAAGCTTCAAATATCGTTTCACCTCAAACTTTGCTTATAATTATGATTGAGACATTTACCAGATAGGTTTTAAAGAAATTGCATTTTAAAAATACATCTAACACTGAAAAAAATATCAAATAATTTCCAGTGCCCAGCTTCTTGAAAACATAGCGAAAATCACGTTCGATAGCATTAAAAAGACGGAAAGTTTATTTCTATCTTATGGTCAATTGTATTTCGCAAAATTGAAGCCCCAGCTATAACTGACACCTCTTAAGCGACGAATTAAAAGTTCATTCAGTTCTTTATGATTTTGAAATCGTGAATCTATTCCTGCATGAAATCGTATATGATTGCTACCGCTCTACGGTAGAGTCATTTTAATTGCCGTTTCACACTGCCTCTACAGAATTTGAAAAAAAAAAGGAAATTGTAGTTCAAAAATAAGCTCATTAGGGCTTTGTTTAGTTTTGATAGTTTAAAAGCGCCGTAAAAATCGGACTAGGAAAATATGTCACTTTTAAAGGTGCCGTCGAGGATCAGAAATGTGCTGCAGAAGCCATTTCTTTCCAAACACTTTTGAAAAGCAAATGAGCGTAGTAAGTAAAATGGAATATTTCTACATAATAGAGAATTTCAAAGAAATAAGTTAATTTTTGTATAGTTATGATTTTCAAAAGCACATGTCTAATACGATTCCAGATTTTCGGTTTTTAAATATTTGATTTTATATATATATATATATATATATATATATATATATATATATATATATATATATATATATATATATATATATTCATTTATATATGTACATTCAAATTAATACAACGGTCAATGTATGCAATTAATGCCAAATATATATATATATATATATATATATATATATATATATATATATATAATAAATACGACGATGTATACAATTGATGTAAAAAAATATATATCTTTATAAACAAATCATACGGGATATTTTTATAGACAAAATAATGTAGAAGAAAATATTCAAATTAAATCTAATAGTACATACTGAAGAATATAGTACAGTTAATATAGTACAGTTTGAGGAACATATCTTTTACTGTATTTTAATATTTTTTTGGATAATGCCCAATCGTCTGCCGCATTAGCAAGAATTTTTTTGCAAAATTGCAGCCCTTTAGGTTCAGTGGTATGTCTGTACGTCGTATGCCAGTCAATCAGTCAGTCGGTCAGTTACGGAACTGTTTTATAGATACTATATATATACACTGCTGGCCACCCAAATTGCAACACCAAGAAAGACAAGAGATATCACAACAAAATTTATTTTGTAGATAACATGTTGACCAATTATCAAATGATAAAATTTATAGACTTCTGTGAAGTGTGGTTCCTGCTAAAATCAGTAGCCAGAGTAGTCACCATTGTTGGAGATCACCGCTGCCACACGCCTCGGCATTGATTCAAAGAGACTTTGGGTGAGTTCTTGGGGTACAGAAGACCAAGCAGCTTCCACACCTTGCCAAAGTTGATCTGCTGTGGCAGCTGGGGATGGAATCTGAGTCAATCGTAGAGCAACCATGGACCACATGTTTTCTATCGGCGAAAGATCCGAAGAGCGAGGCGGCCAGGGAAGCAATTCAATCTGGCGATTGACGAAGAACCGTGGGACAATGCGCGCCACGCGTGGTCGCGCATTATCCTGTTGAAATATGGCTTTGGGCAAGCCCTGAAGGTAAGGAAGGACAACTGGGTCCAACACCTCGGAGATGTAGCACTGGCTGTTTAAAGTACCGGCAATGCGTACTAGAGGTGTGCGAGAGTGATATCCAATACCGCCCCATACAATAATACCTGGTGCAGGACCAGTGTGGCAGTGCATAACGCAGCTGTTCAGCATCCTCTCGTCACGGTGTCTCCAGACTCGAATGCGACCATCGTGGTGTTGCAGACAGAAGCGTGACTCGTCAGTAAAGACAATTTCATTCCATTCTGCCGTCCACATCCTTCTGTCATCGCACCATTGGCGGCGGAGACGTCTGTGGTTCTGCGTCAAGGGTACACAAAGCAATGGACGTCTTGCTGACAGACCACTCTGCTGTAAAAGGCGTCGAATGGTACGCGCAGACACTGGATGATGCGTTACAGACTGCATGTGCTGTGCTATGGTTCGTGATGTGACTGGGCGATCCGTCACTGCCATGCGCACAATTTGCCTGTCATCACGTGAAGTGATGCGCTGAGGTGGATGCGATCGAACACGCCGGTCCGTCGTACCCTCCTGCATCCAACGATCACATATCCGCATTACAGTTGTTTGGTTTCGTCCAACACGACTAAAGATTTCCCTGAAAGATAATCCACAATATCGGTAGGCCACTATCCTTCCTCTATCGAACTCGGATACTTGATCAAAAGATGATCGCTGTTTTCGACGAGGCATAATTGATCGTTTTTTTTGAAAAAACCACAAGAAAAACACAATTGCCGAACTTGAAATCGTCGAAATCTCTAAGTCTCAAATAGCGCTTTGAAGTGGCGCCACAGGCGTGCGTGATGTGCGTCTGCGCTGGAATTCTAATCATTTGCATATCTCACCTCCGCTAATGCATGTTGTAAATTTCATGTTATTTGCATGTTTCCTTCAGGGTGTTGCATTTACAGTGGCCAGCAGTGTATATTCGCCAGGGTTATTGGAGAATGATCGATAATTTTCAAATTAGCCTGATATTTTTTAGGTTCATTCACCTTTAGGCTAGTTAGAAAATTCGGAATAATTTGCCTAAACAACCTGGTTTTATCCTGATTTATTGCAATAAGCCTAAAGTAGTAAGGGCTTACTAAAAATTACAGATAAATAAATTGTTAATTAAGAACTTTCTTTAGTGAACATATTAATTAGTTAAGGGTTACTTAGGTTAAAAAAGGTAACTTAAAAAATGCACAACATTCATGAACGGTTGAAAAAATGTATTATTACTATAAAGAATGGTATTATTATTGTTAAATAATTCTAATAAACAAATTATTAAAAAAGTAACTTTTAGACTTTGAGTCTGTCTTTCTCCCTCAACTTAAAAGGTAGGATAATAAAGCTCCAGGACTAAATTATGTAAAATGATAAAACATGAAATAAACTTTAAAATCAACATATTTTATGAAGCCTGAAAATAGTATTAATGTTTCTCGCTAGATAGCTCTCTAGTTTCGTATTCCCATAACCTAAAATCGATTGAATTATACAAGCAAGTAAAATTGAAACAGCGGGCTTTGAAAATTTTGCAATTTAAACGGAGTTTATCCGTAAAATTCTGTTTTTTTTATCAGGAAAGAATGCATCAGAGACTATAGAAATGATATATAAAGCTTGCGATCACAAAGCGTTATGCAGAGGAATTACTTTTGAATGGTTTAAGCGATTTAAAGATGGCCGCGCTTCACTGGAAGATGATGCAATGTTCGGATAAAGGAAAATTCGGACAACTCCATTCAAGGTATGGCCATGCTGGAATAGTTATTTGACCACAGAAGTGTCATTCATTTTTAGATGATACCTGAAGGATGTACTGTAAATAATGTAATTTACATGGCAATATTAGGAAACCTCAAGTTGGCCATCAGAAGGAAGAAAATCTACTCCATGATAATACCCAATACATCGATCTGCAATTGGGGCTGAATATCTAGCCAAAGATTCTGTAACTGATTTAAGACATCTTCCATACTCAGCCGATTTAGCACCTTGCGATTTCTTTTTTTTTCCGGAGGTATAGAAAATGTCTTCACAGAGAGCCGCTATTCAAGGGTAGAAGATATCAACGCTAATGCGAAAGATTGCCGTGGTGGACATTTAAAAAAATGGATTGGAAACCACTTTTTTGCAGTTTTACAGCCACTGGAATTAATGTGTAAATAAGCAAGACCTTTATTTTGAAAATTTTGACGTATAATTATATGTAAGTGTTGTATTTTATAAAATAGAAAATTAGTCCTGGAACATACTGATTATACCTTGTACATTTTAACTTTATTGATTTCACTGTGGCGAACATTTATGACACTTCAATGAACACAAATGATTTGCCTTCTTACATACGAGTTTTTGACACTCAGCATTTACAGCTGCTATACTCCTGACCTTCGAGTTTCGATTCATTCGCTTCAGCTTCACGAACAGATATACATTTTTTAGGATGTCTATAAGGATTTGTGGAAGAGAAACTGGAAGTCGCATCTAAGAGACTAAATGATAATAATGTCACTTTTTGTTCTTATCTAGTAAACATTATTTTCCACCTAAAGAACTTTCCCAATTAAATTTCGACAGACTAAAGTGCCACGGTGTACTTCTTGGACATTTAAAAGAATAATGTATCCGACTGTAACCGGTTTCTTACCCCTAGTTTCAACCATTCTTTCCGGTGCTTTCTTCTAACCTTTGTGTGCTTTTTGACTCTCTTGCTATTTTTGTATTTTCTGTTGAAAATGTCACAGTGATAAACGAAATTACTTTCGTCGGAATTTGAGGCAATGCTTTGGCAACAAGTTATGCGAATCTTTATAGAACATGAAGAACACGATACAAAAGATGTTTTATTGAAATTGTGTGCATAAATAGAGCATATTTCTTGATCAAAGTTACCTACTTGATATTCTCCTTTTGACATTTATCTTTTCTTATAACCCTCGTAAACCATTCCAAATCCTCTTTATCTCAAAATTTTCTAATATTGGGGGCAGAATATTCGGAATAAATAAAGTTAAAATGTATGACATGGGAGAGATTCCGATTTAAAGTCCAAAAGTTTATGATTTTAATAATTTGTTTATTTCAATTATGTAATAATAATACACTCTTAGATTAAAAAAAGGCGAACCAAGATAGAGTTATCCGAATGCGATGGAAATCGGTAGATGTGATGTACAGGGTTAGCATAAGTATCCCACTTCAGAGGGCTCTAGAATGTGTTCTATTGGTCCAAATGAGATAAAATTTGAACTACAAATCATTCAAATGATGCGCTTTACATTTATTTAAAAAAATAGTACAAAATTCCTCCGATAGGTGGCACTGTAACACACATAAACATATTTAATATGCTTTATAAATGTTAAATAATAATAAAAAAGTTGCATTCCAACTGCTCAATATGTCCTCCTTCATTTTCAACAATGATCTCTAACCGCAGAACCATATTTTCCACAGCTGACCGGAGTGAGTCTGCCGGAATATCAAGAACATGGCGTCGAATGCTGTCCTTCAGTTATGGCACAAATCCTGGCCTTTTACGGTAGATATTGTGGTGACTGCCTACGTTGAAAATGCCATTTTTTGACTATTTTGATCAATTTAATTTTTTGCAAGAATCTTTGAATTTAATATTTTCTCTTTTCAAAACAGTTTTCATTTTCATTCTACGTCAATTAGAAGCAGAGTTATAGCTATTTTAAAAAACATCGTCTAATACAAAATTTAAGTGACAAACAACTTTAAATGCGTCCATTTTTTGACCATTTTGGTCAATTTTATTTTTTGCAAGAAACTTGTAATTCAATCTTTTCTCTTTTCAAAACCGCTTAGATTTTCATTCTACAACAATTAGAAGCAGATTTATAGCTATTTTAAAAAAACATCGTCTAATACAAAATTGAAGTGACAAACAACTTTAAAGGCGTTTTTCTCAGAATTATGTTTTTTAGCACAAATCTCTACCGTTATCATGATATTTTAGATAATAATGCATATAATTTGATAAAATTTTCAGGAAATGTTTTAGATGCTATTGTTAATGAAATGACGTACAATAATTGATGTATAATAAATAGTTTTTTGTTTGGGGCTATTTTTATAAGGAAAGGAATGACGAATTGGGGAAAATTTTCATATTGGAACATAAAATTGTCTGTATTATTTTTGCATTTTAAAATTTCTCTTAGATTGTAGGTCATTTTGAAGATAACTGTTATATGTATCATGTGTAAGAAGGAAATTAAAATAGTAGCATTAGAATTTTGTTCAGAGTGATAAACGTTTTAGCTAAATTTCATTAAAAATTACTTCAAATTGACCAATTTATAAAAAAGTATGGTAGTTACAGGAAAGTTTTTTTATTTTTAAATGCTGTTTTACCATAAGAGACCAAAAAATACTTAAAAAAACAATTTTTTTAAAAAATTGGCTCCGAACGTAGGCAGTCACCTTCAGGAAACCCCACAACCAAAAGTCTCAGGGGGTGATATCTGGCGATCGAGGAGGCCATTCTGTTGGGGAATGACGTCTGATAACACGTGCATCTGTGAAATGCTGTCTTAGCAATTGCTTTACACAACGATCAATGTGAGGAGGTGCACTATCCCGCATGAAAAGGATGTTCTGAAGGCATTCACACTGTTGAAATTGTGGGATTACAAAATCCCTCAGCATATCTCGGTACCGGTGTCCTGTGACGGAACAGGTTTGGATTTCATTGCAGTTATCTCTTCAAAAAATACGGTCCAATCATAAAAGTAGCCGTAAAACCACACCATATCAATATGTGGCCAATTTGCATTAACCCTTCTTGGTGCATCGGTTTTTTTTGTTCAAGAGTGTAATACAATTGATAATAATAATAATTAAAAAATTTCCAACAATGATGATTGTTGTGCATTTTTTTTCAGGATGCAAGGGTAATTCGTGGATAGCGTGAGGGTTTTACGCCACCCAAATTCGACAATTATGACTGTTAACTTATCCATTGAGGCAAAAGTGGACTTCATCAGTCCACAGAATGTTCTATGGCCAAGTGACGTCAACCACTATTCGAGCAAGTTACTGAAGTGCAAAAGTTTTACGAACCTCTGAATCCCGTCCTTCAATAGGTACACAGGTTTGATTTTGTAGGGATAAAACTGCAGAATCCGTCTTAAGTTTTTTTTTGTACAGGATAATACGGGATATGCAATAGACGGGAAACAACTGGCACACTCATACTACCATCCGGCGATAACTGCTGGCTTCAACGATCGTGGTAGCCACATTTTCGACTCTAGAAGACTGGATTTGCTTTCGTCCTCTACCCGAAAGAATACCAAGTTGCCCAGTTCCTTTAAATTTCTGTATCATCTTGCGTAAGGCACATGGAGACACTGGACATTTTTTTTATCTGCCTCACACGGCGGAATTATTTTACAGCTGCAACGGAGTTCTGCTGGTTCGGGTAGAAAAATTTTACCAGTTACGCTTTTTCTTGCAACGTAGGCATTATGTGCAGAGAAGTAAGTAATGCTCGTTCTGAATCCACCTTCTTTTTATCCAAACAAAAATACTAATAGGCATGCGCTGTGATGCAAATGATTTTTCCCATTTTCAATATATGCTAATAAATATCACTTGTTTTATAGTGCCCCGTATCGGTGGGACTATGTACTATTTTAATTTGTTAATAAATGTCAAGCGCATCATTGGAATTATCTGTAGTTCAAATTTTATCTCATGTGGACAAACAGAACGCATTCTAGAGCCCTCTGAAGTGGGATACTTATTTTTTGCTAACCCTGTACATATACAGAAAACAAATTATTACAATTGGAGAAAACTTGGATGATTTATTCAAGAGAAAGAACTTCACAAAGTGAAAAAGTCAATAACGCGTTGGTCCACCTCTGGCCCTTATGCAAGCTGTTTATCGGCTTGGCATTGATTTATAGAGGTGGCGGATGTCCTCCTTCTGGATGTCGTGCCTAATTCTGTCCAACTGTCGCATTAGATCGTCAAAATCCCGAGCTGGTTGAAAGGCCCCCAAAATTCTCCAAACGTGATCAATGGGGTGAGATCCGGTGACTTTACTCGCCAAGGTAGCGTTGGGCACGCATGAAGACAAGCAGCAGAAACTCCCACCGTGTGCGTCACGGGCATTATCTTGCTGAAATGTATTGCCAGGATGACGTGATGTGAAGGACAACAGAACGGGACATATAATATCGTCGACGTATGCCGCTGTGCCGCTGTGCTGTAACTGCCGTACCGCTGTGCTGTAAAGGTGTCACGGATGACAACCAAAGGGGTCCTGCTAAGAAATGAAATGACACCCTATACCATCACTCCTGGTTGTCGGCCCATATGGTGGAAGATAGTCAGATTGGTATCCCACCACTGTCCGGGGCATCTCACGACACGTACTCGCTGGTTACCGGGGTTTAGTTCGAAGCGGGACTCATCATTGAGGACAATTCTAAACCAGTCAGGGACATTACAGGTCGAATGTGCCCGACACCAATGGAAACGGGCTTGCCGGTGTACAGAGATCAATGGTAGTAGGCGCAAGGTGTGCCTTTAGCTCAGACCCCTTTCTCAGAGCCGCCTATGAATGGTCCTTGAGATCACTGAAGCACCAGTTGCACGTAGGATAGATGATAATGATTAATCTAGGGCTGTGAGTGCCGCTCTGACTATTGCTCGGTCCTCACATTCTGTCGGTTATCTAGGCCGATCGCTTCTTTCTTGACACTGTTCGGCCGTGGATCACCCATTCCTTCCAACATCGTCTAATAGGGACATCGCTCCTATCCAAATTTCGAGCAATTCGCCGAATAGACCTACCAGCTTCTTCGCAAAGAATTTATAACCTGGAATCGAAATTTCTCTTTAATATCCAGTAAGATGCGCAGTTAAGATGTGCTGCAGCGCATCTTAACTGCGAATTTGATTGGCCGCCAAACTTTAAAATTTTGCATTTTCCGTCAAAATATGTATGCATATCAATTTGTGTCCAATTTGCATTACCCGTTTTTGGTGCGCGTTTTTTTGGTCCAAGATTCTTGTAATACAATTGATAACAATAATTTAAAAAATTCCATTAATGATGATTGTTGTGCATTTTTTACGTTACTTCGTTTTAACCTAAGTAAGTCTCATAATATTCATAGCTTCACTAGAGGGAGTATAATTAACAATCTCTCTATATGTAATTTTTAATAAGCCTTTACGATATATTGCAATAAGTATGGGTGAAACCAGACTGTTTGAGCAAACTATTGAGAAGTTTCTAACAAGCCAAAAGGTATATGGACTTATTATAATAAGCCTACAACATTGAGGCTAATTAGATAGACTAATAATTTTGCAATTTTGCAATATAGTTACTGACTAATAATTTTGCAATTTTGCAATATAGTTACTGACTAATAATTTTGCAATTTTGCAATATAGTTACTGACTAATAATTTTGCAATTAGCCTTGCGTACTGCAAAATGACGGCGCTCATTGCAATAAACCGGATTTCTAAATTCGCTTTCGACATATATATATATATATATATATATATATATATATATATATATATATATATATATATATATATATATATATATATATATAATATTAAAAACTAGTAATTTCTTAATTCAACAATCTTAACATTTAAAAACTATTAATTCCTCACTTTACTATTCCAAATTACAAACCCTTTTTTAATTCCTTGAAACAGGTAATTCCCTTTGGGCATTCGCGTTAAATTCCATTTTAAAATCTAACATTATTCTAAATTCCCTTGGGCGTACGAGCTAACTTTCGTTTTCAAATCTAAGTCCTAAAAGGCCTCTAGTGGAAAAAATTAAATGGCTGCCTGTTTAAATGAAAACTAAACTGGCGTAGCGTGGGCAGAAAATTAAACGCTGTAGCGCATTTGTCACGCCTTTTCTTAACTTTTAACCAATTAAACCCTACTACGATCACATGACGAGATGAGTTTATATAAGGTTTGGGATCACGTACATGTACGCTTTTCGGATTTTGTAACTGTCCCGAGAAGTTATATTGTGTATTTAAAAAAATAAAAGATGTAGTTATATTAACGTTGTGGTGTTTTATGTGTCCGAGGGTGAGATGAAAAGCGGGAAAGGAAATTAAACATGTGATGCACGGCCGGGCGACAAGTCATCCATCTTTACCTCAAAAAGAAATACCACTCGGGCCTTCCTTCGTCGGCCCGCGCCCGTGCTATTACAAAAGTCGGCTGGAATACCTCCCCTCGGATACAGACAGTGAGTTGAGCCGCCATCAATACTTTTCAACGGAGAAAAAACTCCCCTATCTTACCATGTGACATTGATAACTTTACTCGAATACAATATTGTGCTGTGTGTGTCGCGTACAAATCCCGTGGATTCCCACGAAGTGAACTTTGATTGAATCTGAAAATTAAATTTTTGTGTCAAAGAGGAGTTTCATTTCCGGATTAAATTAAGCCAAGATGATGTCGCTGACTTCGGAGTGTGGATTACCTACTATTAATGATTTTCAACGACGAGTTGTCGACCACCAGTGTTAGTTTTGTGTATTGCAATATGAATATTTTTCAGTCGTCGAATCATGTGAACTTCCGAAGTTTCGTGGCAGAGATTTCGTGAAAAAATATTTTCAGATTATGTGAAACGTCGATTTTCACTAATCGTTGACCTGGGGATAAAAATATCCCGAGAAATTCTGCGAAAACATATGCTGTGTGCAGTGGAATAGTCTGTTGGATACAACGTGCGAAGTTTTGAATTTAATTGACTGAAAATTCACTTTTATGAGAGACTGTCATCTAGTGTCATCTCCTATTGGGATACTGAGTTCTAGGACTATTTCGAAATAAAAACTGTCACCTTGGGACTAGCTAAGCTAAGAACTTCACCAAGATAAATTCAGAACCGAGCTGCAAATGTTAAAATTATGAAGATATGTAATGGTGAAAATTAATACGGATAATGGTAAGGGTGTGAATAACCACTTCAATTGGTAAGCTAAAATTTACGAATTATTGTTAAGGGTGAAAAATTTTAATATTAATAGATACTGATAAAAATTTATTATAAATGTGTTTCGGTGAAAGTATTTTCAAATTGTTGATTTAATTAAGTACCTATGATAAAAAATAAATCGATAAAGAGTAAAACGAAAGTAAAAATCATTGGTTTAAAACGTGTATTTTGTTTTTGATTTTAAAATGTTTCATTTTGATTTGCATTTTGATGGAATTTTAAGAGTATATTTTTTCATATTATAAGATATTTGAATTTAAAGAAAATTTTGAGACTTATATGTGATAAATTTATTATAAGTGTGTGTTTTTAGTGTAATTTTATAATATTTCTATGTTCTTTTTCTGATAATGAATATTTTAGTGTTTTAAGATAATTAATGATCCTTGGTTACGTTAAACTGAAATATTAAATGAGTAAAGTAATGTTATGAGTATCTAATTTTGCACGCAGTTCTGAATCGTCGCGGAGAAAAAGAAAAAAAAATAACGTAAATCATTTCCGTTTTCGAGCGCCTTTGTATTACATTTCGAAGGTCGCCTCCGCAATAAATTTGAATGCTCAGCATTAGTTTTGTAAACACGATCACGAAAAGACCCAAACTTGTTTTGATTCATTTGACCTAGAATTTTTGCGACTTTTTAAATTTAAACATATGATGCCTGTGGTTTTGGTTTTGGAAAATATCTGCAGGGATAACATAGTAATTTTCAGACATCAAGAAAATTTTATAATTTAAGTACTTTGACATATTACATTTGATGTTGAAACCTCGTAAATTGTTCTACGAATTTAAGTAAAGGAGATTTCTGGAGGTTCAGTTCGACAGTTAAAATTCGTTTCACGAATTTCATAAACGGAACATCTTTATAACATGACTTAGGGTGCCAAAAAACCACAATTGGAGAATTGAAAAACCATTGTATGTTATATTTGGTTCATCCGCCCCAGAAAATTCTCGAAATAGAAATAATGAAGAAAAATAAATAAATAGAAGAGAGAATATTATAATGAGAAATATGTTTTAAGATATTAAATACGAACGATGAATATTTGGGAACTTTACAGCGATGATTCATACCAAAATGTGATATAAGAAAAGAAAAATTAATTTTGGTTTATCGATTTCATGATTAACTTAATAAAACTGAGATGGATATTGGTAAAAGAATTTTGATTATTTGTGTCAATTAATAGAATAATAGTTTGAAATTTGAACATTAACATTAAATTATGGCAATTGATAGAGAATATTAAGGTAATATTGGTATTAGGAGTATTTTATTATTGTGTGTTTAATACTTTCATATGTTGTGTATAAAATTGATAGACCAAACTTTCACACTAAACGAGATTCTGAAATTGTCCATGCTTGCAGATTGAGATATTATAATGCACCAGAGAACTTAAAACTACACCACGAATAATGACAAACATTAGATCCATTTTTCTTTCTTTTCTATGTGATGTTTAACATCATTATATATTTTTTAATTGATATAATTAATTATGTATTGTCCTACTAAAGATATATTAAAAAAAAAAAAAAAAAAACTGTCTAACTTAAACTTTCTTCTTAAGAATACTATTATATGTGAATTTTTTTTGGATCTCAATTTAAACACCGGCTATGACAACTCTACTTCTTTAACCTTTCAGTAAATTTCCTATTTCTTGAAAACCACTTTCCTATCACCCAACTCTACAAGCGCGTTGGATGCCGTCCCAACTGTTTAAGATCTTATTAATTTTTTTTACTATTTGTTTTTAATTCAACAACTCAGTCACTTAAAGTGCTGAAGACTATATGCTTGAGTAATGACTAAAACAGGGCTGGGATGGCCACTCCTTTTGTCCTCCCATTTCTATATATTATACTCCCACAGGTATGACAACTGCACCTTTTCCTTTTTCTCCATCTGTGTACATGCAAGATGCTGTTTTTCAACGCAGCCATATTCTGTCGGAGATTTACGGTTAGTCCACTGTACGGCTAAAAAGACTCTTCCTCCTTATTAGTCAGAGAACAATATGGAGAAAGAAAACCCACTTGTTACACAAACATAAACACAACCCTCACTGCTTAGAGGTAGAATTAAAGAATTTGAGACTAAGAGTTTGGGTAACACACATACAACAAGGTACCTTCAACACAAAAAATTGGATATCCACGTAGAATTAAAATAAGTGTACACAAATGAATAGTCGATAAATAATTTGAAAATAAAGTGAAAAGTATTGAGAATAAATAAATAAAGTTAGAATAAATATGAATAAGTATAATTAAAGAATATTGAATAGAATTTTGGAATGAATAAATATTGTCGAAATAAAATGAATATAAGAAATGATGAAATGAGAATAATAAGAAATATAAAAGATATTAAAAAGAGATTTTTGTTGATAATAAGTAATATTGAAATAAAGGAGATAATGGATATTAAGAAAAAATAATGAGATAAATAAAGATACGAAAACTAGATAATGAGTGATATGTTCTGTAATTTTTATATACAATCTATATATTTGAAATGTGATTTTTATTGAAAGTGTGATTTTTATTATAAACTGTGATTTTTATTATGTAACTAAAGAACTAATTTTCTTTATATGTAAACAAGTCGAGATAATGTGATATTTATGCATTCTACGTTTGTGAAGCAGAAATGACACAGCACTAAAAAGACTGTGATTTTTTTAATTGGTGTTTTCCTCAACATACTAATGACTGTGAAAGGACTAAAAATGTTGCACAGATAAATCATTACAAGATAAGTAAATAAAAAATTTTTTTTTGGACTCACTCCATAGTAGTGAACGTTGAGGAAGAATTTTTGAATTTTTCATCCTGTTATCAAAGACAACTTCATTTACTTAATTTTTGTTTGTTTTTGATATTTTTATTACTATGTTTTGTTATTCTGTATTATTCAAATCGAGATGATAGTAGATATTGTATTAAATGTATGTTTCCAGTGAAAATTTTTGGTAGTTTACAAATTTTTGGTTATGTTAATTGATTTTTTTTTTTTCGAGATTTTGTTGTGTGGGGAGACGTCCCTATTCAACAGGTTTCAAATACATACTTATGTAGAATCTTCAATTTAATATTATGTGTCCTTCTTTTTAGTGATTTTATATATATTTTTCAGTAAATTTGATAATGTTGCTATGTCAGCTCATCACGTGATCTTTAACAAAAATTTTTTTGCAATTTAACTTTAATTGAACTTGATACGTTAACTTATTCCAAATTTTTTAATGCCCATTCTTGTCACTCATCTGAGTGAGTCTGCCCTCCAATGCAGGCATTGTAGGTCAGCCTCTTCTCGGACGGGGGGGATATTCTATAATATTAAAAACTAGTAATTTCTTAATTCAACAATCTTAACATTTAAAAACTATTAATTCCTCACTTTACTATTCCAAATTACAAACCCTTTTTTAATTCCTTGAAACAGGTAATTCCCTTTGGGCATTCGCGTTAAATTCCATTTTAAAATCTAACATTATTCTAAATTCCCTTGGGCGTACGAGCTAACTTTCGTTTTCAAATCTAAGTCCTAAAAGGCCTCTAGTGGAAAAAATTAAATGGCTGCCTGTTTAAATGAAAACTAAACTGGCGTAGCGTGGGCAGAAAATTAAACGCTGTAGCGCATTTGTCACGCCTTTTCTTAACTTTTAACCAATTAAACCCTACTACGATCACATGACGAGATGAGTTTATATAAGGTTTGGGATCACGTACATGTACGCTTTTCGGATTTTGTAACTGTCCCGAGAAGTTATATTGTGTATTTAAAAAAATAAAAGATGTAGTTATATTAACGTTGTGGTGTTTTATGTGTCCGAGGGTGAGATGAAAAGCGGGAAAGGAAATTAAACATGTGATGCACGGCCGGGCGACAAGTCATCCATCTTTACCTCAAAAAGAAATACCACTCGGGCCTTCCTTCGTCGGCCCGCGCCCGTGCTATTACATATATATATATATATACAGTGGAATCTCGATCGATCGATTTCGGATCCATCGTATTTCTGTATGTGTCGTTCATTTTATGAAGTCCCAACGATCACATTGCTTTGTTATGTTTCCGCATCTATAATTTTCCCGCATTTATCGTTCCTTTCAATCGTTCCCTTGAAAAACGATCTTTCGAGATTCCACTGCATATATATATATATATATATATATATATATATATATATATATATATATATATATATATATATATATATATATATATATATATATATATATATATATATATATATATATATATATATATATATATATATATATATATATATACAGAGGCTGTTCGCACATTTTTTAGACGATTTTGGTAAGCGGTAATAAAAAATCGTTTGCTGCAAAAGAAATAATTACAATTGTACTATGTTTTTAAAAGTCAAATTTATCGTCTGCGGCTTGAAAGTTGTGTTTTTATTCAAAATGGCGTTTTTAACAAAGCAGTACATTTACGCTCTTTCCGAAGATAAATATGCATAGTCCGTTATCCAAAAACGATGTGAGAGTCATGGTTTTGTGATATCTAAAGCGTCGATAGGTAATATTGTCAACAAGAAAAGAAAAAAACGTCAAATTGGAGCCTCAAGTGGGACAAAAATTCCAAAAAAGTATCCAGGTAAAAAACGGAAGACTTCGACTATTGCAAAGGTACGTTGTTAAATGTTAAAAGAAAATCCCCCTAGTCAAAGGACAGTTGCAAAATCATTAAAATGCTCGGTGTCCACTGTAAACAAAATGATAAACGTTGATTTAAATCTCAAGAAAGCGAAAAAACGAAATGTGCATCGTCTTCTTCCAAATCATATCGCTGAACGCAGGACACGCTGCAAAATTCTATACGAGAAACACTTATCCAAAGAAAAATGGAAAACAATTGTCATAATAGATGAATCATGGGTGTATTTAAATGATTGCAACAAAAAAAGAGCCATTTATTATCATAAAAGGGGAGAAAAAAATTTAAGTACATGGTTCAAAGAATCGAAAGAAAGTTTTTCTAAGGGATTCATGATTGTTGCTGGTTTTTCTTATAATTGCAAGTTAAAAATAAAGAGAGTGGAAAAAATGTCAAGATTAACTCCAAATACTATCAGGAACATATTTTATCGCCAATTTTTCTGAATGAAATACCATCGCTTTACCCACAGTGCCATCAATCTGTGAGACTCCATCAGGACAAAGCTAGCAGTCACACATCAAATTCCACTGTAAATTTCCTAAAAGAAATGGAACAAAAAACTGGTATCAATGCCATACCCTTCACTGATATCCCTACTATATCTTCCTATGTATCACCTATGGATTTTTGTGCTTTCGGACTTTTAAAATCTGCATTATCCAAACGTCGTTCCAAAACCCTTACACGACTCTGGAAAGCTGTTCAGGAGGAATGGGATAGAATACCTCTTCTGACACTTCAAAAGGCAGTGGCGTACGCAAGGGGGGGGTTGATGGGGGTTGTAACAACCCCCCATTGGTTCTGATTACATATATTATTTAATTAGGTTTATGCTTTGCACTGATTGTTTAAAACTACTCTTTCATAGTAATAGTCCAGTCAAATTAGCTCAAAATGGCGGCGAATCATGCATTAAATGAAGGGGTTGAGATTTTATCAGGAATGTGTAGGGGATGGTCCCCTGAGCAACGCATAATAAAGTCCCCTCGATTTCAGGCGCCGCGGAAGGGGGGGTTACGAGGTCACTTTTTTCAGTTTTTGGCGTTTATCTCGAAAACGGTGCGTCGCAAAGAAAAATGTCATTTCCAAAAATTAGAGCTTATAAAATTCCCTTCCAAATGGTATATCCATGCTTGTACCGAAGTTTACCGTGTTCGAGATATGAGCCGTTGAATACGAATTATTTTAAAAAAAAGTGGTAGCGGTTCAGGTATCTCGTCAAACTTCCTCTTCTAACTCTTTCCCCTTCCATTTCTCAGAAAACTCGTTTTAGAGAAAGTTGTAGAGCGAAATATTTCCTTCAAAAATGTATAGTGTTATGCTAATTTATCTTCACCAAGTAAATAGTTAGAGCGTTTTGAAGTTTAGGGGTTCTTTCAACATTTTGCTTGTAAAATGCTCGTCACTCAAGTTTCGTTTCCATGGTCTGTAACTCTCTTAATCACTTTGTATGCTGTTTAAATAGATACGTATAGTATTCATAACCCATATGAATAATAAATTATGTATACCTGTACGTATAATGTATATCTCATAATATACAGAAGAACACTTGTAGTACAAAGGAGGAAGTAAGAAAACAAACCAAAATGTATAAAAGTTGTTCATATAATCAAAAAATGGTTATCAAAAGTATGTTCAAACAACAGTTACATTAAATATATTATATACAATTTATTTCATCAACTGCCTTTCCTGTATATTAAAACCCATCAATCTGATACTTCGGAAAAAGTTTCAAACAAGTCAAAGTCTTCACTATCATTTTAGCTTCTGTAGAATGTCCGAATTTTCATGAACTGATTTCCCACAAAGGTGGCATCGCACTATAATGCCACGATCAAAGTCACTAAGCTCCTTTTACTTACTCATCGTCTCACAAACGCATAAATATGACCTGACAAACCACTACCAATACTTTTATAGCTTTCGGTTACGCATCAAATTACGTCACCTGCTAGATCCACTTCTTTAGGGGGGGGGGTGTCCGGATACTTTTGACCGGATAGTGTATAATGTATTATTGAATATTAATGAATTATATGAATTATTAAATTTACTTAATGGGGTCAGTACGAGCAAAGAAAAATGAAAGGTACCTGTGGTGATAGAGATCATGCTCATTTGGCGGGGCCTGGAACATGAGCAGGAACATTCGTTCCTCACTCCAGTAATGTCTCCTGGTGAAGATTTGGAGTCATAAAACAGTTTAGCTATGTTTGTTGTTTCATTGGCATACCACTGAAAACATTGTACTATTGCTGCTTTGCTTTTACCATAAATCGCTGACGTAATGTCACATCCTGAGAAACTATGGATGCAGAGAATGTACTGGCTGAATGATAAGACCTGAAGATGTTGCGAAGAGTAGATCCTGTCTTCTGTGTTGCCCCGTCCGGCCTTCATGAAACACACATTCGTGTCTCGTGGGGTGAGTGACACAAGTTAGACGAGCAGGTCTTACCTATCTACTATCACCACAGTTGAATGAGAGGTGTTTTGTCACTCACCTCTGACAATACTGCAGTCAGCATCTCCTTTTTCTGTAGTAGACTGTATACCTCTTGCACCCATGGCCTGAACTAACATAGTAATGAGCTTGGTTTTGTTCCTTTCATTGGAAAGGAAGTTTTCCTGATGAACAATAGTCACCGTGTTCTTATTGAAGTCAATATCCACTGATGTTTTACTTGATGCTCTCCGATGTTGTTCGTCTCTTTCCGTGGAGTTCGTGTCTTCATAACCATCAAAGACCACAGCTGAACTGCTGCCGTAATGGTTGATTATGTACGATACATATTGATTGCAGATGGAGGCGAAGGTGGTGTTGGTGTTCCACTTACACCTATGAAGCAGGAAGCTGCCATGGATTACCGTGAAACTGTTCTTCACATTGATCAGTTGATTACATTTTGGTAAAGTATCAGACAGTGCTGACCTTTTGATTTTTCTCATTATCCCCTCGGCGAATAGAGACATAGGGTATGGGGCTAACTCGTACGTTAGCAACTCCTCTACATCCCCTTCTTTCTTCTTGGTGATCAGAGTTCTTTGAAATTTCATTAGAGGCTCTACCACCACTACCTCATCATTAACTTTGATCATATTTCTCATCGCAGCTAAAGGAATGACTGAGTCCTTCTTGGATTGTTTCACTTCTGAGAAATTCATTCCAACAAAAGTGCTCATTGTGCGAGTTCCAATTTTCAAGGCCTGGTAGCAGTTGACGTTACTTGTTCCAATTACTCCCTTTGAAAGTGACATCAAACAATTACGTTCAGCAAAAGGCGGGTGATCAGCCAACCATTGAGCAAGCTTCCTTCTGTCTAGATCATCTGTGGTTATGCGTGATGCTCGAAACTCGACATGTTGTTCTCCTCTTGCAGTATGGACACCACAAAACATCTCAAGTGAACTACATATTGCTGTAACTGTGCGTGCTCCCCCAACCCATTTCGCCAACAACGAATCACTAAAGTCTCGTCCACGTGTTAATTCTACTTCACTCTTCATGTCACACATGAGTGTCACCTCAATTGCCATGTCAGACCACACACCAGCCATTGGTGCTCCAGTTCTGTTTACAGTGAAGTATCCAGGATCAATAAAATCCTGTTTAAGTTGAAGGTGGCAAGTTGTTAGTCACAGCATGTGTTGTACATATAGGTGAGTACACTTTGCATAATGAAAATGCCCGCTGCCATGGAAGTAAGATATCATCAGTTGGGCCCTTGTCATATGATCTTCCTTGTCATATGATTGCGCTGTGCTGCAATGAATTTTTTCATCAACACCACCATTTCAAAGTACTGGACCCACAAAGCTGCTGTTGGCCCATTACCTTTGAGACATGACAATTCGTTGCTCAATTTCCACTGAATGCTGGCAAGGGAGGTATTTGTGGAAATGTGATGTCGAGTAATTTCTACTGAGGTCAGAAGTAACTGAACTACTTCTTTTTCATATGGTGTGGTATCTAAATTTTCCAAAATGATCTGACTTAGTGACACTTTTATACATTTTGGTTTGTTTTCTTAGTTCCTCCTTTGTACTACAAGTGTTCTTCTGTATATTATGAGATATACATTATACGTACAGGTATACATAATTTATTGTTTATATGGGTTATGAATACTATACGTATCTAATTAAACAGCACACAAAGTGATTAAGAGAGTTACTGACCTTGGAAACGGAACTTGAGTGACGAGCATTTTACTAGCAAAATGTTGAAAAGTACCCCTAAACTTCAAAACGCTCTAACTATTTACCTGGTGAAGATAAATTAGCATAACTTCATACAATTTTGAAGGAAATCTTTCGCTCTACAACTTTCTCTATCACGAGTTTTCTGAGAAATGGAAGGGGAAAGAGTTAGAAGAGGAAGTTTGACGAGATACCTGAACCGCTACCAATTTTTTTGAAAAAAATTCATATTCAACGGCTCATATCTCGAAAACGATAACACTTGGGCTCTAAGTTAGCACCTATCCTTTTTAATATTTTTATGAACTACATTCCTAACTCTCCATTCACTACACTAGCCATGTTTGCGGATGACACGGCAATACTACCTAAGCATCAAAATGTTAAATATATGCACAAGTTCCTACAGAGACATATTGGAATTCTTGAACGACGGTTCGAACGGTGGAGGCTCAAGTTAAGTCCTTCAAAATCTAAAGCTATTTTTTTTCAATTACAATAGAATTCCATCTCCTCCGGTCACAGTATGCAATCAACTGGTTCACTTTGAGAGAGAAGGCAAATACCTAGGAATTTACCTCGATAGTCGACTGACGTGGAGGGAAAATATTGAACATAACATTAGAAATTTTTTAAGCCCGTAAGTATATCGCCCACCTCCTGTACCAGAATAAAAAGGGTTTAGATAACAAACTACTCTTGTATAAAACCGTACTGCGTCCCATCCTGTTGTACGCCGTTCCTGTTTGGGGCTCAGCGGCTGACACCCATATCCAGCGATTGCAGACAATTCAAAATAAAACACTCCACGGTATTAGGAAGGCGCCCTGGTACCTTAAAAACGTACTTATTCACAGGGATCTGAGAATCGAACCCATTCGGCAACACATTAAAGATCTCGCATCTAACATCTACAAAAGATTATATTCAATAGACAACGAAGAAATAGCTAACCTCCCCGACTACGACCCAAGGGAATACTATAGGCGTCCTAAGGCCACTTTGATTATTCACCCTGGTCTCCTTCCCCTTTCTTAACTCTCCCTCGAACCTCTTCTAAATTTTAATTTACATTTGCCGTTGCTTCTGGTTCTGACCTGCGTTTTTTTGATGGATCGACATCAAGACTATCCTTACTAATTTTTGCTTAATCGTCTGCTACCGTAATTTTTTTTAAATAAAACCTGCCACATTATTTACTTATTTATTTTTTGCTAGTATTAGTATTATTTATTTTTATTTATTTATGTATTATTATTAATATTTTTATTATTATTCTAACTTTCAAGTCAACACTTTTCTTTTAATCCCGAGAACGGAAGTATAGCCACAAAAAATTTTCCATACCGAGGATATGGAGCCCTGCTCTCTGGTGCCTCGTTAATGTACCATGTCTATGTCTATGTCTACGGTAACACTTGGGTACAAACATGGATATACCATTTGGAAGGGCATTTTATAAGCTTTAATTTTTGGGTTTGACAATTTTCTGTGCCACACCCTGTTTTCGAGATAAACGCCAAAAACTGAAAAAAGTGACCTTTGGACCCCCGCGGCGCCTGAAATCGAGGGGACTTTATTAGGCGTTGTTCAGGGGACCAACCCCTACACATTCCTGAAAAAATCTCAACCCCTTCATTTAATGCGAAATGAAAACCTAATTTGACTGGACTAAAACCCCCTCCTTTGAAAATTTCTGCGTACGCTACTGTCAAGAGGCATTATTATCATGGAAATTGCGGTGTCGAAAGATAGTTCAGAATAAGGGATGTCAAATAGAACATTTAAAACAAAAGAATTTTATGTAATTTAGTTTTGTGAATACAATATACATCGTCTAAAAAATGTGTGAACAGCCTCTGTATATATAAATAATATGCCGTCTCGTTAGGAACTAATATAAAAACTGTATATATATTTTAACTATATCTCTATTCTTTGAACTGGTTTAGACTATGCCGATCTGGGAGCTACTCCGGGCTTGACTCTATCCCGGGGACGTTCGAATAAAATCCTCCTGAATTATGGAGGAGGAGCTCCTCACAAGGTGAGAAGATTGCCGAGTCAGCATGTGGGCTTTTTCCTTTTACTCTCTTCTCTCGAGCCATTTCACAGCCATGCAGATAAAAGCCATGCAGATAAATTTAGATCTTTCTAGATTCTGTGAATCTCGGCAAGCTCCGATTGATATGTTAACGGAATGTTTTCCGGAATTTTGATAGAGTCAAAGTCACACCTTACATTTCTGTACTATCTGCTATATATATATATACATATATATATATATATATATATATATATATATATATATATAAATAACATTAAAAATCCCTTCAGTCTTTTAAAATTCTAGTTTATTCTAAATTCCCTTGGGCGTTCGAGCTAATTTCGCTTTTGATTCTAAGAACAAAGCATATGCGTAGCGTCACCTTAAAAAACATAATTTCTCGCGCATCTTTACGTAATATAATACGTCACGTCTGGCACAAGAGTCAGATTCAACCAATTAGTATTTCTTTTCAAGATCACATGACAAGCGACTTCAAAAAGTCTATAAAAGGCTCTGTGTCATGTAGATCTGAACACTCCCCGGATTTCTGTCGTCATGTAAAGTTGTAGCAGTTGATACGAAAATAAAAGTTTTTTGGAAGAAGAAGTGTTCTTTGTGTGCCCGGGTATTTGAGAGACCTGAGGGGCCATATTTGAATAACTACCTTCAAGATGTCAAAAAGCTACACCGGCCGACGACGTTTGATGCAGAACTGAATGAAAGTTGCTCGTGACGCATGGACGTGGGGATAATATCAACCGTTTTCGCCGCCCACCCTCGCCTGCGTCCGGTGGTGTTACACATATACAGTGGACGCTCGTTAATTCGAACTCGGTTAAATCGAACTTTCGGTTAATTCGAACTAATCCAAAGGCCCCTAAAAACTTGTAGTAGAATTAATGTTAAAAATATCTCATTAATTCGAACTAAATTTTTTATCACTTCTGTTAATTCGAACTAAAAATTTGACAAAAGCATTTGTTGTTCCTCGTTTAACGGAGAAAATACACGCTTTATTTATTATTTTGTGTGCCAAAATTATCTGTATTTCTTTTCTGTGAAAAGAGGCACTTGCCTCCATTCCTAGACTATTGCATTTCCGCTAAACGTTAGTGGCTATTGTCCTTATCAGAGCTTATCGGACAAAGTGATTTTCCGTTATTTGTATCGATTTTTTTAGAATTTCAGAAAAACAAACCAGTCTTTGCTGCAGATTCTAGGATGCTGCGTCAGTTATGCCTGCAGTGCAGGCTGTATCTAGATCACAAGTTAATGTGATCTAGTTTTTCTTCCTTAATGTATGTTGTGAAAGTGTAAAAATTCAGGATGTCTACACGTGGAAAGTACAAAACCCTAACTTAGGAGACAAAGGTAGACATTTTAAAGAAAGTAGAGAATGGCGAATGTCAAACAAAGTTAGCAGCTGACTATGAAATTTAAAAAAATACCATGTCAACTTATTTTATAAACAAGGAGTCGATTTTAGATTCATGGGAAAAATCAAAATTGGTTAGAGGAAGGAAACTCATGAGATATGCTTTTAAGGAAATTTTTCTTCTTCAGTGATACACCTTTAAAGTTATATATTTTCCCATAACCTCGGATAATTCGAACTTTTTTCTGAGAACCTTTGAGTTCGAATTATCGAGTGTGTATAAATATATATATATATATATATATATATATATATATATATATATATATATATATATATATATATATATATATATATATGTGTGTGTGTGTGTGTGTATGTGTCAAGCGAGGGGCATTTTCGAGTTTTAAAAGTGATAATTGGTTGAGACAATGTAAAGAATTTCACATGACGGTGTCTTGATATGACTATCAGTGGAAAATATTCATCGTTATGTGTGCGATCCTACTGTTGCCGATAGCTCACGTGTTCGCAATGAAACACAAGTGAATGTTATTCATATGTCAATGGTAAAATGAAATAACTGAAATTTTGGAAGACGTGTTTAGGAATTTTAAATATATTCTCCAGCTTATCATAAAGAGAAGTAAATCTTAGTTTGTCTTTAAGGCCAATAGGAGGTAGCAATTATAGCATAATATATATGTTTCACACACACACACACACACACACACATATATATATATATATATATATATATATATATATATATACTATAAACTGAAAATGCATAGATGCAAAATATATCATTGTGCTTAGATAACCAACGTTAGTAATATTAAACTGAAATAGGCATAGACGCAAAATATATCACTGTGCTTAGATAACCATCGGTATTAATATTAAGCTGAAATACGCATAAACTCAAAATATATTATTGTTCTTAGATAACCAACGTTAGTAATATTAAACTGAAATAGGCATAGACGCAAAATATATAATTGTGTTAAATAACCAAAGTTAGTAATATTAAATTGAAATAGGCATAGATTAACAATATATCATTTTCCTAGTACACAATGTTAGTAATATTAAACTGAAATAGGTATAGATGCGAAAAATTTCATTGTGTTTAGGTAACCAACGTTAGTAATAGTAAATTGAAGTAGGCATGGAAGCAAAATATATGATTGTTTTTATATAACGAAGATTAGTCAATATTTATTTGAAGTAGGGTTACACACCAAATAGATCATTTTTCCTAAGTAACAAACGTTAGTAATATTATATTTCAAAAGACCTAGATTAGAAATAAATCTCGTACAAAAAAAGTGCTCGAAAGAACGCAATAGTTTCAAAAATTAAATATTCTGTTACGTTTTCATATCACCTTAAAACACAATCAGTGGAATAACTGAAACATTCGTTCCTTTTTAACCAGTTCCGAAAAACAGCGAACAATCTCCACACAATATATGTGCATCTCGGCTTTCAAATCTTTGACAAGTTCTTTAACAAGGAATAGAGCGAAGGGATGGAAAAAAAACACTCCCCCTGCATTATTTTTAGGCTTTCGTGAATAAGGACATATGCTGTGACTTGGCAATTTTCTCACCTTGAAACTCCTACATAATTCAGGAGGTTTTTTGTTTGAATCGCTTTTCCACTTCCACCGAAAAAGAAATCCGTAGCCTGATCCGTTTGAAATAATAAAGAAAGAGTTGGCGACCGGATATATTTCTTTTGCTGGATGTCTCGCTCTCTCGAGTTCAAATAAATACATGTAGTATTTTGGAGAAAGACAAAAATATATCGAAGCTCTAAGAGATTATAAACGAAAGAAATTGTTTTGTTTAACATAAATAAGACAGTCAATATTTGTAGTACCTTACACATACTTCAGTTAGGCGTTATTCAAAAACGATGTCACACACACACACACACACTCCGCATTGGGTCGATCAGAACATATTTCATAACTAGTATATTTGTTATTATTATAGAATGACAGAGAGAAATGTTCAACTTATGCTTCATTTCCGCTTTTCAGCAATAGCAAATAAATAAATAAATAAATAAATTTATATATATATATATATATATATATATATAGATAGATAGATAGATAGATAGATAGATACATAGATAGATAGGTAGATAGATATACATACGTTTAACTATTACAGATTTTAAAAATAAGCAAAAGCAAGTACCTGCAATGGCGACAGAAATATTGATATTGGGTCGCAAAATGTTTGCTTTACGTGTTATGTTTTCATCTGTATCGGGTTTCACGTCATTAATTGTTTTGGGAAATTCCCTATTTGCGTAAACATTGGTTATATAATTTTTCCGCGAAGTCTTGAGAAAAGTGATGTTTATTATAAATGGGTTCGTAGTCATTTTTGTTTGAAAAATTGTATAACAAGGCATTCATGTTGTTCCGTTGCAATAAGAAACATGAGAGTAATTTGTGAATAAATTGTTAAAAACTGAGATGGTGTGTAAATCATGGAGTTTATAATTTTATGAAAGATAGAGTTCAAGATTATTTGTTTCTATTAGAGTAATTTATGGGGTAAGAAGATTTTATACATTCTGTTAAACCTAATCTACGATTATAGTGTTTAAACAAGTTTGTTACAGGATTACTAAGAAACAATGTTAAAAATAAAATTTTTTTAATCCTATAAATTAACGAACAGCTATAAGATTTTACAAATATAAAATAATTAATAACATCTGAACTAGAAATAGATTTTTTTTCCCTTTCTTTAAAACAAATTCCGTGATACTTACTTTTTAAATAGCCGTGACAGAATAATCTAAGAGAAACAGCTTTGTAGAAGTAATATGTTCGGGAATATAAATTAGAGGCAATATCTATATATATATATATATATACACACACACACACACACATATATATATATATATATATATATATATACCGGGTGGCCATAATTAAACTGACAGTGCTCACAGTGTTCTGTAGCGCGATCTATTTGCGAGAATGACGCCGCATTTTGTAGGAAGATTAAACAAGACGGGGGACGAAGGATTCCGTGAAAAAATAAATTAGTTCCAAAAGTCACCGCTAGGGGAATATTTGGCGCTGTGTAAGAGAAAATAGAGTGTTAACAAATGCAAATCAATACGGAAATTATCTTTTATTTTGCATTCAAATGAGGTTCAATGTGGCTGCCGTTGTTGTGGACCACATATTGCATTCTGTGCACAGTATGCACAACAGCAGAAAGTAACATGTCTGCAGGAATCTCCCGTACAGTCCGTGATATGTTATCCTTCAACGTAGCCAGGTCCTGGACCACTCCTTGATAGATAGACCTTGGACTTAAGGTAAAAGAATTTGACCAGTAACGCACGCTCGACTAAAGAAGGAGACATTGCACATAAACTTTCAATCCGATTGATTCGAAACGTAACACATTGCCTTTTAAAACCCAAGCAGCTGGCACTGTGCCAATGGATGTAACGTGAAATTTGAATAAAGAACTTCTTCTTCTGCTCAGCGTACGTGATATTGCAGATCACGAGACTTTATTGGTGTTTATGTAGATTTTACGCTTTTTTAAAAGTGTTGCCATATTGCACTTGAACTAAATAAGAAATTGTGCATAATAAAAGGTAATTTTATTCCGTATTAATTTGCATTTCTTAACACTCTATTTTCTATTACACAGCGCCAAATATTCCCCTAGCGGTGACTTTTGGAACTAATTTATTTTTTTGTGGAATCCTTCGTCCCCCGTCTTGTTTAATCTTCCTACAAAATGTGGCGTCATTCTTGCAAATAGATCGCGCTACAGAACAATGTGAGCACTGTCAGTTTAATTATGACCACCCGGTATATATATATATATATAACATTAAAAACCCCATACCATTTTAGAATCTAACATTATTCTAAATTCCCTTGGGCGTACGAGCTAAATTTCGCTTTTGATTCTAAGTTCTAATAACCTCGAGAGAAAATATTAAATGGCTGCCTGTTGACTCGAAAACTAAAGTTCTGTGGCGTCACTAGAGAGTAAATCAGTTCTGCGCATCAATACTAACTTTAAACCAATCAACCATTAAGACACACCTTTTAATCACGTGATGAGATAGAGTCTATATAACTCGTGACGTCCGGAAGTAGGACGGATTTTTTGTAATTGCTTTGCTGCTCGTATACCGAATGATCGGTCGGTGATCTCAATAAAATGTTCCCTTAAACACTCGTGTCGACGACGAATTATTTCGGACAGACTACCATTCCAGGGTCTACAGAGATGATGGTGATGTGGGGGTGCGGCATTCTTCTATTTAATGACCGACGGCCGTGTTATAAAGACTCATGGAGTATATCTATTAATATTCAGGTCTTTATAACTGTCTCTCATAACTGCCATACATTGGCAGAAAAGAAAAATGATTTATTGCCAAAAAAGGCGATGCACGCCAAATCTGGTGTATTAAGCCTGTATTGCGCAGGCGCGAAGTACAGCTTGGCGCAAGTCATGGCTAGCTTCGAAAAGTAACGACAGACAGCCCTTGGACGCGTTGGAAGTTGGTGACACTTTGGGAGCGTGTGTTGAGTGTGGAGTGAGGAACTAGGCATGGCTGTTCACAATTAAGTATTTACTTTTTTATTATGGTGTCTTAAATAAATTTTCTTATTTGCTCCTTAAACCCCTTGTCTGTAATTTAATTTACTGTAGTGGATAATGTTTCTTTGGTAGAACTTAATTTATTGAATATTGTAATATGCTTAGCACGTGGATCAGGCTATATGTAGGGTTAAGTATTTTCTTGCTAAGCTAAGTGCCGTTAACCTAAAGTAAATACTCTACTTAATCTATGTTACCTGAGACAACCTATCTGGGTTATCTTTCATGTCGCTTTGTTACTTGAAGTTAATTCTGTAACTTAATTTAATACACAACGCATTTCATGTTTCACCTTTTTATGGCTGGCTTAACTATTCGCTAATTTGCTACCACTTGTTCCGATACGGCTTCCCATTTGGCGTCGTAATATTCTCGGCTTCACAACATTTGTTACCGGTTGACCAGTCCTTAAAATTAATGTAATATTTAAGGGTTGTAATTGTCTCATTTATCGGTAACTTTTTTTAATTCTTTAACCTACGTGAGTAATGAGAAAATGCATCTGCTTAATATTCCCCCAGATTATAATGTTGTTCTCTTTATTAATAAGTAATATATGTATCTTAATAATGCTAAAATTTCATCCACTTTGCTTTTTCTGTACCACATGATGCATTTTTTTATAATAGAGCATGAACGAAGCTATATGTTTGTTATGTGCAATTATTTAATTATACAGTGATTTTATGAATATCTGAGTATTTAACATTGAATATTATTCAAGATTGGAATTTGTGTTATATTGATTGATTTTTTCATGTGTAAAGGATATATTTTATTGCTTTTTGAATTACAATTTTTGATTTTAACTTCATACATTGATATGAATTCATTTAATATAAAGTGCTAATTATCTTTCATTCATACAACCTATCATATCTATGAGTTCATATAATATTTCTGACTGATAGTTGACATTTATGCTGAAATTTTTTAATGCTAATTAAGCTATGGTGAACTCAAGCATAATATTTGAAAAGTGTATTATTGAATAGTATCCCATTTTGTATATGCATAACTTTTAATATACTTCTTTTCTAAATTATAATTCATAATTCGTTACATTTTGTCATTTGCTGGTTCATGTTATCTCCAATGGAATTTTTGTCTTGCATTTTATGGTTCACTGCTTTCTGCAATTTTTTGTTTACATGTTGAATATGTAAAACTCAAGTTATGTTATCTTTTGTGTGATCCTTGAGAATTTTAGTCCAGTTCTTTTACTTTTTGCTTTCTTGGACATGGCTAGCGAGGTAGACAATAGATTCAATGTAACCATTCAACCTTTTGAAGGTGATGGAGAATTATTGTCATTTTTCTCTAAGCAAGTCAGGGACTTAGCGAGAGTAAATAATTGGTCAGATGCTGAAACATCTATATTTATCAGGTCGAAATTGGTAGGGCCTGCTCTAAAGTATGTCATAAGTAATTCAGAGTTGTTGGACACAGAAGATCATGATTTTTTGTTGCAAGGGTTGAAATCCTTCTTTGATCCTAATCATTCTGTAAACACTGCCTTATTGCACCCTCAGAACACCATAACTCTTTTACCTGCTGAATCTATAAGAAATCTTGCTCACAGAATTTCAGTTCAGGTTTCTAAATTACATCCATCTGTTAAGAATTCTGATGCCCTTAATGAGATAAAATTTGTCGAGTTAATTAAGGCTGTCCCTCAGAGTATTAAGGTGCAACTATTAAGTGAAAACATAAAATGGTTCCAGGCTGCAGTTGATAGAGCTGATACTTTGCAGCAATTACAATCTTACAGCACTTCAGCCCAGTCTGTGGGTAGTGCTTTGCAGTTGCAAGAGCTGCTCGCTGAAATTCAGGTTATCAAAGAACAGCTCAATTCACTGAATATGACTAAGAACCAAATAAATGCTATCCAGTCATCCTCGACTTTGTCATGTGACACTGAATGCAATGAATATATGCAAACACCTTGTTCTGCAAATGAGTCCAGACAGAAGGTTTCAAAGACTGTCTGTCAATATTGCTATAAGACGGGTCACACTTTTGCAAAATGCTATAAGTTTCAAAAGGATTTTCGTAGGGAGCAATCATCTTCTGGTCCAAATAGTATAAGCAGGCAGTTAAATAACTCTACTAGGCAGAACTCACACACTGTGAGAAATTCAAATTTGAATCCTCTTGCCTCTTCCTTTGTTTATGATTCTTCTAACCCTGCAATGGGACAAGTTAATGCTGATATACCTTCGTCTCTCCAGTATTCCTCATCAGCCAATGTTAATAGTCCTAATTATGACCTATATAATCCTAATTATGTCAATAATAGTGATTTGGTACAACAGTGCTCAAATTTTTCTGTAAATGATAGAGGTACTGATAATCTTAATGTGCAGTGTAGTAATAATGTTAAACAAAGTTTTTCTTCTGTTGGTTGTCAAACTTCTGCTGCTATCAAAATTATGAACTCCACTGCTACTCAGTGTGAGATCCCTGTTAATGATAATGCATTGCATGCCAACAGCAAAATTGTCATCGAAAGGATATGCAGTGCTCAAACCTCTGCTAAATTACCTATGGTGAATATAAAATTTCCTCAATCAACTATTATTGGATTAATAGACACAGGTTCTTCTATCTCGTTACTCGACCAGTCATTTTTCCACATGAACAATCAGTCTCTTAACTATAAAAACATTTCTAGACAGGTGTCTATATCAACCATCAACTCATCTGTCAATTTCTCTTCCTGTATCAATTTATCTTTCAAACTTGAGAAGAAATTCTTCAAACATCCATTTTTTGTTACAAATTTGAATGATAAGTCTTTTTCTGCCATAATTGGTTATGATTTCCTTACCAAATTTCATGTGGATATTTCAAATTCGCAAGCTTCCATCACATTTGATGACATTGCCATTCCTTTTATTGATTCTGAAAATCAAGGTGTACATTCTCATGTTGTTGTAAATGCTCAGAATGCTACTCTTGTGTCTAAAACTATAATCAAACCAAATTCTTCTTCTGTTATTAAAATCAGTGCTCCAATAATCAATTCAAATTCTGATTTATTCTTTGAACCTGTTGTTAAAAATCCAAATCTTTTAGTTCATCCAACCATTATTGCAAATAATATATCTGTTGATGAAC